>JAHRHZ010000019.1:45513039-45645142 GCA_024137785.1 Ginglymostoma cirratum | reverse complement strand
CGAAACATCGGCCTTCCTGCTCCTCTGATGCTGCTTGGCCTGCTGTGTTCATCCAGCTCTACACCTTGTTGTCTCAGATTCTCCAGCATCTGCAGTTCCTACTATCTCAGATTGACACAATTTGCTCTCTCTAACACACCCTACAATCCACCACTGCCAGCCCATCTAGCCGATCTCCCGCTCTCCCAGCCTGACCCCATTGGAGTTCTGCCAGAACACTGTGCCACTGCGAGACCCAACACCCAGCACTAACCCTGCACCCAACCTCCGACCTACACTAAGCATTCATTCACTGACCTGACTTCTCTGGCACCATGCCATCCTATTCCCCTGGTCCTGTCTCCATTTCACACACACCTGGCAGCCTACCAACCTGGAATATTGCTGACCTCAACCATCTAGCACCCCATTACTGGCACCCTACCAACCTCACCCACCAAGCACACACAGCCTCCCCTCCGCTCACCTGCCACACAGCACCCCTCATGGACTTAATAAAAACTGAAAGAACTGCAGATGTGGCAAATCAGGAACAAAAACAGAAGTTGCTGGAAATGCACAGCAGGTCTGGTAGCATCTGTGAAGAGAAAAATCAGAGGTAATGTTTCGGATCCAGTGACTCTTTCTCACAACTGGTCCAGTTCTGAGGGAGGGTCACCAGACTCGAAACATTGTCTCTGATTTTTTTCTTCACAGATGCTGTCAGACCTGCTGTGCATTTCCAGCAACTTCTGTTTTTGCTCCTCATGGACTTAGTGCCTTGGCTCCTTAACTTATTGCAACTCGACCCTGACACTGTGCTTCCATCTTCACCCTTTTTTTATGCAGCTGTCAAAATGTCTGGCTGTGCTGTTGGATGTTTAAATCACAGAATAAGGCACAATGACTGCTGCAAAAGGGATAATTGATTTCTATGGATTTTCTTTGCTGTTGGATCTTTGCAGCCTTGGCCAGGTTCCATGCGGGAGGCTCTTGTCCAGAAATCTCTAGCACAGAAAACATCTAGAGGTAATTGGGTGGTTTTCATTATAATCAAAGTCAGAAATAGGGTCTCTGGCCCTGTTCGGGTCAACGATTGCACCCCTTCTGGAGCATGTTAAGTGAAAGAGTTATTTACAGACATCAAAGTAAGAGCTTTTTCAGAGTTGATACTCATAAACTGAGAAAAATATTGTTCATGACATCGTTGAATTCTTTTTACCGGAACATGAAATTATGTATGCTGCAAAGGATTAAAATGGATACCATTTTATTATATATTATACAACTTGTCATGATGATATCAGACACATTTCTCATTAAAAATCATTTTTACTTTCATTTACCATCTAAAGTTGCAAAATCTCAGTGAGATTCATAATTAATAACGTTTAAAAGATCCTTCAGATAAATGGTAGTCCATTTCAGCACCTCAATGGAAGACAAAAACGCCTCAAACTTTCAGTATTAACTATAACATCATACAAAGTAATATTTTCAGAATTATTGTCATTCTAAGAGCTTTCAGACAATATCACAGTATGGCAAATACATGCCATGTTTTCCATTTGGATAAGTCACACTTATCTGGATTCATACCATCTTTTCTTTTGTTTGTGCTGCAAAGCCTTAATAATCAGATTTCCATCTGCACAGGCTTGGGTCCTTACATTTACAGGGAGGTAAGAAGGGAGGGAGCTGAAAATTACTGGCTAAGGGACCTGGCTGTATGAGTAAGGCTGAAGTCCTTTCAAATTGAATGGCAGGACCTCAATTAAAATATTATTCTCCATTTCCTACCAGGCACGTGGCCAAATTGAGATGGCTGCATGACTGCTGGATATGACATTCTGTGTTAAAGGCCACGATTGGGAAGTTGAGAGAGGCAGCAAGGGAAAGAGTGAGGGATCATTTGTCAGATGCAGGGTAAGGAAAAGCAAATGGAAGCAGAGTGCTAGCATTTTGGATTTGGTTCTCAATCTACCACAGGAAAAAAAGTTTGGTGAGCGTCTGATGAATGGTTGAAGTCTATTCTAAATAGTTAATTTGAAATGAATTTGAAGGATAGCAGGACAGATGACATACGGGAGCTCTGTGACGTTGGTGTGGTCAGCAGTCAGTAGATCTTGAGGAGCTTCAGCTCAGAGTTCATGAGCCAGAGACTGAACTGCAGACACTATGTCACATCAGGGAGGGGGAAGATTATTGGGCTATTTTGTGCTGGAAGGCGGTTACATTCCTTAGACCAGGGTCTTTGATTGGATCAGCGTTCTGGGACTGGTGAATGTGGCAGCTGAGGAGATCAAAAGGCAGGAGCACAGTTGTCTCAGTTTTCACAATTTTCCGACATATCGGAGATTCTTTCAGCTTGTTTGTATGAGAGTAGGGGCAGCAGCGTGGATGAGCTAACTGGCTATTTAAGTGGGGGTAGCAAAAAGAAATATATTGTGCGGTCAAGGGCATAAATTCAAAAGGCTGTGTTTTTTAGAACATAAGAACACAAGAACTAGGAGCAGGAGTAGGTCGTCCGGCCCTTCGAGCCTGCTCCGCCATTCAATAAGATCATGGCTGATCTTTTCATGGACTCAGATCCACTTACCTGCGCTCTCACCGTATCCCTTAATTCCTTTATTGTTCAAAAAATAGCTACCTTAGCTTTAAAAACGTTTACTGAAGTAGCGTCAACTACTTCACTGGGCAAGGAATTCCCTAGATTAACAACCCTCTGGGTGAAGAAGTTCCTTCTCAATTCAGTCCTAAATCTGCTCCTTCTAATCTTGAGGCTATGCCCTCTTGTCCTAGCTTCACCTGCCAGTGGAAACATCCTCTCTATTCCCTTCATAATTTTATATGTTTCTATAAGATCCCCCCTCAATCTTCTGAATTCCAATGAATATAATCCCAATCTACTCAGTCTCTCTTCATAAACCAACCTGCTCAACTCCGGAATCAACCTAGTGAACCTCCACTGCACCCCCTCCAGTGCCAGTACATCCTTTCTCAAGTAAGGAGACCAAAACTGCACACAGTACTCCAGGTGTGACCTCACCAGCACCTTGTACAGCTGCAACATAACCTCTCTGCTTTTAAACTCAATCCCTTTAGCAATGAAGGACAAAATTCCATTTGCCTTCCTAATTACTTGTTGTACCTGCAGATCAACCTTCTGTGATTCATGCACAAGGACACCCAGGTCCCTCTGCATAGCAGCATGCTGCAACTTTTTACCATTCAAGTAATAATCCTTTTTACTATTACTCCTACCAAAATATATGACTTCACATTTATTTACATTGTATTCCATCTGCCAGACTTTTGCCCACTCTCTCAATCTATCTTTGTTTTTACCCAGAGTGAGGACGTCTGCTCAGGACTGGACAGGAACTTGGAGTTGCCGGTGGTTGGCTATTGGGGATTGTGGGGTTGGGGCATGGAGCTGGTGGACTGGAGTAGGAATGTAATTCAGGTGGCTCACCCCGAGCTGGTTGGCCACAGCCGGTGTACTGTGCGCAAGTAAATGTGTGCAATGTGTAAAAGGGTGACTTGGTGACAGGACACTGGCCTCTGTGCAGTTATTTCGGTGTGTATGTGTTGTAGCCTCAGTACTTTTGCGGCTAACATCAATGATTAAGATGAAAGGAGTGAAAGTGTGGTAGCTCCATTTGCAGATGCCACAAAATAGGAAGGAATAAATAGGACATAAATTGGTTCAATGAGGGGAAATATCTGTCAAATGGATTTTCTGATGTAAGGTATGTTATTTATACTACCTATTTTAGAGTTTAGATTTTGAAATAGTGGCATATGGGTTTTGGCTTGTGTGTGTGAGGGAGTTTCATGATTGACTTACCATTATTTCTGGAGTCATTTTTTGTTGAACCCATGAGAGACAGACTTCCTGGAGAGGTAATGGGGATTTGTTTGAATTGGGAGAGTAAACATTGAAGTGCATTAGTCTACTTCCAGTTAGGCTGATTATGAATTGAATTTTTTTTTGCTATGGGAAAACATGCCAACATGCAATGCTTGGAAAGCTGTTGAACTCAGTTCATAAATGTCCTGGTTGAAGTGATTTTTAAGAACACAGTTCTCCTGGAGAAAGGAGTTAGTTCAGAAAAGTTAATAGTTGGTTACCTCAGTGTAAGGGTTTAGTTTCAAAATCCACAACAGATGTGGCTGGCTAGCACCCTGAAGGGGTTACTTGAAGCTGAGAAAGTCTGAGCTCAGTTGCAAGAATATTGAAAGAAGAAGTTGTCAGACTTGAAACCATGAATTGAAAGCAACAGTTAAGTCAAACTATAGATGTGATAGAGAAAGGAATTATCCCTGGTGTTTGCGCACTATAAATGGTACCTGTTGGGATGAATAGAATATTGTATTTTTACTGTATGTTTTCAAAATCCTTCAAATTGTATTATATTCAAATAACTTGGTTTTTATCCAATCTTTCTTCATTTCTTTTGTGAAATAAACTTCTCTTTTTTGTTGTAAAAAAAATTTCAGCGTTGTGTGCTTATGTTTCAGTAAATGACCACCTTGTCAAATAAGAAAGAAAAATGACCTATCACATCTGATTTCAGTCTGGGATCTCACCTATCCAATAATAACACTAGCTGTTATAATCACAATGTAACATAGGAAAATGTTTTGCAAAGAGAATTGAAAAGGTGTATTATCCAAATGGAGAATGACAACGGAACCTCAAGCTGCAGTGATGCTTTTTTTTAAAATTCATTCATGGGATGGGGGCATTGTGACAAGGCCAGCATTTATTGTCCAACCCAAATTGTTCAGAGGGCAGTTGAGTAAATCATATTGCTATGGATCTGGGGACATTTGTAGTTCAGACCAATCAAAAATGTAAGATTACATTCCGTAAAGGGATTGGAGAGCTATACTTTTAATGACAATTGACAGTGGTAATATGGTCACTATTAATCTAGTTTTAATTCCAGCTTTTTATTGAATTCATATTTGACCATCTGCAGCAACGGGATATTGTCCCCAAATTATCAGCCTGGGGTTATGGATTATTCTGATACCAGCATTATCTCTTTACCACCATATGCCCTAATCAGAAAGTCTTGCATCTCAAGAAATTAGTTTGCAAGGACAACAAGTGATTCAGAAGATGATGGAATGCTATATTGTATTATGTGAAACATTTAAGATATAAATAAGGATGTTAACCTTAACTATATCAGGTATTGATGAGATCACATCTTGAATGCAGTGTGTAATTTTGGTCTCTAATTTACAAAGGATGTAAATGCATTGGAGGCATTTCAACGCAGGTTTGCAAG
Organism: Ginglymostoma cirratum; assembly: GCA_024137785.1. Taxonomy (NCBI): domain Eukaryota; kingdom Metazoa; phylum Chordata; class Chondrichthyes; order Orectolobiformes; family Ginglymostomatidae; genus Ginglymostoma; species Ginglymostoma cirratum. The sequence goes on along the minus strand of JAHRHZ010000019.1, from coordinate 45,639,860 downwards.
ATTAATACCTGGAATGATTTGTTTTCACTGGAGTTTAAAAAATTCAGGCATGTCTTGATTGATGTGTATAAGACCCAGAACAATCTTGACAAGGTTTTTGTGAATAACGTGTTTCCTCTTCTGAGTGAGTCCAGAACAAGCGACACTATTTAAAAATTAGATGCTGTCATTTTGGAACAGAGATGAGGAGATTTTGTTCTCTCTCAGAATGTGGTGTGCTTTTTGGAAGTCTTTGTCTAACAAGTTGGAGGAGGTGGGATTTTTTGAATATTTTGAGGACGGACTTAGATAAATTCTTAAGGTTATAGGGGATAGTTGTGAATGTGGAATTAGAAATGCATAAATTAGTCATTATCTTATTGAATAACGGTACTTGTTCAAGGGGCTGAATGGCCTACTTCTGCACCAACTTTTTATGTTCATATTTCGTGGATTTTAATGGGCGAAGATTCTGGGGAGAGCTCTGGGCTGTAGGTTGAGAAAGCTGACCAATCAAAGAAAGGAAAGCTGGTTAGCATTCTCCTAGTCAAGGGAGAAACAGACATATTTCTCACTGCTTTGAGCATTGCTGGGAAGGCTGGGTTTAACCATTCTGATCAACCTTCAGCTTCCAGGATTCTCAAAACCCAGCAAACCTGGCATTTGATCATTAATGATAATCATTCAAATTTGAAACATACTCACACATCAAATAATTGACCCATTAATTGACCCATTCTTCTGCACTTGTCAGCGAAAGCAAGGTGTGAAGTCATTGGAAATACAGGGGGTCTAAACCATGACAGAGAAATGTGTCAATACTGAATATTCACAGCTGCTTTCTTGCCTGCTTGTGTGAAAGTGCTCGTTCAAGCTACTTGTGCTGAGGGTTTATTACCTTGGAAGTATTATTTACTTTTAATATGGATGCAGAGAGGTGGTGGTTGGTATCTTTTCACAAGTTCCCTCACCTCTTAGATGTTTACAACTTTTTTTTTGAAAGAGGAAGTGTTTTTTTAAATCCCTTTTCGCAGTTGCAATTTTTAATACTAGACATGAGAAAGGCTTTTAGGCAGTTTAAAATCAGAAGAAACAGTAAACATTTATTCCCCCAACACCCCAGAATGTAAATACAACAAAAACCCTCACTCGCCCACGTGCAGACGCATGCTCAAGTAAAGATGGATCTTAGAGAACAAAGCATGCAGCTAGGTCATCAACAGAATGACTAGGAGCTTAACACATAGCTGAATAGTCCCTGAAGCTACATAAGCTACAGGCTAAGATGGGTCCTCTACTGTGGCTCTTCGGAAAAAAATGGTAGTTGGAAGTCTTTGGATATCCAGATAGGTCTTGAAATAACTCCACAGAGGCCAATATCCCGTCACCAAGTCACCCTTTACTTATACATAGAGAGTCCTTAACACTGATCCAGCTTCCTCACAGCAAACCCTCAGAGTGAACAGGATGTCTGGCACTCCTGTTCTTATCTGTCAGCCAAGGCTCCCTGATTGCGGCTGTTAATCTGGTCCAATCAGGGAACTCATATTCTATGAGGTCCAAATGGCTGACCTCATTACAATCATGACAGGTTTGTCGTCAAGTTTTTATAAAGGAGAAGGTTTCAGGTGTGAACAAGTTAGTCGCATTTTCACTGCTTGTCTTAGTTGGTTAATTGGCAGAGTTCTGTTCTTCCGTTTGGACAAATGCTCCTTCTTCGGACTTTCCAGGCTCACATGTCTCTCTACCTGGTTTTTGGAGTAGAAAGTAATCCTACTAGTTACTGGTGAGAAATTACTGGTGGCTGTTCACACCTGCTTGTGATAAATTGATATTCTCTGCACCTCTCTTTCTTTTAAGCATCAAGCTCACAAATACTTTGTTCGGGGTAGTGGGCTATTGATTTTGAGTTTTAGTAAATACATGTACAATGGAGTTTTAAATTCTGCACATAGTTTCATCTTTTATACTCAAGAGATAGAGGTTGGATGTTACCCCAGGTCATCAGTATTTTAGAATTTTTCAGAAGCATGTTCAAACATTGGATATTTATTTGTGCAGAAAGAACAGATATCACTATTTAAAGTAAATTTCAAACAAATCCACAAGGACAGAATTCTATATCTTGAAAATTAGGAATATGATGTCCTTTCTGGGCATGACAAATTTTGGAGGTTTGGACAGTTAATCTACACACTGAGATTCTACGTTATGTGAATGAATTTGCTTCTTGTGCTGAATTACTTTGGATTTCAGACGAGCTACCACAACAGAACCAGCATCAGGAAAAACTGAGAGCGGGAGGAGAATATATAGCTCCTTGAATCACCTCTAGCATTCTGTAAGATACGGCTGATCGGAAACTCATTTCCTGCCTGTTTGACAAATCCTACTATTGTTCAAGAGTCTGGATAACAAAGCCTTGAATATATTCAGCCACATAGCCTTAACAGCTTCAGTATAGAGAAGCTCAAATGTTCATTAACCTCTGATCGATGGAATTCATCTTCACCTACGTCTTTGACAGACAATCCCACGCATCATGCCTCAAACTTCTAGATGAAGGGTATTATCATCTACTCTGTGAAGTCCTCTCAGAATCTTGCATCTTTCAACAAGATCGCTCCTCATCTGTCTAAACTCTAATCAATATCAGCCAAACATGCTCAACCCTTCCTTATGAGACAATCCCTTCAACCCAGGAATCAAGCTAGTAAACGTAATTTGAACTTCCTCCAATGTAAGGATATACACCATTACATCTGTGTCATCAAATGGAGTCTTCTGTCTCTAAAAGTTGCTGATCAAGGCTCAATGGTGCTATGATATCACAATGGGCCAAACAAAGGAACCTAATCCAAGATAGCAGTAGAGTAGGATTCCTCAGCCGGAGCTTGTCCACTCTCTCCATTTCTTTTCCTTTCTTTCTATTTTTTTCTCTCTTTTGTGTTGTTTTCTCTTCTTTCTCTTGTTGAAGCCCTGAACTCCCAGCCTCAGCGTGGATGTGGTTTAGAGATCTCCCGATCCGATGTGGCGATCTTTTGGCCCAGTGTGGCGATCTTTTGGCTTGGTGTGTCAGCGTCTCATACCGGGGTGGCGGTCTTCCAGCCCAGCATGGCTGTCTCTCGGCCTGGCAAGGCGGTCTCTTGGCGGGTCGGAATGGCATTCTTTCATCCCAGTGTGACCTCAGTTTGGACTTCCAGCCTCGAGATGATTTCAGAGTGGCCTTCTGGCCTTGAGAGCTTCAAAGTGAAGCCCAGCACAGCCTGAAGTCAAGGCCTCGTGTGGACTCGAGGCTAGGTGCCGACGTAGACTGAATTGGAAGGACTGTTATTCTGAATGTTTTATTTATTTATTTTTATAATTTATTCCTATGATCTGTAATGCCAGATTTTTTATTTCTTTTTTTCTCTTTTGTTCCTTTATAATTGATGCTTAATAATCTGTACCTTGGTATCTTTGTATCTAAGATGGTGCCATAAGTCACAACTTGTAAACTTGTCACAGTACTCATTCGAGTACATACGACTATAAAGCTAATTCTAATTCTAAAAAGAAGCGGAACCAATAACTACCTACAGACAGAGGTTACACCAGACTCATACCACAGACTTAACCATCTGAGTTAACTGATCATTAAATAAAGAGACCAAAATGTATGTTCTATTCTGGGAACAGGGGATGGTTTTAAGGAGTCCAGAGCAATAGGAAACATGGCATGCAGTTTGACTTCAGAGATAATAGGTACTGCAGATGCTGGAGAATCCGAGATAACAAGGCGTGGAGCTGGATGAACACAGCAGGCCAAGCAGCATCATAGGAGCAGGAAAGCTTGACGTTTCGGGCCTAGACCCTTCATCAGAAATGGGGGAGGGGAAGAGGGTTCTGAAATAAATAGGGAGAGAGGGGGAGGCGGATAGAGGATGGATAGAGGAGAGGATAGGTGGAGAGGAGGCAGACAAGTCGAAGAGGTGGGGATGGAGCCAGTAAAGGTGAGTGTAGGTGGGGGGGTAGACTTAATTTGTTTGGATGTGAAATTTTGAAACCCTGAAGTAGGTTGACATGCAGAGATTGCAGGCATGCTTGAAACCAGCCTCGAAAATCATAATGCTGTACCTTCAGAATAAAGCTAACAGATTGCAAGAGCATCAATGCACATGGTTTATATTTGTTTTAAGGTGACATGCGTCAGTCAACTATGTGCAATTGTGTGCCAGGTTAACAGTATTCCATGTCTTCCACAAGGGAGATGATCAGGAAAATTGCAGGTTGCACAGACGTTAGTACTGGCGGGGTTGGGTCAGTTGTGGGAGTGGGGTGTGTGTTGTGGTTAGGAGCATGAAGGAGTTCAAGCAAGATCCAGGAGGAGACAGAGGGTATAGTTAGGGCACAGAGAAGTGAAGTGGGAAGGGCTATTGGAAATTGGGGGTAATGGGAATGGGATGATGAGTAATCAGTTGCAGTAAGAGAATGAGGATCATAACGGATGGTGTGAGAACTATCCAAGTGTGTATCCACTTCAGAATGTTGGCTGGCAGAGATCTTACAGTGCTTTGAGTTCAACCAGAATATTTCAATTATCCCTGCTAACAGCTGATCTCAGATAATCTCCTTAACAACACAAAGACGAAAAGGTCAGCTGAACTGCAAGCTCAGCCATGTCCCACTGAGTGACAAGTACAACGATGGAAATTGACATGAACCTTCAATGGAGAATAAACAAAAAAATACACCTAACGTAACTGCTGAGAAAGGGACACTTTGTGTCAGACTATGTTGTGCATTGCTGCACAATCTGTTTATTTTGGTGAGTTAGGCAGTTTTAAATGTTCTTTTGTTGAGGACTGAGCTTCAGCTTCCTGAGCTGGGTTACCATGGTGTGGTGTGAACATCACTGAATTGACTTACATCTGAGCTTTGTTTTGTGTTATAACTCCATTATAAGAAGTCAAATTTCAACAAAAAGAAATTAAATAGGATCCGTCTCCTCGATAACATTTTTGTTAACTCAGACATTTTTTTTCATGTTTTTTATTGAAGTCAATTTTATAGAAAATAGCCTTTTTAATTTAAATATTATGTACCTTCACATCCATCTATTCCTTACGTTTCTTCTTCGATTTATAAATTATTTTGCATATCAGCTTGCCACTAAAGAAAGTATAATATTTTTATTCTGTGCTTGGTAATACTCAGACACCAACCAAGATAAATATGATAAAATTTGCAAAGGTGTCATGTAATCAGAAATCACATGATTAAATATAGCATGTTTTCTGTCATATGATCAGATTCCCTGGAAACAACAAATGCCCACCCACAACTTTTCAGGAATGTATTAAACCAAAGTTGCATTAACAGAGCTTATGAATGATATGTAGCCTGCCATTACTCCAGGTAAAAACATAGATTAAGGGCCAAATGTAAGATCTTCCTGTTCCCTGCAGCCCAGTAATACCAGAAGATGTACTCTCCCTTGCAGCCATTAAGGGATTCCCATCAATATATCATTAAAGACACCTTTTATCACATTGCTCCTTCCACGCTATAAATCTAGTACAGTTATTGGACAAAATTTTGTTTTTGACTTTAGGAGCAGTGCAGACATTTGGAGGCCTGAAGCTGCAGTGTACCAAGACTGGGGTGTGAATTTGAAATTCTTCAGGTGTCTAGTTCTTTATCTCTTTTTATTGACTCGGAGGAAGCTGAATGAAGATTGTTCAGTTATTCACTAGAAACAAAAAAGGGTAAATTAAAACCAACAATTAAGACAGGAAAAAACATTTCATACTATTCTCAGTTCCAAGCAGCTGGTTGAGAAAAGTGTTGGCTACTTCCAAAAACAATAATTGTTTGCTCATAGCCTTGGCCATAAAATAAAGTATGACTTCAGTGGTTCTAAAATTGAGATTTAACACAGAATAAATACAAAAATATGAAAACAAAATATGCATTCTAGTTTGGTACATTAATCATTGCTATTCATTTTATAATCTACCAAAATAATTAATCATCAGGCTTAGTAAGAAATTGTACTCTGAATTTACTTCTGACGTTGCACCATTATACCTACTGTGCTAATTAGGATTACTGTATTCTTAAGAACAGCAGGTACTTCTGAAAATATACACACTTTTCATGACATTTTCCATGGACGAAAATGTGAAGTTATGCACTTATGGCAAAATTATCATCCCACTCAAATCATCCGTAATGATTTATTTAGAACATAAAAGCAATAAAGTGCTATTCATGCACATAGTGAATGATAACATAAAAAAAGTGCTACTTTATCTGTTTCTACAGTTTGTTACTTTTTGTCATTCAAAAAAAATCCAGAATATCAGACCCAAAAATAGTGGCATATGATAGCAGTTTGGGGGAGTTAATTTGTTTTGCAGTTACATTACAATATGCATCTGCTTGACCTTTTAAAAGATACCTGTATGAAGCTGAGTCACTAAGTCAATCTGCTCAGTCTCTCCTTCCATTACTCTGTATGAATAGTTCTTTTAATTGCAAATTAATCGGCAGTTACTTAAGCAATGATAAATAACATGTGTCATAGATTTTGCAGAACTGTCCCAAAAAAGAGCTTATTCATTCAGTTGCAAAAAAGCCTCAAACTTTCTTCTCCAATGAAGCATGAGTTTACTTTCTATAAATGGTGAATCATATGCTTTCTTCCTGGTAATTTCACTAGGCCTTAGTTTCACCCTCAGTCCATCTTCTTGGAAATGCCATTATAACTCTAGTGAAGGAAAAATCCTGTATTTTCTTTTAGAAACAGGGGAAAGAGATACAGGAGTAGGCTAAATGTCCCTTCAAGCTTGCTCTACCATTCAATGTGATCATGGCTGATCACCCAACTCAGTATCTTGTTCTTTCTTTATATTACGTTTAGTTCCCTCATCTAAACCATTAATATAAACCAAAAGAACTGCGGATGCTGTAAATCAGGAACAAAAACAATGTTGCTGGAAAAGCTCAGCAAGTCTGGCAGCATCTGTGGAGGAGAAAACAGAGTTAACATTTCAGTTCTGAGGAAGGGTCACCGCACCCAAAACGTTAACTCTGTTTTCTCCTCCACAGATGCTGCCAAACCATTAATATATGTTGTGCACAGGTAGGTCGAAGCACTGATCCCTGCACTATACCACTAGTCAGTAGCTGCCACTCAGAAAATGGCCTGTTTTTGCCTTATTTCTTGTCTGCCAGCCAGTTCTCTGTTTATTTTACTACTCTGTCTCCAAACCCATGTGATTTAATTTTACACGCTAATCTCTTGTGCAAGACCCACAAAAACCTTCTGAAAGATCAAGTCAATCACATCCACTGGTTCCCTCTTTTCAGCTCTGCTGGATACATCCTCAAAAAATTCCAGTGAATTTGTCAAACATGATTTCCCTTTTGCAAATCTATACAGACACCACCCAATCCTGTCATTGTTTTCCAAATACCTTTATACTGAACTCCAGCATTTTCTCTACTATCAATGTGAGACCAACTGGTCCATAATTCCCTGTTCTCTCTCTACACTTTCTTTTTAAATACTGAGGTTACATTAACTACACTCCAATCCATAAGAACTATTCCAGCCTCTGCAAAATCTTGAAGGATGATTGCCAATGCATCCACCATTTCTAGAGTCACTTTGTTAAGAACTCTGGGATATCGATTATTGGGCCCTGGGGATTTGTCATCTATTAATCTCATCAGTTTTCTCAACACTATTCTCCTATTAATACTGATTTCCTTCTCTTCCCCTCCCTCCCTTCATTTGACTGTGTCTTCCCCAATATTTATGAGATGTCATTTTTGTCCTCCTTTGTGAACCCAGAATGAAAATATATATTTAATTGGTCTGCAATCATTTAGTTCCCATTATAACTTCCCGTGTTTCTGACAGTAAGGAACCTACATTTTTCTTCACTTATCTTTTTCTCCTCTCACCTACAAAAGCTTTTACAATTCATTTGCATGTTCCCTGCAAGCTTACAATTGTTCTCTGTTTTTCCCCTCTTAATCAGCCCCTTTGTCATCTTTTGGTGAAATCTAAACTGCTCCCAATCCTCAAGTCTGCTGCACTTTTTGGTGAATTTCTAAGCCCCTCTTTGGATCTAAAATTATCCCAAATTTGGTTTGTAAGCCATGGTCAGGCTGCTGTTCTAGCTTTATTTTTGTGCCAGACAGGAATGCATAATTGTTGTAGTTCCTCTGCGCATTCTTTAAATTTTTGGCATTGTCCATCCCTTTAAGTAACATTCCACAATTTATTTATAGCCAGCTCATACCTCAATTATGAGGCAATTATGAGTCTCAGAATCAATTATGTCATTCTCCATTTTAATGAAAATTTCCTATCATGTTGTTTTCACACTTCCCCAAGGGACCTTGCATAACTGAATTGTCAAATATTCCTTTCTGGTTACACAATACCCAGATTTGGTTTGGTTATTCTCTGCTTGGTTCTCAATGTATTGACCTAGAAAACTATCACTTACACAATCCTGGAATTCCTCTTCTATAGCATTGTTAATGTCTCAATTTGCCCAATCTATATGTAGATTACGTTACCCATAATTATAGTTGTATCTTTATTGCTTGCATCTCTGGTTTCCTGTTTAATACCTCCCCAACATCACCACTACAGTTCAGAGATCCATCCCATCTTCTTGTCCTTTTCGTCTGTCCTTCCTAAACTGATGCCTCTAAAGATACAGTTCCCATCCTTGGTCACCCTGCAGCCACATCTTCGTAATCTGAATTATGTCATATCCATATAGATTTATTTATGCAATGAATTTATCCACTTTATTGTGAATGCTCTATGCATTGAGACATAAGACATTAATCCTTGTAGTCTTAACATTTTTAGTCTGGTTTACATGATTTTCCACTTGAATTCTATGTCTTTCACTTTTCTTATTTCCCATTCTGTCTTTTGTTTCTGCCTTTGTTTCCTTCTCCTCCATTTCCATGTATTGGTTCCCTGTACAGGTTTTGTAATTTTTTCCCTTTAAAAACAAAATGTGGCAGAGAGTGTTTTAAAGGAGGGTTAATAATGGCACCAGTGCATTCCAGAAATGCTGATAGTCATGTCTCAGTATTTCAGATGAAGTACAGCTCCCAGTAAATGTGACTTAGCAGCTGGTACGATTACAAAAACAGGCGTTGCTGGAAAATCTCAGCAGGTCGGGCAGCAACCTGGAATGCACTCATGCCATTATTAACCCTTCTTTAAAACACTCGGTCTGTGAAGAAAAATCAGAGTTAATGTTTCAGGTCCAGTACTCTTCCTCAGAACTCTGGCTGATATGATTAATTGGGAAGTGAGAAATCCTGCAAAGTGGATATCAAGTTGTAAAGAATGATATTACATGTAATGCCAAATTTGAGTAGAAAAAGTGAGTGCTTGTAACTATGTGAGCCATTTTTATTATGTCAACTAAAGAAAATGTTACCTTTTTATCTAATTGTTTGATTTATATTGATTGTGACGGGATTGTTGCAGTAGAAGTTTTAAGCAGTGTTGTCTAGCAGTTTTCTTTCCACTGACGATATGACGATTTCTTTCTTTTTAATAAAACTATCTGTCTCAATAAGGATCAGAAAATTGCTGCCCATCATATGTGCTAAACAGGATAGATTCAGAACAGATCTGGCAACTCAAGGCTGAGCATCCATAAACATTATGAGGCTTCATGACAATGGAATTTTACATATTCCTCATTCTTCAGCATCTTTGGGGTATTCCATTGTCCCTTTAATCGGCTTTCCCCAAGCTGATTAACTGAACTGTGACGAACTTTGTCTTAATTCTACATTTTTCTTATTATGTATGACTTCTGTCATTGATGTAGGTTCCATGTTGAGGTGACTTATGAAAATTTTCACTGAATTATTCATGTATAAGCACATGTGACAATAAATTTCTACTATTCTATCATATCATTGCAATAAAAACTGGACAAGCCATAGCTATGTGAGAAGTGCAGGATATTATGCCAGGCATCAAAGATAATTTAAGGTTGAGGTGCAGTCCTGGTAAAGTGGGGCAACGTGTATGCTAAACATTGGAGGCAGCCTGAAAGAGAGCTAAGTAATCCCAAACCCAATGGGCTTGATCAATGCTTTGTCACACTGGCCACATTCAGTCTAAAATAGTAGTGGACAGTTAAACAACTAATTGGAAGAGCAGTTTACACAAATATCCCCAAACAGAATGGTGTTCACGCCCAACCGGGGACGAGGGTGCAGCATTTTCAATAATCTTCTGACAGAAGTGTTGAGTAGATGATCCATCTCAGCCTGCTCCTGTGTTCCCAGCACCATAGACGTCTTCAGCAAATTCAAACCACTCCATGAGGTATCAAAAAACAACCGAAGGCACTGGACACAGCAAAGGCTAAGGGGTGTGACAACGTCCTGGTAGTAAAGTGAAGACTTGCCCACTGAACTCTCCACACCCCTAGCCAAGCTGTACCAGTCAAGTTAAAACACTGGTCTCTCCACAGCAATATCAAAGATTATGCAGGTTTTACCCACAAAAAAGCAAACCAGTCACTCAGCAACCTATGAGTATATTCTCAATAGTCAGCAAAGAGCTGGAAGGTACGTTCAGCAGTACATTATGCACAGAAATAACATGCCCACTGAAACTCAGCTTAGTTTTGTCAGTGCCGCATGCTACTGATAGCACGACAGTCTTGGCACATAGGCAAAATGATTAATTCATGAATTAAAAAAAAGTATATGAGAATGTAACTCTTGGAACATACAGGAGCTTCAGATGTCTTGACAGAGTAGAAATGGAGAGAATGCTTCCTCTCACAGGAGAATCTAAAGCTAAGGATTTCTCTTTAAAAAGCTAAAAACAGAAATGATTTGGATTGTTAAACTTTGGAACTGTCTTCCTGCAAAGATGGTGGAAGCAGGCTCGTTGAATATTTTCAGGGCAGAGGCAACATTTTTTGTTGAGCAAGGGGATAAGAGGTAATTAAGTGCCTGCAAGAATATGAATTTGAGATTATAATCCGATCAGGGTTAATCTTATTGATGATAGAGCAGGGTCAAGGATTTCAATTCCTTATTCCTGTTCCTGGGTAGTTTGTACATAAAGGAGATGAGCATGACCCATGACATTAAGACAGCATCTGACCAAGTGTAGCATAAAGAAATCCTAGTAAAACTGGAGTCAATGAGATCAGGACAAAAATACTAACTAATTGAATTCATGCCAGTACATGAATTCAAAGGTTATTGAGGATCAATGACATCAGTGCAGCATCATCATTGCAGAAGTAGTAGGACCCTCCTCTCTCTATTAATTTCCCAGCTCCCTTTCCCCTCCCCCATTTCTGAAGAGGGGTCCTGACCCAAAACGTCAACTTCCCTGCTCCTCTGATGCTGCCTGGCCTGCTGTGATCCTCCAGCTCTATGCTGTGTTGCCTCATCATTGCAGGAGTTCCTCAGGACGTGTTCTCAGAAGAACAGTTGTCAGCAACTTCTTCAATGAATTTCTCTTCACCATGACATGTGGATGTTCACTCATGATTGCTCATTGTTCAGTTGCATTTGCATTCCTTACATACTATGTCAATCATACCTGTGTGTAACTAGACCTAGACAACATGGGCTGATAAATAACAAGTGACAATCATGCTACCAGAGTACCAGGCAATGCCCATCTTCAGCAAGAGAGATTCTAATTTTCTCTAATTGACATTCAATGGTGTGATCTTTGCTGAATCCACCCATCCCAACACCAACATCTTAGGGCTTACAGCTGACCAGAAACCAATTGTATAAATTCTGCAGCTGGGAATGCTGCAGCAAGAAAGTCACCTCCTGAATCCATGCAGCCGATCTAACAGCTACAAGGCACAAGTCCAGAGTCTAATGGAATACTATCCACTGGCCTGGATGGGTTTGACTTCAACAGCACTCAAGAAAGTCAGCAACACTCAGGGCAAAGCAAAACACTTGATGAGTCGTCTATTCTTCATTTTAAACGTTTACTCCCCCTCCCCCACCACCAGCACATGGCAACAGAAATGTATAACATGCAAGTTACGCAGCAGCAACTAAGCAAGCCTTTTTTGACAGCCTCTTCACAATTTGTACCTCCACCACCTAGAAAGTCAAGGGCAGCAGACACGTGAGAATTCCACTACTCTGTAATATCCCCTCCAAACCGTACACCGGAGTCAGAATCACATTGCTGTTCCTTCATGGCCACTGGATCAAAATCATGCAACTCTATTCCTTAAAGCGCTGTGGGTCCATCGCACCAGTTTTTTGCATGACTCATGAAGACAACTCACTACCACCTACCCCAGAGTAATTAAAATTAGGCAAAAATTTTCTGTCCTTGCCAGTGATGCTCACATCGAATGAAAGTATAAAAAGACTGAAAAGAATTAACAAATAAATTAACAATTTAGTTTCGAGCTTTTTAAGAATAGTATGAAAATGTAACAATGTAACAACAGCTCCTGCCTAATTGGAAACACACTCCGGGTTAAAATCGATGTCATAGTTTTAGTCTCAGAAAGAATGCCATTAGCCAATTTACAACAGGAAACTTACTAAAGTAAGGAAACATCTGTAACTGTCCATCTACTTCCTCAGAAGACAGTAAAGTATAAAGTCTAAGTAACATAACTTAGGCCGTAGTGAATCAGCAAACTGTTTACAAGATTTTCTTTTCCATGCACCTCCACTTTTTTTTAAGGAATATTCTGTTACTCATAAGAGATGGATTTATTGATCTGAATTGGAATTGATACTGTACACGTCTCAGTAAACTCATTTAATTTTATTTTCAATCATTGAAAACTATTGTCACTAGCAAGGCCAACACTTATTGCCTTCTTGAACCACTGTCCATGTAGTGTATGTACACCCACGGCGCAGTCAAATAGGGAGTTCTACAATCTTAGCCCAGCAGCAATAAAGGAACAGCAATATATCTCTAGATGAGGATGATGTGCAAGTTGATCCATGTGCCTTCATTTCAATGACACTTGCTGCTACTCCCACTCTGGGGAGGCATTGCATTTCTGTACCATCTTACTGAATGGAATACAGAATGAGAAAGGTGGTAAATAAACATTTGCAGCGTGGCTGCATCATTTCAAATTTTTTCAAGTAGCAGCTATCAGTTACCTATGGCTTGAAAGCTTTTCAGGAATCATCAGTACACTGTCAACCATTGACATATTGTTGCCTCAATATTGTTGCCTCATTTTAAATATTGTTGCCTCAAGTTCTTGACAGCACTAAACTTGGAAGGGAGTTTTATTTCCTACTTGTAATATTTTGGGGATACCAACTTCTCACTTTTTTATTGTATCATGTAGTTTATTGTTTCGTATTTGTTTGTATTTTGGAGTTGTTATTCATACATAACCAAAAAAGCACCGAAAATTTAGAAGGTTACAAAAAACAAACATTGCAGCAGGCAAAGTACACAAGGGAAAAAAAAAACACCCTTATCGTCCTATGAATATGCTGTTCCCAGGAGGCCATCAGGAAAAATTGAGAACGCTGCATTGGCTACCCTGCAGCTTTCTGGCACAATTTGTATTTCTAACAAGGATTGGAAAGCCCTTGTCAGATCCTCTGCTAGCAACATAAGTGAAGGTCATTCAGCCCTTGGGCCTGCTCTGCTATTTGGTGAGATCATGGCTGATCTGTATCTTAGTTCTATTCACCTGACCCGGATCTTTAATACCTTTGTCTAGCAAAAATATATCAATGTCAGATTTTAAATTACAGCTACATACATTTTAAATTTCAGTTACCTTATCTGTCTTTCGTGAGGAAGAGTCCTACACTTCCTCTGGGTTTTGCATGAAGAAGTAGAGTATAATTCTGTCCACTAGGCCTGGTTATGATGTTAATGTTATGCTTTTTTTCTCTAGATTCTCCTAACCACAGAAAAAATGTTATCTCCATTCATCCTATCACCTACTTTCAAGGTCCTCAAACCCTCAATTAATTCATATCTTAAACCTACATCCCAACAGAGTATAATCTATGTTCATGCAATCTTCCTCCCTACTGACATTGTGGATCCACATATAGCACATGGACTGCAGCAGTTAAAGAAGAAAGCTCACCACCACCTTCTCAAGGGCAGCTAGTAACTAGGGATGGGCAATAAATGCCTGCATTCATGCTTCTGAGCCTCGGCCTCCTCCACCCCTGCCTGCTTTCCTTTTCTTTCCACTTTTTCTTCAATTTTCATTTTCTTTTCTTTAAAGCCTTTTATGGTAGAGTCATCAGCATCAGCACAGCAGCAAGAGCAGGCCTGGGCCACTCGTACAATGGCAGCAGCTTTCCTGCTATCAGAGGTAGCAGCAGCAAGTTCCTGATTCCTCCCGGCCATCGGGGGGCAGTGGTGGCAAAGCTCTTCCCAAAGATTGAAAGCGAAGATGACATTGGGATCGGCAGTATGTCCCCCAGCAATCGGGGCAAGGGTGGCAGCAGCAAGTTCCTGATTCCTCCTGGCCATCGGGTGGCAGTGGCGGCACAGCTTCCCGCTGCAATTGGAGGCTGTGGAGACAGCAAAAGGCTCCAGGCCATATCTAGGCCAGGGTGCCTGCATCGGCGGCTGAGTTTTCCACACAACTTTACTGAGATGGGGGACTTTAACAACTGGACATTTTCCTTTTAGATCTGGACGTTGTTTTTTCCTTTTGGCTCTGTTTCTTCATTTCTGTGTTTGTATTTTTTTAATTCCGGCTTTTGTAACCAAGATGGTGCCAGGGAAAGGTGACTTTGTACACTTTTCGCTGTACTCCTGTATTCCTATACTTGAGTACATGTGACAATAAAAGCAAATCAGAGGGCGGCTGAGAGTCATCACAGCGGAATTCTGGGAGACATTGCCACAGTCACCACAACTGTACATCAGGTCCCTCCCTCCCTCCTTCTTCCTCTGACCAAAAAAAGGGGCTCTGTGAGGAAGATGATTGGCAAGGTAAAGGTGTACAAGGGAGCAGAAGAGAGTTGGCCAATATTAGATTGGAAATGCTGAGGCCTTTGCTGTAGAGGTTTCAGCATGAGGAGACCGACCAGGGGTATAGATAACAGCAGGTAAAGGTTCTTTGACTCTACTTTCTTTCTGTCTAGACTGCAAGCAGTGGGGATGGCAGTTAGGGCAGTGGCATGCTCCTCTTGCAGGATGTGGGCGATCAGGGAGACTTCCAGTGTCCCTGGTGGCTACACCTGCAAGAAGTGCACCAGGCTGTAGCGTCTGACAGACCACATTAGGGAACTGGAGCTGGATGCACTCAGGATGATCCAGGGTGCAGAGAACACCATTGAAGTGGTCACTTCTGGGGTGCAGGCTGCAAGTCACTGGGTGACTACCAGAAGCAGTAAGTGGGCAAAACGGATAGTGCAGGTTTCCCCTGTGCCATTCCCCTCAATAACAGGTATACCTCTTTGGGTACTGTTTTGGGGGATGACCTCTCAGGGGCTAGCAGCAGCAGTCGGGTCAGTGACACTGAGACTAGCTCTGAGGCACAGAGGGAAAGGGTGCAGTCAGACAATGTGATACTGATAGTAGACTCAATTGTGAGGGAGACAGACAGGAGATTCTGTGGCCCCAGAAGAGACACCAGGATGGAATCTTGCTTCCTGGGTGCCAGGGTCGAGGATGTCTTTGAGCAGTGCAGAACATTCTGAAAGGGGAGTGTGAACAGCCAGAAGTCATTGGGTGTGTTGGTACAAATGACATAGGTAGACAGAGGGATGGGGTACTGCAAAATGATTATAGGGAGTTAGGTAAGAAATTAAAAAGCAGGACCTCAAGGGTAGTGATCTCCAGATTAATCCCAGTGCCACGCATCAGTGAGGATAGAAACAGAAAGATAGGTCAGGTGATTGTGTGGCTGAGGAACTGGTGTAAGGGGCAGGGTTTTCAGTTCTTGGATCATTAGGATCTCTTCTGGGGTAGAGGTGACCTGTACAAGAAGGACAGGTTGCATATGAGCCGAAGGGGGTCCAATATCCTCATGCGGAGATTTGCTAGTGTTACCCAGGAAGGTTTAAACTATTTTGGCAGAGGGGTGGGACTCTGAGTAAGAGAGGGACCATTGAGAATTCAGGGAAAATACATTAGCTATCGCAAGCAAGTTTACTATTCAGAATAGCCATGGGCACAGTAAAAGGAGGGAAAGACTTCTGGTTTAAAGTACATTTATCTCAATGCATGAGACTTGCCTGGTAAGGCACATGAGCTCAAAGCATGGATTGGCTTTGAGGACTGGGATATTAAAGCCATAACAGAAGTATGGTTCAGAGAAGGGCAGGACTGGCAGCTCAGTGTTCCTGGTTACGGAAGCTACAGGCGTGACAGAAGTACGAGTAAGCAAAGAGGGAGAGTTGCCCTTTTGATAAGAAAGGACATAACAACAGTGCTTAGAGAGGATATTCTTAAGGGGGTCATCAAATGAGGCCATTAGGTTAGAACTTAGAAACCATAAAAGGCGTGGTCACTCTGTTGGGACTGCATTATGGACCCCCAAATAGCCAGCGGGTACTAGAGGAGCAGATGTGAGAGAGATTGCAGATACCTGTAGGAATAATAGAGTAGTATTGGTTGGACATTTTAATTCCCCTGTATTGACAGGGCCACCCAGAGTGTAAAATGTCCGGACAGTGTGAAATTTCTCAAATGTGTCCAAGAAAGTTTCCTAAATTAATATGTAGAAGACTGTACCCAGAAGGGTGCAACACTGGAGCCCTTCTTAGGAAACAAGGTTGGGCAAGTGACTGAAGTGTCAGTCAAAGAGCACTTTGAATCCAGTAATCATAACTCTCTTAGTTTTAACATCGTTATGGAAAAAGATAGGACAATTCGACAGGTTAAGGTGCTAAACTGGAGCAGGGCCAATTTTGGGGCCATTAGGCAGGATTTAGCAAAGATTGATTGGTGAGTCTGTTTGAAGGAAAAGGAATGACTGGCAGATGGAGGCTTTTAAAAGTGTGATATTAAGAGTCCTGTTAGAGTGAAGGGAAAAGCTGGCAGATTTAGGGACCCCTGGCTGATGAGGGCTATTGAGGTTCTGGTCAGGAAATAGAGAAGACATACATTGGGTTTAAGATTTTGGGCTCAAGTGAACCCCTAGATGATTATAAAAAGTCTCGGAACACACTTCAGAGGGAAATCAGAAGAGCAAAAAGAAGGTATGAGATAGATCTAGCAGATAAAGTTAAAGATAATCCCAAGAATTTCTACAGCTATATTAAAAGTAAAAGCGTATCTAGGGAGAGAATAGGTTCCCTTAAAGATCAGTACGGCCATCTATGTGTGGAGCCGCAGGAGATGGGGGATATTTTTAATGAATATTTCTTCTCAGTGTTTACTGAGGAGAGAATCCTGGATGCTAAGGAAATAAGCAGGGATGTTTTGGATTGCATACACATTACTACAGAACAGGTGTTTGCAGTCTTAAAGTGCATTAAGGTGGATAAATTCGTTGGGCCTGAACAAATCCATCCTTGGACATTGTGGGAGGCGAGGGAAGAAATTACAGAGGGCCTTGCAGAGATTTTTGCTTCATCTTTAGCCAATGGTCAAATTTCAAAAAACTGGAGGGTGGCTAATGTTGTTCCATTGTTTAAGGCAAGTAGCAAAGACACACCATGGAATGACAGGCTAGTGAGCCTGACACCAGTGGTAGGCAAGTTATTAGAGAGGATACTGAGGGACAGGATCAACAAACATTTGGATAGTCAAGGTCTGATTAGGGATAATCAGCATGGATTTGTGCGCAGGAAATCCATGACAAATCTTTGACAAATCTTTTAGAGTTTTTCAAAAAGGTAACCAAGAGGATGGATGAGGGCAGGGCAGTGGGTGTTGTCTATATCAACTTTAGTAAGGCCTTTGACAAGGCCCTGCACAGCATGCTGGTCATGAAAGTTCGGTCGTATGGGATCCAGGAAGAGCTAGCTTCAAATTTGCCTCGATGATAGGAAGCAGAGGGTGATGGTTGAAGGTTGTTTGTCAGACTAGAGGCCTGTGATTAGTGGTGTGCCACAGGGGTTGGTTCTGGGACCTTGTTATTTGCTATTTACACAAAATGATCTGCATGTGAATGTACAAGGCATGATTAGTAAGTTTGTGGATGATACAAAATTAGGAGGTATCATTGATAGCAAGGAAGGTTATCAAAAATTACAGAGGGATCTTGAGCAGATGGGGAAGTAGGCTGAGGACTGGCAAATGCAATTCAATACAGATAATTGTGCAATATTGCTCTTTGGAAAGTCAAACCAAGGTAGGAATTAAACAGTAAATGGTAAGGTCCTGAGGAGTGTTGTGCAATAGAAGGACCTAGGACGACAAGTACGCAGTTTGTTGAAAGCAGTGTCACAGATGGACGAGGTGGTGAAGAAAGCATTTGGCATGCTGGCCTTCATTGGTCGAGGCATTGATTGTAGGTTTTGGGACTTTATATTACAGTTGAATAAGTCGTTGGTGAGGCCACACTTGGAGTCTTGTGTACAGTTTTGGACACTCTGTTATAGGAAAGACATAGTTAAACTGCAAAGTGTGTAAAGAAGGTTTATGAGGATGTTGCCAGGACTAGTAGGCCTGAGTAATAGGGAGAGGTTGGCCAGGGTAAGACTTTACTCCTTGGAACGTAGGAGAATGAGGGGTGACCCTATTGAGGTGTATAAAATCATGAGGAGCATAAATAGGATGAATGCATATAGTCTTTTTCCCAGGGATGGGGAATTGAAAACTAGAGGGCATAGGTTTAAGGTACGAGGGGATAGATTTGAGAAGGACCTGAGGGGCAACTTCTTCACACAGAAAGTGGTGTATGTGTGGAATGAGCTGCCAGAGAAAGTGGTTGAGGCAGGTACAATAGCAACATTTAAAAAACATTTGGGTAGGTACATGAATGAGTAGAGTTTGGAGGGATATGGACCAAATGAGGACAATTGAAACTAGCTGAGTGGGGACCATGGCCAGCATGGACTACTTTGGGCTGAAGGGCCTGTTTCCATGCTGTACTACCCTATGACTCTCTGACCTTATGACTCTATGACTATAAATCTAAGTCTAGCTAGCGACGTCCACATCTCAAAAAAGAATTTTTAAAGAATTAAGCTCTGGAGCCCAAGTAAAATTATCGTGAATGTAAGCTGTATTCTTATGTATTCTTTGTACTGTGCAGTGTCCAAAACTATGCACAGTGCTCTGGATGGAGTCTAACCAGGGCTTTGTATTGCTATAGCAAAGCTTCCTTCTCTTAAGTCCTAGTCATCTAATTATGAAGCTAATATTCCATTAGCTGTTTGTTCTCTTTCTCCAAACTGATTTCCTTTATCAGCCTAGGTTAAAAGCCACTGGTGTAATGATTAATTATTCAGCGAAAATAGAGACCTGAAGAGGTGAGATCAGAGTGTTTGACTTTGAAATCAAGGCTGTGTTTGACAAAGTGTGTTCGACAAACCTGAGTAAAACTGACGTCAAAGGGAATCGGTTGGCGGGATAAGGGAAATGGTCGGGGTTTGGGGGGTGAGGTCGTTGTTCTCCATTGGATGCAGTGATACCTGGCATAAGGGAAGATTATTGTGATTGTGGGAGTTCAATTATTTTAGTCCTAGGACATCTCTGCAGATGTTCTTTAGGGTAGTATCTGAGGACTCACCATTTTCAATTACTTTATCAGTAACCTTCCATCCACCAAAAGAACAGAAGTGAGAATGTTCGCTGATGATTGCACAAAAGAAAGTATCGTTCTTGATTCCCCGAGTTCTGAACTAGTTTGTGTCCAATTGCAGCAGACCCTGAGCAACATTCATATGTTGGCTGATTGGTAATAAATGAAATGTGCATCACATAATTGTCACGTAATATCCATCTCCATCAGGAGAGAGAAGCTAACTATTCCCCTTGAAGAGTCATTACCATAACTGCATCTCCCACTATTAATCCTGGGCTTCCAATGAACAGAATCTGAAGTGACCAATGATATAAATAAAGTAACCACAAGAATCAGTCAGAGGTTGGGATTACTGAAGTGTGTAACTCACCTCCAGACTCGCCAGAGCCTGTCCCCCTTTCCAAGGTACAATTTAAAAGTGTGATGGAATGCACTAAACTTGTCTGAATGATTGCTGTTCCAACAATGCACAAAAATTCAACAATTTTAAGGACAAAGCAGTCTGTTTGGCTGGCTCCCCATCCAACACCTTAAACATTTATTCTCTCCCTTACTGATGCACATGTATGCATATATGTATGTGCAATATATATGATGCATTGCAGTAACTCATCAAAATTCTGACAGCATGTTCCAAAATCATCACCTTTAGGATCTAGAAGGACAATAGCATAAGATACATGGACACAACACCATTGACAAGTCCCCTCCAAGCCACATATCATCTTGACTTGGAATTGTATTACTATTCCCTCACTGTCACTGTGTAAAAACCCTGGAACTCCCTTCTTAACGGCAATGTGATTGATTTTTACCCCAAATGGACTGTAGCAATTGAAGTCACCTTCTTAAGCAGTTGCCCAATAAACATTGACCTAGCAGCAATGCCCACAACCCACAAAAGAACAATAGTAACCTTTCATTATTTCCTTATCCTTAGCCAAAAGTAAAAGTTTGATCCAATGTCAGATGCAGAATTCTTAGGTGCAAAATTCTTTTGCCCCATATCAACAAAATAGAATGAAGTATATTGTGCTAATTGAAGTCATCACTTTAACATATCACAATGCAATTCCTAATTTTCACAATCATATCCACCATCACCTTGTTGCTGCCCATCCCTAATCTCTATCTAGTAATGTTGGCCCTTTACCAGAATTTAAAAGAAACCTGAAAAACACATATGCTGTTTGAAATCATGTCACCAGTCATCCTGATATTAATCTGAGAGTGTATTCTTCGTCTACTCCAACAGAACAGTTCATGGAGGTACGGAAAAAGATAAACTAGTACTAGGATCAGCAGATTGGTCCCTGGAGAAACATTAGCTGGGAATAGAAGCTGAGAGTGGTGAAGAAAACATCACTAAGGCCTCTCTGAAGTGATCTGCTGATAGCTATCCAGAAAATTTTCCTTATGAATCTAAATCTGAATTGTCTTGGTATAAATATGACTTGAAGTACCCCAACAAGAGACACCAGAAATTATACCACACCTGGCAGATGGGCCTTTGTGGACAGACAGTAAAATCATGTGGGATCAAACATACCATTAGTTTAATGGTATTTATGTCACAGTTGTGATAGTAAACAAGAAAATGAATGGTAAAAGTATTGTGCATTAGGGCAGAGCATAAGACTGCATTAGGGCAGAAACCAGAGTGGTAACACATTCAATAGTTCTATAGTTAGAACATTTAAGGCAGTAGGTAAGACTGCATTATGAAATGCATTGTAAAGTATTTTATTTCTTCTCAATGCAAAATCAAGTATATTTTCAATATTTGATCATATCTAAAATTCTGAATTTGGATATTTATTCTCAATGAAAAGAGACCTGGGCTAAATCTTAGATAAAAATGGAAAACTGTGAATGCTGGAAACCTAAAATAAAATCAGAATACATTGGCAATACAGAACACAATCTAGAAAGACAAAAGAGGGATTATTGATATGTTGAGCATGTTGCATTTATCGGAACTATGCTGATGAAGAGTACACACCTAAAATGCAATTACTTGTCTTTTTTCTTTCTGAAAATCATCCAGCAGATATTTGCAGCATGTACTCCTTGAATGCTAGAATTTGTGACCATTCTTAGTAGGCAGTGTTCAGGTCCAAGAGTGGAATCTTGCCAGGCTCTGAGCAGTATAAGATATGGTGTAATGAGTGTTAGAATTGGGCGACTTATTCATTGAGACCCATCTTGACATTGAGATCAACTCACCACATCTTGTTCATTTTCTCAAGCGGTGTGGTGAGATTCTCACTAGGGGCAGTAGTGAGTTCCCAATTGACGATCACCATCACTTGTTAAACACCTTGTTAACAGCCAAACTTATTATGGGTTATGACATTACCAAACTCACCAAACAAATAGCCATCAGGAAAAATTGAGAAAGAAAATGGAGTGAGTTACTTCTGGGTTTATCTTGCATCTTGCTCCAGCAGACCTCCACTTTGTCCACAGAGAAACTACAGAACAGGGTACAGTCCACGAGCACCAACTGCAAGTGCCCTTCCATCATGGACACTGGCACACTACTTGTAGAAAATCATTGCTACCATTCTAGCATCTTCCAATATACTGGCATTATACCCAGCAAAGGCAGATCAACGTAGCCGTGCAAACCAGCAAACAGCAGTGAGAAAACACAAATCAGCCTCACAGCAAAAAACAGTCCATTGAACTCATTACAATTTGCACTTTGCCGAAAAAGATTCAGCCCCAAAGCTTAGACAAAAAAAAGTCCTTTCAGTTCTCCAAAGTGGCTGAAAGGAAATACTCCTAATGTGGAACTATCCAATAAGAATGGTAAGTCAGTTGATTAAATTCTGTGAAAACAATAGAACTTTTAGCTTCAAAGAACAGAGATATCTCTGGGATGACTTCTTCCTGAGGATGAGAAAGATCAGATATAGGACACATTTATATGTCAAATGGCTAGTGCAGCCGCAAAAACAATTTTAACTTGGCATGGTTCATGAAGGAATAAATGGGACCTGGGTTCGATTCCGGCCTTGAGCGACTGTCTATGTGGAGTTTGCATGTTCTCCCCGTGTCTGCGTGGGTTCCTTCCGGGTGCTCCGGTTTCCTCCCACAGTCTAAAGATGTGCAGGTTAGGTGGATTGGCCATGCTAAATTGCCCGTAGTGTTCAGGGATATGTGGATTAGGGGGATAGGTCTGGGTGGGATTCTCTATGTGTCAGTGTGGACTTGTTGGGCCGAAGGGCCTGTTTCCACACTGTAGGGATTCTATGATGAATGATCTATGATCACACAGCGAAAGGAACACAAGGTCCAGTGCAGACCAGGCTACCCACCGGGCTGCTCCTTTGCTCTCTCAATGTGTATTCACCTGGTTTCTTGCCAGCATGCCAGTGACCTGCATGCCTTACCTTGTCTTGCCGTGCCTCGCAATGGCAATTGGTGCAGTCGCACAATCAGGCAAGTGGCTAAGATGTACAGCAATCCTCACTCAAGGTCATGTGTATCTTGTCTTATCATGCCATCTTGTTATCTGTCCCGTACCAGTCTAGTACCTGCACCATGTGGTCTTAACATTCATGCCAAACACATGGCATCTTAAACAAGCAGTGTTACACGCCTGAAAGTCTTAAAGGAGTCATTCAGAGTGAAGTCCATTGGGCCTTACAACTCAGCTAGTCAAGGGCAACTTCCCATACCAGTCTCAGACTTTAGCCACTGTCAGGTGTCCAGGCAGGGTGTTTTTGTACAGGGAGTCTGTGCTTCTGTGTGCCAGGGAATCGATCAGAGTCAGTCCTTTGTCTCCATAAGGACCAGTCCAGATGCAGATGGCAATCTCTGTCAGAGAGACGCAAGCCAGAGATCTGGTCAGGGAAGACTGGCATTTGCAGGTTAGGTCTCTCAACAAGATGGGCCATAGCCATCCTGTTCCCTCTGTTTTCAGGAATTAAAGGGGAAATGGGGTTGGGGCAAGGGAGGCTGCGGAAGGTGGGGAACAGACAGGCGGTTGAAGTTGCACGTATATGACTTTGGTGATAACTTGCGGAAGTATGAAGTTGGGGTGTTGACGGAAAGGGCACCCAGAAAGGAGAGGCTGATGTTGGGGGGCCATAATGACATGTTAACGATCAGGTTGCAAGCCGCTGGCTGAGGACCACTCACCAGTATTCCAATTGTGAAGCATAAGGATGAGGCACAATGTTGAGGAGAATAGCTGCAAAGGGACTCACAATGGGTGGGATAACTTAAGTGGGAGAACCTTCAGCTATAATCATTTACTGGTCATTCACGTGGAAAAAACATTGTCTTGCAACACATGTTATCATCACAATACAGGCATGCAGTCTCCTCTCATGACAGAAAGGGGCTGAATGATGAAAAAGCAAGTGAGTGGGATGGCTGTTGGTGCTGGTTTCTATGGGGGAAAGGTGTTGAGTTGTTTGAAAGAATTGAGGATGCTATTGTAGGAGGATTAAGGGGGTTGGGTGGAATGAAAGTGAATGAGGGAAGGTGTGGCATGAAGCAGAGTGTCAGAGCATGAGCTTTGGTGGGAGGTAATGCAGTGACACAGATAGATGTGAGGCAGCAGAGAGTAGTGTATTACACTTAGTCTAGTTGAGCAGAGAGGATCATTGATCTTCTTCCTGCACTGCTGCGCAGTCTTCTTTACTCTGGAGACGGCACTGACCCAGTGGCAATCTCAGACCAAGTTGGCATGTCATGGAGGTGTGGCCTGCCATGCTGTCCTGCTGGAAAAAAGCTCTCCTCTCCTCTGGACCACCAAAAAAAATGTTGTAATTCCATCTTCAATACATTTCTAAGTAATTC
Organism: Ginglymostoma cirratum; assembly: GCA_024137785.1. Lineage (NCBI taxonomy): Eukaryota > Metazoa > Chordata > Chondrichthyes > Orectolobiformes > Ginglymostomatidae > Ginglymostoma > Ginglymostoma cirratum. The sequence continues at coordinate 45,615,369 of JAHRHZ010000019.1, read as the reverse complement.
AGGCTTTTGTTTTGTCCTCGTGACGAAAGCATGAGTGTAATTCTGGTGCAGTATCAATCTGATATACCTTTTGAAGAACCTGTAGCAACATAGGTTTAAGTTGAAAATACTGGTGCCAAAATTAAGCTCCACGGTGTGTAAATCAGGCAATGATAAAGGATTACAAGGGTTAAAAAAAGTTATTTTCCTTTAAATGAAATTTTTAAAAAATTGAAGGTTCGTTTCAATAAAAACATAAAATAAAACCAGAACTACCTGAATGTACTTGTCTTTTAAGTAGTGCCTTTGTTTGGTATCTCTCTTCATAGTTTACAAACAAAATGTGTGACTTAACTTTAGGTGTGTATCACTCTTATCAGGGATTTTCTTAATTCTGTAAAGAAGGGCGAGTGCATACCATATTACCTCTATTGCATTACCATTTTGCTCCTCTCACCTCAACCTCCATCCCCACCTCCTACCTACCAGCCTCATCCCCGCCTCCTTGACCTTCCATCTTCCCTTGATTGACCAACGCCCATCCTAACTCCCCACCTACACTCACCTTTACTGGCTCCATCCCCGCCTCCTTGACCTGTCCGTCTCCACACCACTTATCCGCTCCTTTATCCACCTTCCATCCGCCTCCCTCTCTCTCTCTATTTATTTCTGAATCCCCTTCCTCTCCTCCATTTCTGAAGAAGGGTGCAGACCCGAAATGTCAGCTTTCCTGCTCCTCTGATGCTGCTCGGCCTGCTGTGTTCATCCAGCTCACACCTCGTTATCTTAAATAAAATCCCCTTTGCCTGATCACAGCAATAATATGTTGCACCATATACACACAGATTCAAAATGTGAGTTGAGTGAAAAAGGTAATATGGTACGCACTTTACAGAATTTTTACAGAAGATAATCCCTGATAAGAGTGATAGACACCTAAAGTTGTTAAGTCATACATTTTGTTTGTAAACTCTGAAGAGAGGTACCAAACAGAGGCACCATTTAAAAGACAAGCGCATTCAGGTAGTTCTGAATTACAGCCAACTGGAATTTTTACATCTCAGAGCCAAAATATAATCTTAAAATGCAGACATATGACTAATGAAGAAATGAACGATCTGCAAAACTCATCTTACTTCCCTAGAATCAATAAGGTCCAGACTATTACATTAAAATAACAGTTATATCAATTTCCTTGGAACCAAAGAGATTCGGAATTACAATTATGATAACACTACTAAGTATAAAAACAAAATAACTTTTCAGCCTCAAAAATCACTGATAATCAAAGTGCACTTTGGATGCTTTTAGATTCACTGAACTCACTTGAACGTCTGTCAATGTTAAGGTACAGCTATGAGGTTAAGGTAGTGAGAATTCTCTCCTAGACTGGGACAGAGTGATCTTTATCTTCACTTGGAGGTTAACATAAAAAATATCAAAAACTGAATTCTCTACTAAAAATAAGATTGCATTCTTTCCCTTTTCCTCGAACTTCATTTTCTAGGAATTGCACATTTCGATGTCTAATACATTTTTGTATATTTTAGAAATTCTATTGTCTCTCAGGAGGCAATAGCCTAGTGGAACTATCACTGTTAATCCAGAGACCCAGGTAATGTTCTGGGGACCTGGGTTTGAATCCCACCATGACAAATGGTGGAATTTAAATTCAGTAATTATCTGGCATTAAGAGTCTAATGATGACCACAATTCATTGTCGATTGTTGGAAAAACCCATCTGGTTCACTAATGCCCTTTAGGGAACGAAACTGCCATCCTTACCTGGTCTGGCCTACATGTGACTCTAAACCCACAGCAATGTGATTGAATCTTAACTGCCCCGGGCAATGAGAAATGGGTAATAAATGCTGGCCGAGTCAGTGATGCCCTCGTTCCACGAATGAATACAAAAAAGACAAAAAAGGACACTTTATCATAACTCATAAAGCCAACTCTGTGCATTCTTTAGTGGAAAGAGGGACGGTGTACATAACTTGCACCCAGAATCTAAAAGATATCCAGCAGTTTATAATCTGCTTGAAACTTGTTAAAGTGGTTATCTGGTTGATGATAATAGTCTCAGTAGTCTCCTTTCCTTTGGCGAGAGATAGATCAGTGCTTCAGATCCATTTAAAATTTTTAGAATGTGCTTTCCTCATCTGATTGTTGTAAGGGGACATTTGAGTGAAATGCCAAATCTGAGACTGATGCAAAAACAAACTAGGATTATATTTCACCACAAGCGTATATAGTTTCTGTGAAATTTGACACCAAAATAGTTTCTACAGCATGTGTACAATGTGGCCTGTGCCAAAGGTCAACTTGGTGAAAGTATCAGTGTGGGATGGAAGTACAGAGGGAGATTGTGAATTGATATCAGCATTGCCATTTCTGACGTTACCATTCTCGCTAGTGCCACACCTGAAACACAAACAGCTGAATACTGTTTAACGACTGTAATGGTGGTCCTATTTGAAAGTATCATCACCTTCTTTCAGATTTGTTGCTAATTGATTTCTACTGGCTCTGTTTGGGTTAATGGAAGTGCTTGGAAGTTTGCCAAGTTAGATAATGTTGGGCAAATCATGAGAGACTGCAAACGCAAGGATCTTGGAGAAAGCATTTTTCCCATTCATAGATCACAGCAGAAGTACAGTGCTGCCATTGGCTATAAAGGCAGCAGTAAACCTGAAATTCTTGGTGTTGGAATCCTCCCAAGCCAGAGCATGAGATATCTGTAGCACCTTCAAAATCATCATCCACTGTTGCAATGGAGAGAAGACAGACAGTCTTTATACTGGGAAGGGGAGAACATCACGTTCTCTCTGTAGAGGAAGATGTAGACAGAGAATGCATGTGGCTTTGCCAGGATAGTGAGCTTCTCCACAGTGCAAAATATTTGTCGCACCCATGCAACATTTTGCACATCCAAAAGCAGTAATGAGCACGATGATCACAGGCACAAAGGTTAACACTTGCTGAATGTAGAGTTAACGTGTGACCATACTCAGGTGGATGTTCACAACCTTGGCAGCAGTCATGATACTTTTATCTGAGTGGCTCCTTTGGAAATACTTGCATCTCTGACAAGGTAACAGGTACACTTGAGGACTGGCTAAGCCAGAATTTATTGCCCTCCCTAATTGGCCAGTTAATAGTTAACCATGTTGCTATGGACCTGAAGTCACATGTAGATCAGCCCAGATAAGAACAGTAGATTTCCTTCCTAAAAGACAGCAATGAACTAATTTTTCTTCTTGTGTGTGTCAGTCAATGCTGGCTCCATGGTTGTCATCAGGCCATTTTTAAAATGATTACATTTTTTTGGTTGAATAGTTGGATTTGAAACCATGTACCCAGATGTTTTACCTAGTTGTCTGGATTATCCGTCTGGTGACATTACCACTAAGCCACTACCACCTCCTACTTAACAAATGTCCTTCAACAGCACCTTCCAAATTCACAACCTCTACAACGTAGAACAACAGCAGCAATAGACACATAGGAATACCACCTCCAGAAAATCTCCTCCTCCTCACTTTGAAAAATATCACTGTTTCCTCGCTGTCATTGGGTCCAGATCTTGGAACTTCCTTCTGAACAGCACTGTGGTCGTCTGAGCACCCCAAGAATTGCAGTTGCTGAAGATGGTAGCTCACCACTACATTCACAGGAAATAAGGGCAATAAATGCTGGCCGAGCAAGCAACACCAACTCTAATGAATGAATTAGAATGAAAAAAAGGTACAATTTAGGAAAGGATTGGGGGAATTATTCTTGTTGTCTGCCTAATACTTCAACCAAAATCACGAAAATAAATTTTCTGTTCATTATCCCAGTGATTTTTGAGGGAGAACGCTGTGCACAGTTAGCCACATTACAATAGTGACGACAACTCAGAAATATCTCAATAGCTGAAAAGCACTTTGGAACATGCTGAGGTTGAATGTAAATGTAAATCCTGTTTTCTCAGTTTTCTTAAAACCACATCAAAGGTTGATGGCTGGGTCAGAGATAAAAGGTACTGCAGATGCTGGAGAATCCGAGATAACAAGGGGTGGGGCTGGATGAACACAGCAGGCCAAGCAGCATCATAGGAGCAGGAAAGCTTGACATTTCGGGCCTAGACCCTTCATCAGAAATGGGGGAGGGGAAGAGGGTTCTGAAATAAATAGGGAGAGAGGTGGAGGCGGATAGAGGATGGATAGAGGAGAGGATAGGTGGAGAGGAGGCAGACAAGTCGAAGAGGCGGGGATGGAGCCAGTAAAGGTGAGTGTAGGTGGAGGGGTAGGGAGGAGATAGGTCAGTCCAGGGAGGACGGACAGGTCAAGGGGGGCGGGATGATGTCAGTAGATAGGAGATGGGGGTGGGGCTTGAGGTGGGAGGAGGGGATCGGTGAGAGGAAGGACAGGTCAGGGAGGCGGAGATGAGCTGGGCTGGTTTTGGGATGCGGTTGGGGGAGGGGAGATTTTGAAGCTTGTGAAATCCACAATGATACCATTGGGCTGCAGGGTTCCCAGCCTGAATATGATTTGCTGTTCCTGCAGCCTTCGGGTGGCATCACTGTGGCATTGCAGGAGGCCCAGGATGGATATGTCGTCTGAGGAATGGGAGGGGGAGTTGAAATGGTTCGCAACTGGGAGGTGCAGTTGTTTGTTGCAAACTGAGCTGGGTCACCAGCTTTATACCCGGCCTACGACACTACTCTGAAATGAGAATCATGATGCTACATGTCACAGCATAGAGCAGGCCATTGGGGTGTTAAAACAATAGGTTCATTTTCTGGACTGCTCCATATCCTGCAATGCTTACCTGAGTTAATGTTCCAGTTAATGGTGGTCTACTCTATTCTCCACAACCTGACCATCTTGAAACACAACTTTGCACGAAAAGTGCTGTGAGCAGCTAAGAAAGAGGAGTGTAGTGAGAAGTGGGAGATAAGGAGGTGGTATCAGCCAGCATGCTCACATTACTGTTGGGTTGTCCATAATTGCCTTATTCAATAATGTGTAACAATGTGCCACTTTACCATTCCTCTGTTATGGATAGTCACACATCACTTTTAGACACAATGTTGAAATGACAGCAACTGCAAAGCAAAAATTCAACACCAAATTTGTCCATCAGACAATCCAACAAAAAAAAATTCAGTAATATCCTTCACAATAGCTTGATCCCAGGCAAGTGTCACTCCTAGCTTAAGTCTTTAATTTCATACTGAATTAACAAGGCTTTAAGCATTTCTTTTTGGTAATGTTCTGGTGATTTACCAGATGTGATTTCCTCCATTACCTTGGATCAAAGAGACTCAAAAATCCAGACTGACACATTGACACTTGCTATTGAATTTTAAGACAATCTCACTGTTTCATTCAGTTCTTTCCTTTGGACTGCTAAAATAACTAAAGGCTTATTTTCAGCCTGAAGAGTTCACAAAAAGAACCTGCCCATTTGCTGACATGAAACTGTTCTTCTGAATTGAACCTTTATTCTAGACTCCGAACATATTATTTTGTAGTTGTAAGAGTGTCACTCTGTAAACATTCAGAAATTAATTCCCCAAGTATCTTGTCAAATAACTTAACTTATGTCACCTGCTTTCTTGGAAATTATATGTAAATTCACTGTTAAAAAATGACTTTCTGACCTTTGACAAATAAACAACTTAGCACAACTAACAATTAACATCTATTTTTCTCCACTTCCAAATCCAAAACCCCAAATTAGAATACAGCAAACTTTTTATTAATCAGAACCTATTTATGAGTGTTCTGGTTAATTAAATAATCCAGTTGATTAAGAGGTTAACATAATCGATGTAAAAACACACACTAACTAATAGAAACATAATGTAGGGGGTATAAGCATAATTGTCATATTTTATTTACAGCATAAATCACTGAAATAATAATGCAACTTTGCAGTAAATAAAATCTTATTGACAGGGATTCTTCTCACTCGCACCCCAAGTGACAAATTGAACATTGTAGAGATCGTGATAATACAGTAAACATTGCGATGTTTGAGGCATATAATTTTTTTCAGTTTATTGCGAGTGCTGTTTCATCAGGTACCAGTTTAAACAAAGTTAGCTGTATATTAAGAATCTTTATCACACTGACAGGACAGACTTGGCAGTGTGGCAAGCGCGGTAGGTACGCAGTCAGTCGGGAGATGCCCTAACAATCATCAACATGGAGTCTCATGGCATCAGGTACAATATGTGCATAGAAACCTCTTGCTGTTCCTGACTACTGCAATCCCCTCTTCCTTGCTCACTTAGAGTCTGAGAAGAATCCCCACAGGAAAAAGGCCATTTGGCCCAATAAATACACACCGACTCTCCAAAGAGCACCCCACCCAGACTCACCCCCTACCCTATCACACTATATTTTGCCTGGCTAACCCACCTAACCTGCATATCATTGGACACTTTGGGCAATTTAGCATGGCCAATCCACCTAACTTGCACATCTTTGAACGGTGGCAGGAAACCCAGACAGACATGGTGAGAATGCGCAAACTCTACACAGATAGTTGCCCGAAGGTGTAGTTGAACCTGAGTCCCTGACGCTGTGAGGTACTATTGCTAACTACTGAGCCACTCTGCCACCACTTAACGATTTAGTCTCTTCCGTGTTGAAAACCATTTGTGGATACACTGAGGGTAGAAATGGCACAGGATATATTCCGGGTGGAGCATCTCAATATCCATCTCAAAGTGTGGCACAGGAGACCTACTTCCTAGTGAGCTATTTAAGTCCAAAAGGCATAGTTGCTAGACTGGGCCTGCACTAGGTAATGAAGGAACCAACAAGATCTAAAACATACCTGGCCTCGTTTTCACCCAAATACTTGTAGCAAACACATCACTCTATATCAGGATTGACAGGATGATAGAAACAAAGTCCCCAGCTTTCTGCTGAGGAGACTCTTCATTTTATTACATGGCACTACAATTTTGTTGAATGGGACAGTTTTCAAACAGATCAAAAAACTAAAACCTAGCTATCCATGGGCCAGTAGCCGCAGAATTCTATTCATTCACAATCTGTAAATTCATCACACAGCATATTCTCCACTGTATCATTAACACCAAGCCAGGGAATCAATCATGGTTCAATGAAGATTGCCGGAGAGCATGCCTGGAACAAGAGCAAACATACCTAAAAATGAGTTGTCAACCTGGTGAAATTCTATCAGAGGACTGCCAGTACGCCAAGCCACATAATCAGCATGCACCAACGGAGATAAGTAATGGTGCATATATATTAATGTGGTAGAGCCACTTACATTGCAAAAGGTATTATGATGACAGGTATGTGATGTACACAAACACCATTTTTTAATTTTGGATTTTAAAGTAATGGCATATGATTATCAGTCTATTCAGTAAAGGGGTTTAAAAAATAATTTGATCAGTGTTTCTGCAACCATGATTTTAAACCACTTCACACTTCGTGGAATATTAATGGAAGTTGTGTATATTGTGGGGGTTTAACACAGGAGGGAGAAAACATTTGCATGCTTTGGGATTTAAAATAATAAGTATTAATTTTTTGTTTAAACCCAGACACTAGAAACATTTTGGATAGTTTGAAGGAGACCTGGCTAAAGCCAAATGCAAATACAATCTCTCTGAGGACAAGATGATTGTTCAGAGCAGTCAAACAAATAAGCTCCCTAAGTGAGAAGAGTAGTTTGGTTAGAACACTAAAGATTATTGAAAAGCTAAGAAAGTCGAAGCTTTCAGATTGTTAGCTATCATGGAAAAAGGCCTCAGAGTTTATAAAAATATAATTGAAAAGAAGCAATTAAGTTAAAGCTAACAATTTGATAGGGAAGGAATTTCTCTGGATTTTTAATTTATTGAAATATAGTGGATGGGGTTTTATTTTGCCATACGTTTTGAAATCTTTCAAACTTTATTATATGTAGATAGTTTGGTTTTTTTTTTATTGTTTCTTTTGTGTAATAACATTTTGTTTCATTGTTAAAACAAATCTGCAGCCCTGTGTGTGCCGATGTTTCAATGAAAGACCACCAGGTTTGTTTTAAATAAAAAGTATCAAGCCGGATTTCATTTTGAGATCAGTCTTGACCAGTGGTAACATCAGGTGAGATCATAACAACATGCAATTCATTCCCTGCGAAAATTGGTGATCAAGTTGACTCAGGTCAAAAATCATATGACACCACGTTGTACTCCAACAGGTTTATTTGAAGACACAAGTTTTTGGAGTCTTGCTTCTGCTTCAGGTGTCAGTGAGAGAGGTGGCATCAGACATAGAATTTAAAGGCAAAAGATCAAAGGGTTATAGAACTGATGCGAATGTATTGGACAAACCTAAGATGGCTGTTAAATCACGAATCAGTTAGAATGGATTAATATGGAAGTGTAGTATTTTATAAATTCATACTTTGGAAATAAAATTAGTCTGACTCCAAGTTAACACACAGCCAGATTCTAAGAAAGACTTCACACCTCAAAGGCATTGTCTGACCCGAGATATCACCTCTGGTATACTGATGAAACCTTTAGTTATCTTGGGGCAGTGACTTGAAAGGAATTCTGGGATTTTTATATTAATCCTTTTTAACTGATAATGATTTAATAGCCATCTTAGATTTGTTCAAAACATGCACATCAGTTCTATGACCTTTTGATCTTTTGCTTATAATTTTTCTGTCTGATGCTACCTTTCTCACTGACACTTGAAGGAAGAGTGAGACTCCAAAAGCTTGTGTCTTCAAATAAACCTGTTGGACTATAACTCAGTGTTGTGTGATTTTTGACCTTGTCCACCCCAGTCCAACACCGGCACCTCCACATCAAGTTAACTCAGTTTGACAGAATTGTTTATGCCAATCGACATCAGATTAATTTTAAGAGATAGTGGGAATTGCCAATGCTGAAGAATCTGAGATAACAAGGTGTAGAGCTGGATGAACACAGCAGGCCAAGCAGCATCAGAGGAGCAGGGAAGCTAATGTTTCAGGTCTGGACCCTTCTTCAGATGCTTGATGCTTACATGTCAACTTTAACAGATTCTTTAACATGGCTAAAGAAACGGAATTTACAATGTACAGAGAAGAAATTACATGGTCTGGGTGGAACAACTCTCAAGATTAAACGTTTGCTATAAATGAAACTGTAACATAAATGAAGTCAGAGAAATACTGGTTCAGAAACTAACAGTTCTTGAGCAAGCAGGCAGGGTACATCAGTACTGAAGGCAGGAGTAGGTAATACACTGCCTTGAGCCTGCTCTGTCATTTAATAGAAAACTTGGCTGATCTCATCTTGGCATCAACTCTACAACCCTGCTGCTCTCCATATCCTTCAATCCATTACCAATTTATAAAAACTATCTACCTCCTCCTTAAATTTCCTCAATATCCCAGCATCTACCTGCACAGTGAGGCAGTGAATTCCACAGGTCCGCAATGCTTTGAAAGAAGTAATTTCTCCTCACCTCTGTTTTAAATTTGCTATCTTAAAACTATGACATCTCATTCTAGATTGCCTCGCATGAGAAATCATGGAAGAGCACAAAAAGAGGGAAAAAGCTATTCAGTTAGTTATTTACTATAATTTAACCTATTTTTTTAATCAACTTGTTCAGAGATGTTGTTGCACACCTCTGGAGCAGATGGGACTTGAAACTGGGTCTCCCAATCTAGGGGAAGGGACACTAACACTGCACTACATTATATTAGCATCATAAATTTGTTTCATATAAAATCTCATTTAGACATCACAAATAGACAGCATGGTTATGAAGGCATATTGCACGCTTGTCTTCATTGCTCAAACCATTGAGCATGGGAGTTGGGACACCATGTTGAAGTTTTTGGTGACATTGCTGAGACCACATTAGGAGTACTGTGTACAGTTCTGGTTGCCCTGATATGGGAAGGATATTATTAAATTGAAGAGGGTTCAAATAAGATTTACCAAGATGTTGCCAGGATTGGAGGATTTGAGTTATAAGGAGAGGCTGGATAGGCTGGGGCATTTTTTACTGGAGTGTAGGAGATTGAGGGGTGACCTGATAGGTGTTTATAAAATCTTGAGGGGCACAGATTAGGTGAATAGCAAAGGCCTTTTCCCTAGGATAGGGGAGTTCAAAACTAGGAGGCATATTTTTGAGGTGAGAGGAGAAAGATTTAAAAGGAATCTGAGGGGCTACATTTTCACACACAATGGTATGTAGAATGAACTGCCAGAGGAAGTGGTAGATGTAGGTACAGTTACAGCATTTAAAAGATATTTGACATAAAATGTTTAGAGGGATATGGGCAAAATTCAGGGAAGTGGGAGATGTTTTGTTGGGGAAACCTGGTCAGCATGGATGAATTAGACCAAAGGGTCTGTTTCTGTGCTGTATGATTCAATGACTGCGCAACTGCAAGCCAAAATAGGCTCAAGCAAATTCGACAAGAGTGAAACACTGGCAAAGAACATTTGCCTGTATTGTTTGGAAGGATGGCAAGACCAAAACTCCAATTAGGTTTTCAAGAACCCATACTTTATGATTGTGAAATGCTGAGAGTGCACAAATGTACTCATGTATGACTGAAGACTTGTTATTGCAGATTCCTTTGGGAAAGTATCCTGCAAATGATACACCAGGGGCATTTGCAGATTATAAAGTGTAGATACAAGGCTCAAATGCTGCATGCTGGCCAACAATCCTGAGACGAAATTGAAGATAATATAACTCATTCTAAAATCTGCCATTGCACAGTATTGTCAGGAATACAAAACAGTTCTGTCATCACTGAAGAAAATTCAGATGACAGAAACCAGTAAAATCCTACAAGAAGGTATACACATTGAAAAAGAATATGAGCAGTATGATGAACTGGAGCTCATTGACAAATGTCAATCTGAAATTTATCAGGCACCAACACAGCTTGGCCTGTAGGAGCAGATTCAAATTTGATGTGAGATGATGAAGCAACACAAGTTCAAGATGAAGGTTTCCATTCTTCATCTTCCCAGGAAGAATTATCAATAACAGTCACACATTGAAGTCAGCAACGATCCTCAAGTAGCATAACATATGATGTGAACATATTGGAATCTCCAGTTAGCTAATCACAGAGGGCAAATAAAGATACTAAAATAGTTTACATGTTTTTATTTTAAATTCACTCATTGGAAGTGGGCATTGCTGGCCAGCCAGCATTTATTTCCTGTCCCTAATTGCCTTTGGGAAGGAGGTGATGAGCTATCTTCTTGCACTGGTATAGTCCATGTGCTGCAGGTTGACCCACAGTGCCCTTAGGGAGGGATATCCAGGATTTTACCCCAGCAGCAGTGAAAGAACAGCAATATATTTCCAAGTCAACATGACAAGTGGCTTGGAGGGGAACTTGCAAGTGGTGGCATTCCCATATATTAGCTGTCGTTGGAAGTGGCGTGGGTTTGGAAGGTGCTCTCTAAGGTTCTTTGGTGAACTTCTACAGTGCATCCTGTAGATAATACACATTGAGTGTTGGTGGTGGAAAAGTTGATCATTGTGGATGTGGTGCCAATCAAGCGGACTACTTTGTCCTGGATGGTGTCAAGCTTCTTTAGTGTTGATGGAGCTGTACTCATCCAGGCAAGTTGGGGGTATTCCATCACACTCCTGACTTGTGCCTTGTAGGTAGTGTTTTAGGGAGTCAAGAGATGAGTTATTTGCTGCAATATTGTAGGTATTCTATAAGGTAATAGTTCTAAATGGGTAAATGGTGGAAACTGCATTAGACTCCACACAATCTGATGACATCATACCGGTTCGGGCCTTGATAAGGCAGAACATCTTTAGAACTTATGGAATACAGTTCTATATCCATAAGTCTCCTCATAATCTTTGTAATGTTTATCTTACTAGTGTAATTTGTGCCTGATTGTTATCATGCAATAAATTATATCTTGTTTTAAGAACTTGTTCCTGTTAAGATTCAAATAGTGACAGTAAACTACCTCAACCATAAGCTGCCGGTGGTTTTTAATCACAAAACCAGGTATAGCAGGTTAAATCATTTTAATGTAAACTGAGAAACAGGAGATAAAGGAATATGAATAGAAATAATGAGAAGGATTTTCCTATGGTTTTGGGACCCTGGTATTAGGACCAAGCAAGATTCCCAAGCCTGCACTTGCTGGGAACAAATCCAATCAGAAAATTTTCCTGGAGACAGCTTCTTAATTCTAACTTCCATGTTTGTCAGCCGATAATGAGCAGCTGGTAGACTTCCAGTGCTTTCAGCACAATCAAATAATAAGCAGCTCAAAAGGCTCGAAAACACCAATGGGAGAAGTGGGCGCTGCTGACCCTGAAAGAAATGCTCAGCAGAGCTGTATCACAAAGGTGTTCTTACAGCCTCTTTCAATCTTTCTGATGGAAGCCCCTCTTTACTGCATAGAGCCTTTGTCTGCCATAGCCTCAGCCCATCACTAGGAATCTATCTCTACGTAATTCGCACCTTCACATGCATCAAGCGACAATGCTCTATTGCCATGGTCACTCAGAATCACCACTCATTGCAGAATATATAACCTCTGACTGAATTTAGCAGCTCAACCACACTTATACGATTGATCCGGTTTCTGATCAGTTGTGGCTCTAGCATGTAACCAATTATTCCATGGCTACATTCAAACTTACACAATCTAGATCACTTCCTGTGACAGCTCACAAAGGTAATATCCAAGACAACAGTTTGATATTTATCCAGAATTTTGATTGCATTTTAAAGTTGAAAGTGATCCAAACAGCATTTTAAAGTATTTGCAATGTTGCCCATTTTTTAAAGCATAAAATGTATCAGTTACCCAGTTTCTGAAAATAGCTGAGTATTTAATTCTTCACCATTGAATTCAAATTTAACATTTTCTTTCCTCAGATTGCAGTAAGGATCACAACTTTATAAGGTGAATGTCAACCGAAGACAAATCCTTGATTTTAACCAGGATGGGAATTGAAATGTTGTTGGAAAGATGTGGAAAAGCTGGAAAAGGTGCAGAGGAGATTTACCAGATGTTGCCTGGAATGGTGGGAAGGCTTTACAAGGAAAGGTTGAGACAGCTAGGGTTTTTCTCTTTAGAACAACGAAGGATGAGAGGCGACTTGATAGAGGTACACAAAATGATCAGAGGTATAGGTAGAGTAGAGAGCCAGAGACTTTTTCCGAGGATGGAGGTAGCTATTACAAGGGGGCATAGTTTTAAGGTGAGCGGAGGTAGATATAGGGGAGACATCAGAGGTAGGGTCTTTACTCAGAGAGTGGTCGGGGCTTGGAAAGCATTGCTGGAGAGGATAGTGGAGTCGGCTTCATTAGGGGCATTTAAGCGGCTATTAGATAGGCACATGGATGATAGTGTAAGGTAGGGTTGGAGGTTAGATAGACCTTAGGATTAGGGTAAAAGTTCGGCACAACATTGTGGGCCAAAGGGCCTGTACTGTACTGTACTGTTCTATGTTCTAAATGTGGATACCACCCTGAAGGGTGAGATCTAGACAATTCTAATTCTTGACCTTTATTCCAATGTTTCCTTGTGGATTCTTCACCAAAGGCATGGGGGATAATATGGAAGATGCAAGCAATAAAACATATGGCTCCTGAGGACTGAAAGAAACAGTTCCCTGGAATGACAATCAAAGAATGGTGGAGGATGATTGTTGAACAGAAGGGTGAGCTGCTCTGGATGGTCACTGAGTGTATTTAAGATAGAGATATATAGATTCCTGATTAGTAAGGTGATCAAGGGTTACAGGGAGAAGTCAAGAGAATGGCATTAAGAAACATGTCAGACATCATTGGAGACTCAATGAGCCAAGTGGCCTAATTCTGCCCCTATATCCTGCAGTTTTATGGTGTCATGGACAGTACAGATCCAAAAGCCTACTTATGAGGTTAACAGTAACATTCCTGTTTCTATTGGCCCAAAAGGGATCTTGCCAAAGTATTTTCTTTAATTGGTTATTTGTGCTTCTTCCGATAATGGTCCTGCCGGTCCCTGGTTTTTGTCACTGTGTCTGAATCGTTCATTACGTCTTAATGCTTCAGGCGTTAAAATCAAGTTCATATCATGATGATATCATGATATCACATTGTCTTAGTCATTGAATCTCTGCTTCTCTGCCTGTGCAATGTTCATTAGCTAAACTGAAGTGCATCGTGGGAGTTTCAGGATTGGCCCGTGTCATTTCAATACCTATTCTTAACCTCCACGTCAATATTCTTTTGCTGCTTGTGATTAACACTTGACATTATTCCTGAACTTTAAAGTATTTTATCTAAATATCTGAAGACATTGATGTTTTATTTTCTGTACAAAATTGCTATTTTAAGTGTCATTGTATAACTCTCAAACCATAGGAGATTTTTTTTTAATACGGCTGAGTCCTTGGGTATGGGTAGTTTGAGAAAACAGGAAAATTGCACACCTGAAAGAAGACAACTCCAACCCACTGATTTTCAGATTTCACCTTTATTGTGTTAAAATGTGTGTATACAATCCCTCTGGGAGAGGTGGATTGTCAAATTCAATGTGGTCACTGCTCATTTACTTGAATACCAATGTTTTGGAGATTAACTTTGACTGCATGGTTTTCCTGGGCTGTTGGAACCAGCAGTGAAAGTAAGGCAAGAAATAAGCAGCAATTGAAGGAGCTGTAAATGCAAGGGGAACCGGGCTAACAAGTCCCAAAACCTCATAATTGCTGTCTTACCTGCTTGGGTAAAAGGCTTTGTTCGTGGTTTGTGCACTGAAATGTAACTATACACACTTTGGGAACGTCATTTACACTTTGCACATTTACAGATTTGATCTGTACTTTGGAGTTCAAGTATCATGTTAGAATGCTTATACTTTATGACCTTGGAATTCAGATGAGTATAAAAATGAACTTCCTGAAACAAGTTTTCTACATTCCAAATTTTAATCATGTGATATCAATATCTTCATCATCTTCTGAGGGATCCACAATCTAAAACGTTGTTTCTATTTCCACAGAGTTTGCTTGACTTGCTCAGTACTCCAGCACTTATGATTTTGGTTCAATATTCTATAAACCAGGCTTACATGTGATCACCAAACCACGGGAGAATTGACACCAGGCTTTCCAATAACAATCTCTAATGATACAGCCAGCCACATCTCCTCGTGGAGAAGAGACTGTCATGAGCAGAGAGTCAATCAGTCCTGCGTTCCTTTTGCAGAATATACCTACTCATCCACACCTGGAGACATTGACTTCAGTGTATAGAACAGGTGAAATTAGGGAATGTGCAGTCATCCAAGCAAACATAAGTTAGGAAAGATTCATCTGACTTGTATTTACCTTGTACTTTGTTGCTATAAAACGGAATGCACATGGATGGAGATCTTTGTCACTCCTAGGAACATGTAGGAGGCAGTGTATTTTTTTTCATTCAGATAATGATAATTGGCAATGTCATACAGTGACAAACAAATTAGATATATTGTTACATTTTGGAGTGGGTTGGGATAAAGAATTACCCCTGTTGTTGAGAAAGCGGTAAAGAAAGAAATAGAAAATAAGATAAACAGTGTCAAACAGAAGCGAAAGTTTCAATGATGAGAAGAGGAACTTTCAACTGCGTCTGAATTGTTTGCCATTGAATTTGGGAGACAACATTGGCACCATGCCTTTGCCCATTTTACATTCCCCTCAAAAGTTAGAAGTGTGACAAAGATTCCCCTTGTAGCTGTCACAGAGAGGTAGTGTGGATTTTTTAAATTCACTTATGAGATGTGGGCAACCCTGGCTATCCATCATTTATTGTTCATAATTAGTTTCCCTTGAGAAAGTGACAGTGAGCTGCCTTTTAAAATAACTGCCATGAGGAAGGAAATCCCAGGACATTGACTGAACAACATTAAAAGCTCAACAACACATTTCCAAGTCAGGAAAGTGAGTGGCTTGGAAGGGAACTTGAATGTGGTGGTGTTACTATGTATCTGCTGTCATTGTTCTTTGAAAAGGAAGTGGTCATCTGTTGGAAGGTATTCTCTGAGGACTTCTGATGAATTTTGAAGTTCACCTTGTAGAGGGGACACATTGCTGCCAGTGAGCATCGGTGATGGAGAGAATGGATAGAGGGAAGGAAAGCAACATTAATTAAACAGGTTATTGTATGATTATCTTATTAGGTCTTGCTGAGCACAATCTGGCTCCCATGTTTCTTACATTGCAACAGTGAGAATATTTTTAAATTATTCACTTTTTTATTTTCTTAAGCAGTCTCCTGAGGTGGAGGATGGCTGGTTTCCATTCTAATTTGATGGGTTCTGACATGGCTGGTAAGTCCATTGCATACTATCTGTAGACTTTGCCATATGTCTGGTTGGAGGTACACAAAGGATTGGAGTGGATGTATCATTTGGAGGATTGTGCATCTCACCAATATTTCAATTTTGCTTCTCAACATTCTTGACAAAGCTTTGCAATGTGTTCAGTATCTTTCTAAATGAGCTTCCTTCATTTCGGTTCTTCAGAAATCTGACCTCCCAGGATTGGTGGGGTATTTTTGACCTCTTCAAGGATGTTTTGAGGTGAATAATTCCTCTAGATGGCCCTTCTTGAAAAAGGTATACTAGCTGCGTTTTCCTTCAGTTGGTCTTCTCCTGAACTTTATGCCCCATAACAGTGATTTCAATGTCGAGTCTAGTTCCCAAGCTATAAAGATGGTGTGGAACTCAGGTCTGTTATTGTTGGGTTGGATATGACAGCCCAACTCTTCAGGTCCCAAACTTCTTATTCATAAATGAAATGCACTGTGCAAGACTTATTTTTAAAATATGTGTGTTGGTTATTCCACATCAAATATCACAGGATTTCAACAAGAGTGGTATATTGTGTTATGGTACAAAGACAAACAGCCAAATCACATCAGCCTTTCTACCTCTGTATTCACTACACAGTAAAATTAGGACCTTCAAAAACTCTCAAAATTGACTGGAACAGTTCTTAGCCAGACTTTTTTCAATAACTAATCCCAGATTCTGAGAATAATCAATTCTCACCATCAGAATATAGCTGAAACAAAAGATGTAGCAATTTATTAACAATACACTCACATTAGTAAAGCAAAATTTAACAACAAAGTAATCTGATTGAGTTCTGATGAAGAGTCATCTCCTGATCTTTATGCCCCATTACAGTGATTTCAATGTCGAGTCTAGTTCTCAAGTTATAAAGATGGTGTGGAACTCAGGTCTGTTATTGTTGGGTTGGATATGACAGCCCAACTCTTCAGGTCCCAAACTTCTTACACCTAGACTCAAAATGTTAGCTTGCTCTCTTTGCACGGATGCTGCCTGACCCGCTGTGATTTCCAGTATCTGCAGTAATTTGCTCCAACAAAGTAATCTAATTGATGTTTATGTTTAAACCCAATAACTTATGTTTTCAGCACTATTCGTACAAAATTCCGAAAGATAAACAAGTTAGGGAATTAATAGAAAGAATACAACAGAATTAACCAGACTACTTAGTGCTTCTCAGAAAACCTTGTTCCACAGGCATAGGTGACTGTTTCTTTGTTGATTTTCTGAAAATGCGATAGGAAGTCAGTAATACTTATGACTTAGTTTCTATTCTCTGAACTTCCAAAAGCTGATAATGGGAGGTTAGGCAAAGAGCCTTCAAATCTTCGTGCTGCAGCATTGACAGCCAAACTCCTTCTCACGGAAAACATAGCCCAAAATCCGTTTCAAATCTCTGACCTTTTTTTGTCAGACTGACCATCTCCCCATGAATTCCCAGTTACCATTCAACATCTGCAATCAGCTTGAGTACAAGGTCTCTCTTCGACTTTTGGAAATGAATTCCCAGCTGTTGACATTATTGTTGGCCAACATCTGCTATCTGTTTAAACATACTGCTCTTCCCTGGTGCCAAAGTGTCTGTTGAACATTATGATCAAGAACCAACCTTCAACTCACTTCCAGGTTGGGCCTCACAAACAAACCACAGCTGGCTTGATTCACTATTTTTTTAAACACAAACTGCCGGAAGTCCATAGGTCACTTTCAGTTTGCATCTCCAAACGAGAATTTATAAAAGGATAAAATAAAAATAATGATAAATCAGCCAGCATTCTAGGAGCCGGTCCAATGACAAAGGGGTTCTTTGCATGATCATATGTTCTCTGCATGATCATACACATAGAACTAGTAGCGAGGAACAGACTAGGCTGCAAAACCAGTTGAACTTGTAGCAAGACATAGGATGAGTAGAAACAAAGGCAGAGACTGCGAGAGAAATTTGGAAGGTCTGGCAACATCTGTACAGGAAAAACTGTTCTGACAAAGGATCACTAGATTCAAAATATTAGCTCTGTATTTGTCTCCATTTTGATTCCAGGCTCAGTAGGAGGTAGATTATTCTCAATCATTGCAGTAGAGGGGGCACTGACCTGAGATCCTTTAAATGTCCAAGGAGATCAGCAAGACAGAGACAGAATCTAGCTCTTACAGCCACAGTCATCCAAGCAGAAAATATCATCTTGATGTTAAGAGGAGTCTCAGAATTTGATGATGAACTTGAAAGATTATGTAGGTTATCATTTGATATGAAGGTATTGGACCAAATTTTCCAAATAGGGATAGGAATTCAATGTCCTCTGCTCTAAGGAAAGCAACTCCATTCTGTCCAATCTCTCTTCATAACTGAAACTCCTCAGCCCAGGCAACGTCCTAGTGAATCTCCTCTGCACCCTCTCCAGTGCTATCACATCCCTCCTATAACATGGGTTCCACACCTACAAACAATACTCTAGCTGTGGCCTAATCATACTGTTATGGAGTTCCAGCATAACCCCTCTGTTCTCAAACCCTAAGCCTGAATTAATAATGATGTGAAGAACAAAAGACGGAAGCAAACAAATTCTCAATCTACCAGGTTTCTTGTTGACAAAATTAAATTACTGACTTCCTTCGGTGGATGGGGAATCTTCCAGGCAAGCATTGGCTTGGATAGAAATTTGCCAGTTCCAAGTCTTTGTAAAGTGGTCACAGTTCATCTGTTCAGAGTTTACAAGAAGGACAAAATACTGAGATGTAGAACCTTTACGAAGTTCCCAATTTCCTCCACAAAGAGAGATAGAGAAACTTGCAGCTTTGGAGGATTTCTTCTTTCTGACGACTTATTTTTATTTAAACGGAAACTAAGACCAGAAAGGCTTGTTAGACATTGATCAGCACATGACTGTAAAGTCTTTCCAACCAAGTTTCCAGAAATTAGGATCATCTCCCAAAAAACCTTAGTAATGCTTTTCCAAGTACACTTGAAATTCTATGAACAACAGGTGGCTTGCAGCCACATTAAATTGTTGACCTCATTCCTTGGTAATACCTTTATAATGCAATGTCCAAACTTTTGGCATATTTCAGTTTTTAACATTGTTAATAACTATACATATGTAGTTTCAACAGCAATGCTACATGTCTCTATGCACTGCTAAAAATGTTTACATCTTCAAACAGCAACCACTTGTTTATTCCTTTCAAAAGTGAACTTAAAAATCCTAAAGATTGCTGCCAGCAAAAACGAAAATAACATGAGGGAAGGTGAGAAGTAAATTATGATTTATTATTAAACTTCCAGAAGTAAAGTTACTGTAGTTCCAGAGGGTACTCTCTTATTGGAGAGAGATGACTCATGGTGGTTTAACTGGAAAGTTAATGCTTCAGGCAAGGGGAGTTGTTGAGAAGGAAGGACCTTCTCAGTAACCTCAGCTGGTATGGAAATTGAACCTGTGCTGTTAGATTCACTCTGCATCACAAACCAGTTATCCAGCCAACTGAGCTAAACAGACCCTAAAAGAAAATTGCCTAAGACTGGTAAAGACAAAACAAATACTCATTTCTGATTTCAGATATTGTCTCCGTTAATTTGCATAGATTACTGTCTGAAGCCATCTGAATATATTTTAGGTGCTACCTCTGACTAACACAGACTAAATCTATGCTTTGTTTGTAACTGGGATAAAGAAGGATTTTTTTCATATGCTGACCCTGTAGTGCTGGTTATGTGTGATACATTCTTTGGCCAGTCTCCGACCGAGAGCTATATTGTGACTTTTGGATGATAAAATTAAATGAGTGGTGACATAGATTGTATTCCTCTCCTGTAACATCAATACTGGCTTAATAAGAATCACTGTCAAGACTGTACCGTTATGCTGTGTTAATATTTAGAAAAACTGTTTTAATGGCTAGACGCTGAGACAGAGAGAGATTTAATCTTGAGCCATCCGAAAGAAACTTCTCTCCAGAGGCAGAGAGAGAGGAAAACATCTCAAATAACAGTAGAGCTGTAGATCTGTTGTGTAGTAATTGAGCAGCTAGAAGTGCAATAGCCGCAGAACAGAAAGCCAGGAATTTTCCATCTGTTATGGTTCCATAGTGGATTTCGTGAGATGTAACAAAACACTCTCTAAGAATTAAACGATGTTAACACATTTATTAACAATGATATATGTGTAGTGGAAATATTAATTGGTAAATATAATTAGGAAAGCAGCAAGCATATTTTATTTTAAGTGGTGTGTGTGTATGTATATAAGCAGTATATATTCAGCAGTAAAGATGTATATATTTAGCTATATTAACAACATACATATATATATTCTATAAACAACAAATCTCACACCCTTCTGCCCATTGGGTATCACACTTCATGATGGCAGATCTGGAGAGTCTGTAGATCCTGGCACTGTTCACTAACCCCACTCAGAGACGAAGTCCCCAGGCAAAAATGAAGATCCCCAAATGGGGCAAAGTCTCTGACTTTAGTACTGCTCTGTGGTAGTCTGTACTTTCCAAGGCATTTCAGTATGCAGAAAACCACATATCCAGGTGGCCCCTTGGGATAGTCTGTCCCGACAGTGCACACAGATCCATGCCGTACCATTACTTTTAGTCAAAACAAGTTGTTTTCACATTAGACCTGTCTTCCAATACTTTTCCACTTTATTTCAATTGCTCATTGTCATGTCCAATTAATCCTTAATTATCTACTTTGAAGATTTCATTTTAAACCCTACAACAACACCATGTCTCCCAAAATCTGCTGTTTTGCTAAGTCCACCCATACAAAAAAACACAAAGCATTCCATAGTTAAATAATAAACTACCATTTTATCTTGTTTTAAAACTAATTTTTTGCTACTTGACAAAAGAAAAAGGTATAAATGCAAGTTGTAAGGTAGACTCAGACAGCCTAAAGAGGGATATAGACCCATTAAGTGTCTAAAGTCAGCAGATGGAATACAATGCAAGAACATGTGACACAATGCGCATTGGCAGGAAGAAGAGACGAGCTGGATATTACTTAAATGGAGAAAATCTGCAGAAAGCTGCAACACACAGGAAATTGGAAGTCCAAATGCATAAATTGTAAAATCCAAGTTCAATAGATGACAGGAAGGCAAACAGATCATTGGCCTATTTTTCAATGGGAATAAGAGGTAAAAAGCGGGAGGTGTTACTAAAACTTTACAAGGCAGTATTAAGACTGCAGCTAGAATAACATGAAGAGTTCTGGTACCCTTATCTAATGAAATATTTACTGACATTGGAGGCAGAACAAAGAACATTGACTATGTTGATTCCAAATATAAAGGGATTTTCTTATGAGGCAAGGCTGAGTTGGGCCTGTACTCACTGCAGTTTTGAAGAATGACCTTACTGAAACATACAAGATTCTTAGGGGGTTTGACAGGGTAGAAGTGGAAACGTTGTTCCTCCTTGTGGAAGAATCTTGGTCTGGACAGTTAAGTGTTACAGTGTGGAGAGAAGTGAGGAGAAGCTTTTTAATTCTCAGAGAGTAGTGAATCAGAGTAATTCTGTATTGCAGAGGACAGTCAAGACTGGGCTGTTGAGAATATTCAAGGCTGAGATAGTGTTTTAATCAGTAATGGACTCAAGTGTATGGGTAAAGGCAGGAACATGGAATTGAGGATCATCAGATCAGGCATGATCTTATTGATTTGTGGAGCAGACATAATGGGCTGAATGGTCTACTTCTGCTAAGCCTTATGGTTTTTTTGGCTAAGTTAAATTCAAACATAAGAAAAAAAAACCTGAAAAGAAGCTAAATGTGCTATGTTAATTCACAGTTCACAGGCCATGCTGTGGACACACTGCTGGTAGTAATCATCACCTATTTGGATTCTACAATGTATAGTCACCTGTATATCTTTGGGAAATGGGTTATTATGGAATTGCTTGATTTCTATGAACTACAAATGTGAAAAAATCTGATTAAAATTAGCAACTCCATAGGCACAAGACTTAAATTTTGTGAGGCCAGTATCAAATTTGTATTCCTGAAACAAAAGTAAGACATATTGAACAGCTATCTCTCTAAACATGTCATAGAATCAGTGGTTACAGAGATACTATGACACAGAACAACGGTGTTTGCCCCACTTTATATCTGTAACCTTCGATATTTATTTTGCTCAATTGTTTATCCAATTTTATTTTGAAATCATTCATGCACTAGGCTGCATTTAACACATTACCATTGGTTGAGTAAAAAGTTCGTTCTCACATTCCCTCTGAAATTCAAGCCTCATTTATCCACAAGCTGCGCGAATGGACTTATATTTTTTCTGAGAAACTTACACTTTTGTAATCACAAAGGTATTACATTGTTTTTATTAGAGCTACCTTAAAGTGCATTTAACAAGATTGTTTCAATAAACTCAATAACATTCTCATTATTAAGAACTCAATTATTCTTTAAATACATAGCAAAAAGGGTTATTAACGAAGCAACTATGCAGGATTAAACTATGTGTACTTGAGCTCAGACATGCACACATTTCTACATAGGTAGGATGAGGTGACTCTGTTCTGCAAAGCAATTAAATGAGGAAAAATAGAGAAAGACACTGTTGATCAGAAGTCCAAACTAAAAGTGTGGAATAAGATGATTACAGTTCCTTTAGTTACCTAGTTGACAAGGTCATGTTGCTGTCAGCCACAGAGTGATGGAAAACTCACAGATTGGGTTGCAGGTCAGTTCGACGTAGGCGTTATTGTGTTCATAGTTTGACTTTCAAAGTGTATGAAGTATTGAAGAAATATTGATTCTGGAACATTCTCAAATGCCGAAAAAATACTTCGCGGCGATATCTCTTCAGCTCCTTTTCTGTACAAGTTATCTTTTAATCAAAGAGAAAGGGTTTTTTTTTGCAAACCGCTCTATATTTGAAAAAGAAATTCAAATCTGTGGCAGAACAGAAACCAAAAGTCCAGAAGCTGTTGCTAGGAAATCTTCGAATATCAGTCTGTTTATCCAGCAATTACAGGTTATTAAGAATTCTTTTGTTTCTCATTTTGTTAAAAAAATCTTTTCTCCTAAAGCCACTTGACTTTCTGTAAACAGCAAACAATCACCAGTTATTTTGACCTTTCGAATTTTTTGTTCTTCTGCAACTCGGGAATTGTCCAAATCTTCAATTTTCATAATTCACAAATAGTGAATATATATGTTTCCAACATTTATGCATCTCAATCAAACTTACCTTCAATCTCTTTCTCTTCAAGGAGAAAAACGTCAGTTTCTCTACACTAACTTCATAATTAAAATACCCCATCCCTGTAATCAATCTCGTAAAAACTCTTTCCAGCTTCTCCAGTACCCTCAGATCCTTCCAAAAGTATGATGGCTGGAATTAGATACAACATTGCATTTATAGCCTAATCAAAACTTTAAGAAGATTTAGCATTTCAAAATTATCATTTGGGTTATTAATATTTCCAAGTGTCACCCAGCAACCACTTCAGTTCTTGCACATCTCAATGATAACCCTGTAAATTTGTTCCTACCTCCTGCCCGCTCACTACTTGTTGTCCTGTAGAAGATCCTGAGCAGTGAGATCATATCTTTTTGCTTCTCAACTGTAAACAAATGAATTCTGTCCTTTCCCCCAAAAGGCATCTCCGAGTTAATTCAGTACAGTGTCTTCCTTAATCAATTCTTTCAATTATCTCCCTTTTCTGAGCATTTTATGTCCTGACATTTATAAATTGAGGTGTACAGTACAAGAGAAAGGAGCTTATGCTTAATTTTGCAAGACACTTGTTAGAACACAGCTGGAGTACTGTGTTCGGTTCTGGACGCCACAATATAGGAAGGATGTGTATGCACTAGACATAGTGCAGAAGAGATTCAGTAAAAATAGTTCCAAGGAAGAAAAACTTTAGCTACTAGGAAATATTGGAGATGCTGGAGCTGTTCCCCTTAGGTAGAAGAAAGCAATGAAGTGATTTGAAGGAAATTTTAACCATCATGACAGATTTAGATGGAGTAGATCATGAGAAACTGTACCCCACATAAAAGAATCCAGAACGAGCAGTTACAGAGTTAAAGTGATTTGCAAATGTAGCAAGTGAGATGTTAATTATTTTTCAGACAAGAGTAATTCAGATCCTGAATGTACTTACCTGGACGTCTGGTGGAGGCAAAGTCAATAGAGGCATTCAAGAGAACATTGAAGGTAATTTGACTATAGGACCAAATCTCACCAAAGGACTTAAAAACCTGTCCTCTCTACATCATTAGGACAAATCTGTACCACAAAATCTGGTTCATTCACATTTTCCTGCAGAATATTCTGCCCCCTCTCCTTGATATAATTTACCTGGCATTTGGGAGGCAACAACATCATGTAGGACTCACATCAGTGGTTGCAGGAATATGTATGCCCTGATTTTCTTACGGTGACTGAATTTTTCAAAGTGGGTCGCAGCCAACAGTACCCAATTCTGTTTAACTTTCTGTGAGTGATACACATCACAGAGACCCTGTAATTTCTGCATAGTCTGAATCTTCCAGTTGTCCATTCATCTACTACCCTGAATTTGTATTGCCTATATCATGGACACCTCCTGGAACTTATGATCCAGGAAACACTGTTCCTTTAAAGAGGCTGTGCCTGTCCTTTACACATGAAAATTCTAAATTTGTAAATGTTATGTTTTAATGTTTCAAATGTTTTCAGTATTGGACATTATAAGTATTAAGAAAATTACAAATTGATCACAGACATTATTGGTATTGGTTCCAGGCACTGAGGAGACGATGGCCTAGTGATATTATTGCTGGACTGTTAATCCAGAGTCGCAAGTAAATTTCTGGGAACCTGGGTTTGAATCTCACCACAGCAGATGGTAGAATTTTAATTCAAATTAAAAAATCTGGAATTAAGAGTCTAATGGTGACCATGAATCCATTGTTGATTGTTGGGAACAAAACCCATCTGGTTCACAAATGTCCTTTCGGGAAAGAAACTGACATCCTTACCATGTCTGGCCTACATGTGACTCCAGACTAACAACAATGTGGTTGATTCTTAACTGCCCTCTGGGCAATTATGGATCAGCAATAAATGCTGCGTAGGCAGCGACACCCTCATCTCGTGAATGAATAAAAGAAAAGATGGTGGCAGAGTTGAACGCTTCAGCCAAAGCTTGTCCATTCCGCCCATTCTCTTCTCTTTCCACTGTTTTTATATCTCTTTGTACTTTTTTTATTGTTCTCTCCCAGCCTTTGACAACTGTCAGCCTCCTACAACTCCCAGCCTCAGCACAGACATGATGAGGAGTCCTCTTAGCCTGGTATAGCAGCCTCCCATGGCGGCCCACTGACTTGGCATAGTGTCCTCCCGGCCTGGTGTAGTGACCCTCCTTGGCAGCTTCTCAGCGTGGCATGCAGCCCCCACCCCCAGCGTGGAATGGTGACCTCCCGGCAGTACGTGGCAGCTGTCAGCATGGCGTGGCCTGAGCATGGTCTCCCAGTCTCAAGGTGATTCCAAAGCAATCTTCTAGCCTCATGAACCTCAGGTTGAAGCCCTGCCCAATCTGGAACCAAGGCCCAGTGCAGAGTGGAGGCCAGGTGCCAGCGTGGTCTGGGTTAGAAGACTGTTATTCTGAACTTTTATTTCTGCATGGCTGGACCTCTTGTTTCTCTATTTTCTGAAATCTTGCAACTGAAAAAGCTGTACTTAGGTATCTTTGTGCCTAAGATGGTGCTGTAAGTGGTGGCTTGTAAGCTTTTCACTGTACATGCAACAATAAAGCTAAATCCAGTTCTAATTCATTGCCTTAAAGCCTATTTGGAAATGTACCATGGATACCTAAGAAGTCTTGATAATTCTTCTTGTGAGGTGCTTTCAGTTGTCCAATAGAAAATCTAGTGCTAAGATTCTGTGGCAATTCTAAGGAGCACTGCATATGTGATATTTGTACATATGATTACTAGGTATGAAATTCATATCTTATAATACAATTTGTGAAAATAATCCATTTCATGTCTAAAGTTAATTATATTTTTCATATTAACAATGACATTTGTTAGTTAGCTAGCTTCATTCATTTGCTTTGAACTCATTATCCTTTCTATGCATGATTCAGGTCAAGTGGAATTACTAATATCCAATTCATGTATTATAAAATTGTTGTACAGTTAATGTAATGGCATGTGTTAACGCAATTTCTTTCAGGTCAAGAATCACTGGGAGAAGCTGTCTACTGAATAATAAAAGATGTCATTAAAGTAAATTAAAGTGCTTACTGTTATTGTGTATAAGAATGCAGATTAGCATAGACCAATGTGTTACAGAGTATTCTTAAAGTACTTCTCATATAATCATCGTAATGGCCTTGAAATTGGATTGCACAGCTCACATTTTCTGCTGAAAAATGGTTGTTTGGGGTGCAACAGAAGCAGGCTGGATCTGTGGATCCTGTCCTTGGCAGGAGTTGACTGAATTGCCTGCATGTAGTTAGTATTATGTTCATTGTGAGTGTAAATTGTGGGGCTATGCCTATTTCAGGTTTGTCTTGGAGACTGGATTGGGACTGACGGCAGGATACAGAGTGTATGCTGGAATCAATTTTCTCAAGCTTAAAACAAGCAAAGAATTATACCACGAAAAAATAAACTAAATAAATTAGATTAGATAATTGTAGAGCTTCAATTTGAAATTTCAAAGCTCTGCTGGCTGTTGATTGGTGTATGTTTTCCTCCTACAGGGTGTTTTACGTGATGTGGCAATCCATATGTTGTCTCCTTTAATATAAGAAATTGGATGTGAATATTATGGTATTGGAGAATCAAATAGATATTTATTACAACTAAATATTAAGTAGGAATATTACATTTCTCTGGCACAAAAGTGTCTGGGCTAATATGAAGCTATTCATTTATAACTAAGTAGTATGCTTTCAGTAGATTGTTATGCCTCAAATGTTCTGAGGTAATGACATAACCATCCTGGTACCTGACTAACATCTCATTTCAAAGTCATAGCGTTACGGACCATTGATGGATTTGATTGTGTCATATAAATGTTATTGGCTTGCCATTATGGGCTCTTATTTCTGTCACCCTCAAGTACTGTATCAATGTTATGGCTCTTTTCCTTGCTGAAAAGATCCTTCCTCAAGAACTAGTTAGTACTGAACTCATAACTGCTAAATGAGACTTTCTGATAGTTCTTCTTCAGAAAAAAATCACACTTATGCTCTCTGTTGTGGCATCTGCCTAGAAACTAGTCAACAGACTCTTGGGTCTGATGTTTGCATATCATGAATTGGAGTTTTTTTTTTTTAATTCTTAAGTTTGTTTTTACCTTGAGCTGGTCTTTAACAGCCTTCCAGATCGTTTCTGGATTTTTCTGATCATCCAATCAAAGATCCGACATATTAACTCTGAGGAGCCCATCCATTGCTAATGGCAAAAAAGGTTTTTAGAGCTTTCCTCTTGATATGATCGATCACTTGTTCAGTGAAATAGAACTACAGAAATTGTTTGAACAGTTGTAGTTCAGTAGGGGTGTCAAAGGATTCTTAACCCATAATGAGATTTCTACATGGTATCTTGTCCCTTATGCAATAAAATAGTATAAGGTGATACTCATATGCAAAAAAGGCTTATGTGACAACTTGAAGGTGCTCTTACACTGTGCTGTCCCAGCTCAAGCAGCTACAGTGGATATCTGCTGCTTGACTGTCTGGTCCATTGATTTAGATAATTTTGGCATTCATACTATGTGTTATGCCTTGAAGGTGCAGGCATATCAAAGGCCAAATGCACCTGTAAAGAAGATACCTCTGACATTGTGATTTCATGAGACATTGTCATCACTGTAAAAAAGAGCCAAGCAGTTACTGTTGATGCCATGGGGGCCCTGAGAGGAACCTGCAAAGTCAGTTGTTCCCTCACATTTCATCGCACCGCTGAGTGGCTGCATGTTTACCAGGAAGCCCAGGACCATTCACAGCATTACAAGATAAAGCTTGCCTGCACTTATTAAAGAGGTACATTCTTCCAGTAGCAGATGTCAGAGTTGTCTACAAAGGCTTTTCTCCAAGGTAGTGAAGAAAACCAATGGAGAATGAGT
The DNA here is from genome assembly GCA_024137785.1 of Ginglymostoma cirratum. Classification (NCBI taxonomy): domain Eukaryota; kingdom Metazoa; phylum Chordata; class Chondrichthyes; order Orectolobiformes; family Ginglymostomatidae; genus Ginglymostoma; species Ginglymostoma cirratum. The sequence goes on along the minus strand of JAHRHZ010000019.1, from coordinate 45,586,944 downwards.
GGTTCTATGTTTCAGCTTCGGAAAACTTAATCAAAGAGGAAGAGATGTCAAATTTGTACAGGGGAATGGCAGACTCTCAGGGAATGCACTGCCAATGGAATAGGAACAGGTAGCTATTGAGTTCAAATCAAAGTGGCTGCCCTGAAGTACCTAACTACAGTGCCACAATAAGTTCAGTTACCTCACTTGAGTGGTCAAGGTCAATGAAAACATTTTCAAATGTTAACCACAATCAATCCCACGACCAAATTCATACATTGCTAAAAGTAACATATCCTTACAAAGAAAACACAGTGAGCAATGAAGAATAATGACTAACTTTAAAATGTCGACCTCACTCTGACATACTTATCCCCTGTTGCTGGTCTTTCACTCAAATCTCACTCTATTCCACTTACTCGGCTACGATATTCACATCATCCAAACACATTCCCTGATACTCCTGTCTCTCTCTTGAAAGATAAGATAGTATGTAATAGGATGGAGCTGCAATGAACCAATGGAGGAACAGGCAGAACTGCACCAATCAAGCCCTCTGGAAGAGGCAATGCTGCAAGTTATTGCTGCAACAGTGCATGAGGCCATTGCTGCTGGTGTCAATGAGAATATGCAGCATGATAGTTTGTTCTTGATCAATGTACCTTCACACTCATGCCTTAAGCTGACCTGAAGCACAAATCACAGGTTAAGTAACCATAGACCTCTCACTGACTGTCCAACACACTCCTTTACTTGCCCCTCTCTCCAATTCTGCATTTATTTTCTTCAGATACCCATGAGTTGCCAGCTGGACAACAAGAGCAGCCTCACCATGAGAAGCATGAGCAAGAACTGCTGTCTCATGAAAAAAAAGCACTGTTATCAGTTCTGCTAATCACAGCCATCAGCTTAGATCTGAGGACTGTATGTATGTTAAGATAAGTGATACCTTCAGCTGAAGCCATCGCTGGCTTCAATGGGCTGAAGAAGCCAGAGGAAAACATACCAGCTGCAAGTTAATGGTGTGGTATTTTTCTGTCGTACCTTTCTCCATTGACATGTTGGTGCATGCAGAGCACCATGAGTGCACTCATGTCTGCCTATACCACTGGAAATCTTTCCAAATTTTCCTGGGGACAAAACTCTTGCTTTGCTCTGCTAAGAGAGAAGATTTTGAACTCCCTTCTTCTTTTACATAGAATTTTGGCTAACTAACCAATGCTACAATGCACAAAGTAACGCAAGATGTTGTCAACATAGCCAAAAGGACTTTGCCACAATTCTGAGATGTAAAAATGAAGGATCCAAGGCAATCTTAATCGTCAGTAGTACGGCAGCCATTGTCCTGTTTTCTGGCTGTAGGGCCCACTGGACAAGGTTGTGCAGGTCAGGGAATTTTCATTCAGACCCCTCATCCCTCTTCCTCTGAGCACAGTCTCCTCTCTCTGCTGATGTCCTGCACCTCTAATTTGTGGCTCAGTCAAAAAAATAGTCTTCAAATATAAAGACAACTGGAGTGACAAGCTTTCTGTTCGAAGGCCACAAACTCCCCTGAACTACCACTTCTTGCTGACTTCAAGAACTTGCAAGAGTTTCTCCAAAAACACACTACTCAATCCTTAAATTAACTTCACTTCACTTCAAAATCCAATTCTGATACCTTTAAATAACACAAATGGCGATTCGGGACCCACATGCAGCTTGGAGAGTTTAGGAAGTGATGCCATCATGAGCCCCAAGGTTTGAAATGACAGGTCAATTCCAAATTACAGTTAGTTAAAGAATGACTTCTCAGTCTGCCTACCCTCATGCTTCCACTAAATGCATGGCTCACCTACACCAGTTCCTTCCAAACATGGCGATCTGTGTGGGCCATGCGAGATGTGGTGAGAAGTATAGCGCTTCCATTTTCAGCTCCTCCAGGCTCCCAAAGCACCAACAACAATCATGCTTCAAACTCTATTTTGTGTTGAGAATAATCGACATTTATCTTGAAGGATGCAGCACTCTTAATGTCCCTTTCATTTTGTAGATAAAGATATGACAACTACTTGTCACGAAGGAAGTTAAAATACTGGGATCAATGCTACAAGTTGTTGATTAATTTTTGCAATATATTTCAATGTAATGAGCCAATAAGTAACTGGGTCAGACAAAAAGTGGCAGCTGTGATTGCCATTTCTTGGCAACATGACAATCGATGAAAAGGATTGCGAAGTAATTTTAGCTTTATATAAAACGCTGTTGGCAAACCCAACCAAGGTTGCTGCATATCAAACTAAATAAAGAAGTGAAGATCCACTGGAAATCAGCTTGCCAAAGGATAGACACCCAGGGCTTAAGATGTCTTCCTCAAAAAGATGCTGACAGAATGAGTTGTAATGTATACATATAAATCAAAATGTATTTCTCTGGAAATCTTGCCATATTTTGGATACCCCACAAGGTCCCAAAGAAGTCATACTCAACTGAAAATGTTCACATTGTTTCTCTCTGTACAGATGGTATCAGACCGAATGAGGTTCTCCAGCAATTTCTGCAAAACAAAAGCTAGGTTAATGTTTTGCATGCAACCAATTGTTAAACAAGCTTTAAGAATTGTAAATTCATGAATGAAAGCAGCCAGCTTTAAAAAAAATAATGGCACACTGCCTTTTTTGCATTGATAGAAAAATAAGTGTATTTAATTCAATTCATTTAGACTGGGAATTGGTTCTCATGTGAACAACAACCACATCCACTGATCTGAAAGTGTCAAGAAAGAGGATCGTTAAAATTGATCCACACACACTATCAGAACCTGACAGATGGGCTATGAATGCGCATCACATGCCAAGAGACAGCATGAGGCTTTTGGAGAGAAAAGAAGTAAGGGATACCAAGACCAGGCCATTGGTGCCTCAATGGTAGGACAGGATCAGGAAGGTAGTGATCACCATTGTGTTAGATATCATGGTCAGTGTGCCGAGAAACATGTTGATGACATCATCACTATAATCATAACACATATTATGACATTACAAAAATCTCATAACCTATCTTATGTCAGATCACTTAAAGCACAACACTTTATTAGGAGCATTCTTCACTGATACTAACTAAAGGCAAATATTAGCCCAGACACTTATGTGCATCATGCGTATAATGTTTGCTATATAATAATTGCTGGGACTAAATATCTGTAGATTCCTAGATACCATGGTATCTACACCGAGGTCCATATGTTGTGAGAATGATATAGGCATTGCTACTTCAGTTAAAACACTGTACTGGAGGCAAACAGTATAACAGCAGTTGTGTCTGTCTACAAAAGACGCCACTATCTTGGTGGAATATATTTGGAAAACTAATTGAAGTTTAATAGCTCTGAAACACAGAGAATTCAACCAAGGGGAGAATTTCTCACCCTTAAGAAGGATCAGATTTTGTAAGTACAGGCAGCTGTACATATCTTTAGATGTTCAAGATTTTTGAGAAATAGCTAGATAATTAACTACTGAGAGAATGGTATTAATTTCTTTTTGATTAAAATGTTAGTTCTTTCAAAATAAAATATTTTGCTAAGATTGCATTAACTTAAAAGAAGATGTCGATGCGCACTTTTGAACTGGAACAGAAGGCCAATGCAGTGCAGTACAGAGGCTGGAAGGCCAGAACTCAAACAGAAATTGCTGGAAAACTCAGCAGGTCTGGCAGCATCTGTGGAGCGAAAGCAGAGTTAACATTTTGGGTCAAGTGATTCTTCTTCATAACTGATGGCTTGTGCACTAGAACTCATGATTTGTTAAATTAAATGTTTTTTTTATAGCTGAAGTCGTCAGTGCTCACTTCTATGCCTTTATCTGCTTTGAGAAAGAGGTCAGGAAAGTTAAAGTGATAGGGCCTGCTTGGCCTGCTGTGTTCATCCAGCTCTACATCTTGTTATCTCAGATTCTCCAGCATCTGCAGTTCCTACTATCTCTGCTCCATTCTTCAACTCTGTTTTTCTGTTTTCCAACTCTTTCGACAGTTCGTTTCCTCTTACTGCCCTCAAGTTCACATGCAGGCATAATAAATCCAGCACAGTGAGCATCAACAGACTGACATAATTGAATGCAGCACAACTGAACACTGCACCACTAGTCCTGCACCACTCCCCAACCAGGTAAAAAACTACAGATCTTGACCCAGATTTTCAAGTCCAGGCCATTGGTGCCTCAATGGTAGGACAGGATCAGGAAGGTAGTGATCACTATTGTGTTGTATATCATGGTCAGTATGCCTAGAAACCAAGGAGACCAAGCAAACCCTGAAAAATGTGCATTGGAGTGCTTCAGAAGTTCTGACACAATGGCTACAAAATATTTGCCCAAGAAGTTTAAACTTCCAGTGGGCAGCATCTGGAACAGTCTGATAATGTATCTTACTCTGAGTTCCAGTCAAACATTTAGAAGGATTCCACCCTTACTACCTGGATGGTTACCTGACCAAAGTTCAAGAGTTTAAAATCTGCTCTAACTCCTGAGTAACTGTATGACTAATCCACTCTCATTGAACCATCCACCAATCGCTCACACTAACTCTCCCAACTACCCCTCACCCTCGAAACACCCCTGCTTTCCCCTGACACCTGGCAATATCCATTCACCAACACCCTATAGAGACACCCAACTCTCACCAGAGCAACCAACTCCCACCAATCAGGCCCTATCACTTTACCACCCCCCACCCCGTTTCTATTCACCCACCAAACCTGCCATCCTAACCCCTCCATCCAGCCACTACCATATTACCTCACACAACTACTGTCCATGCTCACCCAGCCACCCACCTACCTTCCTATCCTTCATTCACCAACCTGTCACCCAAACCCATTCCTCCACCTAACGTCTCACCTAACTGCCATCTTACCACTCCCACCTATCCCTGCCACCCTACCTCCTTCACCAACCTGCAATACTAACTCCTTATCCAAAATTTTACCATACTACATCCTCCTCTACTTGGCAGTTTACCCTCTTACCCTTACCTCCTTAGCCACCTATCTGTGACAATACCTGCTCACCCATTTACCTTCTCTCTGTAGCTTTTCAAAGAGATTTTGAGGCCTTTAAATGTTGTTTATTGAGCAGTATAGGGAAGCTAATGCTGTAAAAAAGGGGCATGGCTGCCGTGCAGTTTCTCTGCAGTATTCCTCACCAAAATCGCTGCCTTGTGTGAGTTTGAAATGATCTGCCTTTGGAAATGAAGCTCAAAGTATCGTTTGAAGGAATACAAGCAACTTCGTGCCTGATCTGCATCGGAAATAGGAATTTTGATGCAGATTGGAAGACCTGGGTGCATACATTAAAGTTAATCATCCTGAACAGTAAACATGGCAGACTGGTACAAAAGATGAAGTCACATGGAATCGGGATGAGCTGGCAAGATGGATACAGAACTGGCTTAGTCATAGGTGACAGAGGGTATTGGTGGAAGGAAGCTTTTCAGAATGAAGGGCTGTGACTAATGTGTATTCCATGAGGATCAGTGCTGGGACTTCTGCTATTTGTGGTCTACATAAATTATTTGAATGAAAATGTAACTAAGTCTAATTAGTAAGTTTGTGAACAATATGAAGATTGGTGGTGCTGTGGATAGTGAGGACGAATGTCAGAAGAAACAGCAGGATATAGATGAGATATGGGCAGAAAAATGGCAGATGGAGTTTAATCCAGACAAATGTGAGGTGGTGAATTTTGGAAGGTTACGTCCAGGTGGAAATTATACGGTGAATAGAAGAATCCAGGGGAGGATTGATATGCAGAGAGATCTGACTTACAGGTCCACAGATCACTGAAGGTGGCAACGCAGGTAGATAAGGTAGTAAAAAAGGCCTATGGCATGGTTGCTTTCATTGGAAGGGGCAGGTAAAAATGATACGCAAGTAATGCTGCAGCTTTATAGAACTTTAGTTCAGCCACACCTGGAATATTGCATCATGTTCTGGTCACCATGCTACCAGAAGGATGTGGATACTTTGGAGAGGGTACAGAAAAGGTTTACCATGATGTTGTCTGGTATGGGGGATTTTAGCAATGAAGAAAGGTTGGATAGACTGGGTTTGTTTTCACTGGACTGCAGGAGGTTAAGGGCAACCAGATTGTAAATGTCATGGATAGAGTGGAAAGTATGAGGCTTTTTCCCAGGGTGAAGGTGTCAGTTACTAGGGGACACAGGTTCAAGGTACAGGCGGGAAGATTAAAAGAGATGTGTGAGGCAGGTTTTTCACACAAAGAGCAGTAAGTGCCTGGAGTGCACTGCCAGAGGTGGTGGTGGAAGCAAACACAACAACAACATTCAAGAAACACCTGGATGAAAACATGAAAAGCAAGGGAATAGAAGGATACGGATCGTGTAAGTGAAGAGAGTTTTAGTACGGAAGGGCAAAATGTGTCAGGTTGGAGGGCCGAACGGCCTGTTCCTGTGCTGTATTGTTCTCTGTTCCATTTGTACTTCCAGTCACTTCTTTAGAGATAAACTTGAATGCCTTGATTTCAAAGCATTGAAGGGATGTCTTCTTTCATGGGTAGAGTGATCAACTCCACAGAATTTCCATCACAGCAATCCAATGAGTCCATGCAGGCTTTCAGAAAACTATGTTGATTTTGGTTGGGAAAATATTAGTACCCTTATATAGGTTGACAAACATCTTAGTGTCAGCATCCCATTGCACTAACAATTTGCACCTAACTATTCGCCAGTAGACTAATGGTAGTGATGTGTCACTGGACGGAAAGGGATAATGGGAATGAGAACTTGGAAGTAGGGCCTCTACTTGAGGCATTTTCATATCTGACCCCTTTTAGATGTGGATAATCTATTGATTATAGAACATGCCTGTGGAAATTCAATTTGTCATCCATTCAGCTCACTAGATCCAGCCAATGGGGTCACCATGGACTCAAAGGCAAGCGTTTTCAGGATCATTGCACATAGGTTTACTTCCATATTGAGCACTTCATATTCATGTTTTGTTGGGCATGCCCAATATTCATTTCAGTTAGTGGAGGTGAAAGCTATTCAGCTGCTTTTCTTGGTCTGTGCACATTGTCCATGTTTGGCTGCGATAAAAGAAGGTGCTGAGAACACAAGCCTGGTGTATATGTAGCTTTGTATGTTCAGTCAGTTTGCTCTTACTCCTATTTCTTGTGTTTTTATTTGTGCAGATTTTACCACTCTCATTCCCTCCTGATACCACAAGCTCCATAAAGTCCAATCAATTATCCCACATCTCCCCAAGATATCAATAATTTCAGCAGGTGACACAGTAGGACCTTATTGCTCAGCCACGCTTCAACAGGCATGTTCATAGAATCATAGAAAATTACAGCACTGCAGAAAACAATGCAGTCCACTATGCCTTTGCTAGCTTTTTGAAGGCTCAAGCATACTCAGTCTCACATTTCTCTTTTTGGTTCGTAACCCTGTCAGTTTCTCACACTCAAGTGTGAGAAACCTGCCAGCTTCTGTTTCAGTGTTTATGGAAACACCTTCCAGTATTTTAGTTACGACTTCGAGATCCTGAAATTTCTTCCAAATAAAAAAGCAAATGTCTTTATTTGTTCTTTCAATGTTTAGCCAATAATTTTATATCTGTGGCCTCGTTATTGATTCATTCCACAGGGGAGTACCTACTCAATCAAAACCTCTCATCGTCTTGATATTCCATTACCTTTCTATTTTATCCTTACTATTCCAAGGATAGCAGGTTTCCCTTTTCCAGCATCACTCATCTTTGGAATATCATGGGAAACTTCCTCTGTACCATTTCTAAAATGTTTACATTATTCTGAAATGTGACAGCTAAAATTATCTCCAGTGTTCCAGTTGATGTTTAACTGGTTATTCATAAAGCCTAGTGAATGTTTTTGAATTTATATTGAATGCATCTATAAATAAACCCTAATAATCCAAATGCTTTGTAACGAAAAGTATCATGTTGCTTTCTCATGTTACTTTTGTATTCTGTCTAACCATCCCTTCCAGCATTAGATTAGAGTTCAAGTTAATTTTTTTTTTCAATTGATGAAGTGCTTCAGGGTTTTACAGATAGATATAATATTCTCTCGTGGATTTCAGGGACTTAGAATTTAGGCCAGCACCCAAAGTATAATTTCTCAATGCAGACGTTGAAGTAGATCTGCTGAGCTCTCCCACAGGATTTTTATTTGTCTCTTTTACCTCTCCACTTTTGTTGCTTTTTTCATGTTTGAACAACTGTCTTTGACTCTGTCCTATTCCACCAGTACAGGTCTCCAAGGAAGACTATCGGACATTTGAGTTCAAAAAACATGCCAATGCTTGATATAGTGGTAAGTGTTCTCAGAAATTTATCTTGGGTCAGAGAAAAGGAAAAAAATATCCTTATTAATCAAAGGATATACAATCTGCTAAAGATGCCAGGCAAATCGTCAGACCATACAACAATATATGGTAGTGTTGTGGCAACTGCCTTCTACAGATAAATTTGACATACTAATCAGTGAGTTCATTGGTAACCAATTAATTAAAAGATTTAGATTCAATGAAATAAGAGACTTCCCCTCATGGAGAATGACAATTTAAACTTGTGAAAAACCAAGAACTTGGCAAACCAAACTGAATCTGCTATGTTAGATTCTGAGACACAGAAATACATCGTCACACCCAGGGTTACCAGCACAGTCTGCCCAGACAGCTCAAGGGTAAGGGTCACAGACAAGGAAACCTCAGTAAGTGCATCAACATGTCAGATGCCCTCAAATATGTGCCTAAGTTCTAGAAATACCAATTGATTCACAACACTATGCCCAGCTTGATGAGAAAAATGTAACTCAAGGCTCTGGTGGAACCAATTTGCAAAGGTATGCATGTCAAAAGTGGAGTTAACCAGTTTGACACACTGATGAGTCTTTTCCCAAGAGTGAACTATAGCATGTGTATGCTATCATGAACAGTATAACATTTTAAGTAATGCTCAGTCAAGGTTATGGGCATTTCAGTGTCACTTCTCATCTATGTCACTGTGAAAGTATTTATTTAGAGTGCCAAACTCTACCATTAATATTTTTCACAGTTTTCTTTCACTCCTATGGCAGACACTCTTCAACCTTGTGATAACTCAATTGTCCTGCTGTTTGGAACTATTACAGTTACAATGCACTACAAAAATGTCACCCTGGATAGATTCACATTCTATGTAGCCAAATGCAAAAACCTTGTGGTGTAAGCTTTTTTAATAGGATTGGAATTAAACTTGAAGACCTCAGTAGAGACCACATTAACATGACCAATAATGCAAACTGTTCATATAGGTATCCTTTTTATTTAGGGACTGGACAGATTAAGGAGGACTGCCATGTTTATCAGGCTAACACATCATCAGTTATGACAGTTTTGCAAAATTTAGGATAGTTAGTGTTTGCCAGGCATCATGGCGAGATGATGCAGATGGTAGTATGTAAGGAGCCATTGTCCACAAAGTGCTATAAATATTTGATGCAACTGGAGAAAGACAATCGTTTGTGCACAGCTTGAGGGTAACCACTCCACACATATGTGGTAAAGTGCGGTAATCCTCCATGAACTACTATTGTCAGTACAGGGATTGGACCTGTGTTGTTCACTTTTACTCTACACCGCGCTTCAGTCATCTAGCTAACTGAGCCAGCACAGCTTCAAGGTTGACTATCTCAAAAGTTTATGTAATTGAGTTGCTCATGCAAAACCACAACCCCAAATTCATAGATTTCAGCATAATCTTCAGGAAACTTTATATCTCCAAGATTCTTTCTATACACAAAAAAGTGCACAATCTGAACTCTAAGAAATGACTCAATGTATACATGTTTGACGATTAAGATGGCTAATGTAAAACAAAATCTTTAGTTTTAGAATGTGGAAATGATACAATGTTTAATTGTTTTGTGTTTGATTATATGAGTCTTTTTTACCCTTGATGCGCTCTGTGCTTTATTGGTTATGTCTGGGTGTACACACAAAGAAATTAAACAAAATGTGCAAATTGCTAGAAGCAAAAAATTGTAAGAATGGGTCAGACATTTTAAAATGATGTGAACAAAATTTGTTATACACATAGAAACTAATTTAATTCTGTATCAGTTGCATTTATACTATATATAGCAATCTGTATTTGAAACAGGCCAGGCCTGTATAGCCATGGTAACAAGATCATACATCATAAGACCACATGGCAGCTTGGCGATTGTCACATGTATGGTGGTGCAATATTATCCTCAACTTACATTGACAGTGCAGTTGTAGCAGCAGCTGGTGATAGTTTACAGCGAAAATGTTCAGAATTTAGCAAAGGTATCAAACACACTGTTTCTTGTGGAGGATCAGTTTGGAGAACCTAGCTGCTTCCTGATCACCCCGGGCTGATACATCCTTCAGATTTAATCACCTCTCTTTCTCAATCTTGCATTCTTCATTCTTCTCTGTGTAGCCAATTACATTGTAGATACAAGCATATTTTAGCACTTCTCGAGTCCTCAAATTATTTGCACAATTCCAGCAACAGCCAGTTAAAATCAATGAGCAACTGATCAGAAGTAGTTGCTGATATCTTTCAGGTAGTGTTTATATTGGCACAACACCAGGAGAGCATTCCCTGTACATGTGCAGGCATGGTGTGTTTGTTAGCATCAGCTGCCTGTATAATAACTGTAAGTTAGTCACACATGGACTAACAATAAAGTTTGAGTAACCAATGTACAGCAGCATTGTAAGTTCAGAACTGAGACGATGTATAAGTCTGTGATATTATAGAAATGTAAATATTGTTAGTAAACTTCAAGATATGTGTCTGAACAAGACCCCAGTCTTTATGTTATATGTTACATGGGCTAACATATAAGGAAACATTCATACCAGTGGTGTTTGACTCAAGAATCTAATTCATTACTGGAGGTACTTTGCTTGACAATATTAATTGCTGCAATTATAATAAGAGGATAGTCTATCCCAATAACCTAGCTTCTCTGCCTGGTACACATTCAAGTTGAATTTACGCATCTGGATAGATATTGGGATAAAAAGTTATGCTTATAGCGTAGACACAGTAGTATGGAATTTTGCAATGGGTTCCCATGGCACAGTGACAAGGGAGTTATGTTCCTGGGAGTGATAATCGAAAGCATTTTTTTAAAAATTTATTCCTTCATGGGATGAGAGCAAGGCCTGTATTTGTTGCCCTTCTCTAATTGTCCTTGAACAGAATGGCTTGTGAGGTCACTTCAGAGGGGAAATATATGTTAACCACATTAATGTTGATCTGGAGACACATCGAGGCCAGACCAGGCAAGGACAGCTTTAAAGAACATAAGTGAATTAGAATTTTTAGTGACAGAAGTTTTAAGGTTACAATTCTTGATACTGGCTTTTAATTCGACATTCACTCAATTGAATTTTAGTTCCACAGGTATAAAATTAAAAGTGGAGAGCGTCCAGTAAAAAAGAATGCAAGGATGAATGTTTCTCTACTTTGTTCTATCAGTGCTTGGCTTTTGAGACATTGACAATTAAACAAGGAGAAAAAACACGTTTTTCTCCTTGCAATTATCAATCCATGTTCTTGCCCTTTCCTTCCCAAAAGCTGTTTTCCTGAAATACAGTTCATTTGTGTATTCCTATGTCTAGTATCATTTTTTTTGAAAGTTGTACAATCTGCAAGTAACTTTCATTCAATATGTGTAAGTTCCAGAAAGGTGTATATTATCAATAGGAGATAAGGGTTTATACATGCCTAGTTGAGTTTCAGGTGTTTCTTTGTTAATTCAGGCTCAGACTGGATTTATTTGTCTCATATTGGTTTTGTGAACTTGGTTCAATGTGGTCAAGTGGTCACTCTGGCTATCTTAAGTCCATGGTTTTCTCTTATTTTGAGAACAGAAATTTACTCCATGAACGTTCTCAGGATTAAGATTAGATGATAAACATTGTGCATTGATAGTCCATTTTTCACCACTATTATGATAAAAGACCATTTCACTTTGTTTTTCATTTTTGAGACAAGGAGTCACTGGCAAGGTCAATAAATATTGTCCATCCTTAACTGCTCTCAAGAAGATAATAGTCAACTGTTTTCTTATACTGTGGCAAACCAAGTGTTGTAGGTATGCCCGTAGAACTGCTGGGTGAGAATTCCAGGATTTTCACCTCGCAATGATAAGGGAGCAGTCATATATTTCCAAGTCAGGATGATCTGTGTCTTGCAGAGAAACTTGGAGTTGGTGGTACACTCAAGGACCTTCTGTTTCTAGGTGATGGTACTCATAGGTCTGGAAAGAAGCATTGAAGCAAAGTTGCTGACAATTGTTTATGGAATGCAATGGAGTCCCGGTGTGTCAGTGTGGAAGAGGTGAATATTTAAAGGGGTGAAAGATTGAGATGGCTGCTGTCTTGGATAGTCATGAGTTTTTTTTCAGCATTTTTGGAGATACACACATTCAGGCACGTAGAGAATCATTTTAATACTTTACTTTTGTGCCTTGTAGGTAGTGGAAAGGCTTTGAAAAGTCTGGAGGTGAACTGCATGCAGTAGATTTGACTGTGCTTCTACCTATTTATGTAGCTCATCCGGTTAAGCTTCTAGTCAGTGGTGATCCCAAGTTATTGATGAAGAAGATTTTACATTGGAGATGCTGTTAAATGCCCAGAGAATGTTTTTTAAACACATTCTTGTTGGGGCTGTTCATCGCCTGGAAAATTCTACCATTTATTAGCATAACCTTCAATGCTATGCAGGCCTTACCGCTGGATAGGCATAGACTGCTTTATTACCTGAAGTGTTAGTGAAAGGAACTGAATACTATACAGTTATCAGTAAACATCCTCACTTCTGACCTATGATGAAAGATCTTTGGTGACGTTAACTGAAGACGTGGGGCCTTGGGACACTGCCCGGAGACATTCCAGTAGAACTATCCCGAGGCTGTACCTAATTGATTGGCCTGCAACAACCATAACAATTAGCCCTTGTGCTAATAGTCACTCTAGCTCCTGATGAATTTTCTGCCTATGTACTTTTGACTTCAATCTTTGACTTTAGTCTGGTTCCTTGGTTCCACACCCTGTCAAAGGCTGACTTGATGTCAATGTGCAATCACTCTCATCTCACCCCTGAATTTTCATGTCTGGACCAAGTCTGCAATGTGATTTGTGACCTCGTGGTCCTTGCAGAACCTGGACTCAACAGCAGTGAGTGGATTATTTGCAAATGGATGCCACTTGATAGCACGGTGAAAAGCCCTTCTATCACTTTACTGATGATTGAGAGTAGTCTGATGGGACAGTAATTGTCCTCGTTTTTTTTACCACAGGGTACAGCTGAGTAACTTTTTATATTAGTAGGTGGCTGCCAGTGTTGTAAGACCCTGAGACATAGGAGCAGAAGCAACTATTAGCTTCTATTTTCCAATGTCGGCCTTGTCTTGGAAATTCTAAGTTCACCTATATTCTCATTTTTAGGTCTTTTATGTGTATATTTCATAACTTAGTTGATATATATTGAATTATGTACCAATTTCTACATAATATAGGTCTTGAGCATAATTTTAATTTTACATTTTTTGATGAAAGTCAATCACGTCATTTTGAACACATTCAGGTTAGGTACAGGTTTTGATTTTACACAAATGAAAGGCATTTTCATTCAATAGCAAAAATGACAGGAAATTCAAGCGTGTCATTTATTTCTCACATTTCAACTGCTCATAATACTGAAACTCCAGTTCCAATTGATTTGAAGCAGTTACTTTAACTCATAAATGATTAGTCGTCTGTTACTTCCAAGGAGAGTGATGTCATAGCTTGAGACTAATTAATAATCCTGTCAGCCCTACAAGCTAGAAATAAAAATTATTGAAAAGAGAAAACTTCCAGATTGTAGGAAGAATGTTCAACAACTAAACTACCATGGAAGTAATGAAAGGGTAACACAAAGTACGAAAAACAAAATATTATAACGCAGCTCCTCAAAGCCTCTGAAAGCAAAACCTTGGCTTATTCGCACACAAATAAAAACCAAAATTGAATGTTATCTTTCAATCTATCAAGTCATACAATTAGAGCTGATCTATGCAATGACGGAATGACATTGTATTCACTGTGGTGCATTATGTGAAGAATGAATGACAGAGAAGTGATTTATGGAAAAATAAGCTATTGAATGACGTTTGGGCTAATTAATCATGAACATTGTAGGAATGCACAATCATGCTAATTAATTGAGCTGGATTTCATCAGTCTCTGTAGTTATTCTTTAGGAGACGGAGACACATAAATAGGCAAGGGGAGGAGTGAGATGGAGTAATTGTGATGTTCCTACTATTATGTCATTTGCCAGCAGTGTGCAAGATGGAGGACAGCACCCAATCTAGAGGAAAATGGAACCACTTAAGGGTTCAATTAAGTGTCTATTCCTGCCACCACTGGCATTTTAGGAACAGCAGTTGAGCCCTCAGACAAGTGGGGAGACTACCTTTTCAACCATGGTTGCCTCTCTGTGAGCTCAAAGTGTGATGAACAATTCAGGCGCTCTGTGGCTCATTGATAGGACTCTGTGCACCAAACTGCCAATAGTAGTTTTGCCAGTCCTCATTAGACACTCCCACACTCACTGGGACATGGGTCATCAATGCTGATGCCCTCAACCCCACTTAGGTGTTTTACATGGCTGTGTCCCTCTATGGCATATCCTTCTGCCAGATCCAGTCCAAACAGTGGCCACATCTCCTTATGACACCACTGAAACTGCTGAACTACCAAGTGTATGATTCATCAGCAGCTCCTGAGGATAGGATAACCATCCTTTAAAGGGGCTGCAGTCTCACAAGCAACCTATGTATTGCTGGATCCTCATAAAAGGCAGCTGAGGAGTCCCACTGACAGCCAAGGTAAAGTAGTTTTGAATTTGGCTTGTTTTAGAATATTTTGTTGTGATGGAAAACATCTGATCATTGGGTATTTTTAGAAGTGTAAACTGATATACCTGTGAATGTAACATTATAATATTAGATTATTCAATACTTTAATACCCAAACCCTGTTTCTTATGTTATGAGGGATAATATAAGCAGAGCAATATCAAATAACATGAAGGAAAGAAGTATGGATGCTAGAGATCTGAAAGATACAAAAACATAAATTTCTGGAGAAACTCAGCAGCTCTGGTGGCATCTATGGAGAGAAAACAGTGTTAATGTTTTGAGTCTGGTGATCCTCCTCCAGAACTGATCAGATAAAGTACCCTGCTGACAAAACCACATCACTGGCCCAGTAGCATACCCACTACGGTATGCTCATTGTTCGTACTCATCTGTATTTTGGTTCAGGCTCCAATGAGGTCCAAGTAGCAGCAATTGTCAGCTTAGGATTTCCCTGCCCCCTCATTTTCAGAAAAGCTACAGACTGCTGCTATTGTTGTTGATTTTGTAAAGGAGTAATAGAAGACACAAAACCAAGTGGGAATTTTCACCATGGACTGGAATTCAGGTTCTCCGGGAACCAGTAGTATTCACAGAATGGCCAAGTAAATTCAACCTCTTTATTTTCACCAGAGTTAACATTAGGAAATAAGGCATTTATGGAACTATTTCCTTTTTGTATAAATAGGGAGCTAATTTCCCTTATTTTATTTGTACAATATTAGCTGTCCTAAATCAAAACAGTGGGTAAGCATGTTATGCAATTATAGCTGACATGTGACTGAAAGAAAATGACTCACCAGGCAAAGATGCACAACTTGTCACAAGAAGGAGGTGCAAGTTTAGTGCAGCAAAGAAATTTTAACATGGAAGCTGTTTAATATTCACCACTCATGCAATTAAATTATTGTAAAGATATGATAAAAGTTAAAGTATCGGATTGATGCAAATTATAGGGCCCAAATGAATTGCTGCAAAATGAATCTGCTGCTGGAAGAAACATATATAAATTTCATGACCCTGCTTGAAATCACAGCATGGATATATTTAAATGTCAAACCTGCAAACAACAGGAAAGGAAAGAGTAGGACAGGTGGTGCATCCTTGCCACAACATCTTTAAACAACCTCCTTGGGAGGTTTCAGAAACACATGAACACCTGGTACATACCGTATGAATCATACACTTTATGATTTTCACCAAATGTCACATCATAGAATCCTAGAACAGTTATAGTGCAAACAAAGGTAATTTGGCCACTATGTCAATGCTGCCCTCTGAAAGTGCAAGTCGTCTGGTGTTCCTTGTCCATTTTTTACCTGGATCCATGCAACTGTTTTCATTTCAGATAATTATCCAATTCTATTTTGCAAGCCTTAATTGATCCTGCTGCCACCACATATTAAGGCAGTGCATTCCAGTTCCTAACCACTTGCCATGTAAAATAAGTTCCCCTCATATTACCATTGCATCTTTTGCCAATTACTTTAAACATCCTTGAGGAGTATAGAGAAATTAGGAAGGAACTTAAACGCAGAATTAGGAAGGCTAAAAGGGGCCATGAAATGTCTTTAGCAAACAGGGTCAAGGAGAATCCCAAGGCTTTTCATACACAAAATAGAAGAAAGAGTGTAGCAAGTGAAAGAGTAGGCCCCCTCAACGACAAAGGAGAGAAGTTATACATGGAGCCACAGGAAGTGGAAGAGATCTTTAATGAGTGCTTTGTATTGGTATTCACTGAGGAGAAGGACATGATTGATGTTGAGGTCAGGGATGAGTGTTTGAATACACGAAAGAATGTTATTGTATTAAAGGAGGAAGTTTTGGGTATCCTAAATTGCATTAAGGTAGACATGTCCCCAGGGCCAACTGGGATCTACCCCAGGTTACTGCGAGAGGCAAGGAAAGAAAAAGCTGGAGCTTTAGCAGATATCTTCACATACTCTTTGACCACAGGTGAAACTCCAGACACTAGATACTAGCCAATGTTGTTCCCCTGTTTAAGAAAGGAGGCAGGAATAATCCAGGAAATTATAGGCCGGTGATTCTGACATCTGTGGTAGGGAGGTTCTGAGGGACAGGATATATGAACAGTTGGAAGAAAATGTATAAGTGAGTGACATGCAGCATTGTTTCATGTGGGGAAGATCATGTCTCACCAACCTAATCAAATTTTTTGTAGAGGAGACAAAGATAATTGTTGAGGGAAGAGCTGTGGATGTAGTTTATATGGACCTTAGATAGGCATTTAATAAAGTCCCACATAGCAAATTGTTTCAAAAACTAAAATCAAATGGGATTCGGGGTGGGCTAGCTAGATGGATACAAAACTAGCTGGGTCATAAAAGACAGAGGGTATCGGTGGAAGGGTGTTTTTCAGAATGGAGACCGGTAACTAGTGGTGTTACAGAGGGATCAGTCTTGCGCCCAGAGATAGTAGGAACTGCAGATGCTGGAAATTCTGAGATAACAAGGTGTAGAGTTGGCTGAACACAGCAGGCCAAGCAGCATCAGAGGAGCAGGAAAGCTGACGTTTCGGGTCTGGACCCTGCTTCAGAAATGGGGGAGGGGAAGGGGAGTCTGAAATAAATAGAGAGCGAGGGGGAGGCGGATAGAAGATGGATAAAGGAGAAGATAGGTGGAGAGGAGACAGACATGTCAAAGAGGCAGGGATGGAGCCAGTAAAGGTAAGTGTAGGTGGGGAGTTGGGGGGATAGGTCAGTCCAGGGAGGACGGACAGGTCAAGGGGAGGCTGCAGGATGAGGCTGGTAGGTAGGAGGTGGGGTTGGGGTTTCAGGTGGGAGAAACGGATAGGTGGGAGGAAGGACAGGTTAGGGAGGCGGGGACAAGCTGTGCTGGTTTTGGGATGCAGTTGGGGGAGGGGAGATTTTGAAGCTTGTGAAGTCCACATTGATACCATTGGGCTGCAGGGTTCCCAAGCGAAATAAGGGGTGCTGTTCCTGCAATCTTCGGGTGGCATCAGGAGGCCCAGGATGGACATGTTGATGAAGGAGTGGGAGGGGGAATTGAAATGGTTTGCAACTGGAAGGTGCAGTTGTTTGTTGCAAACCGAGCGTAGGTGTTCAGCAAAGCAGTCTCCAAGCCTCCACTTGGTTTTCCCAATGTAGAGGAGGCCACATCGAGAGCAGCGGATACAGTATAACACATGAGCAGATGTGCAGGTGAACATCTGCTTGATTTGTGGAAGGTTTTCTTGGGGCCTGGGATGGGAGTGAGGGGGGAGGTGTAGGGGCAGGTGTAGCACTTCCTGCGGTTGCAGGGAAAAGTGCCGGGGGTGGTGGGGCTGGTGGGGAGTGTGGAGGGGACGAGGGAGTCATGGAGAGAGTGGTCCTTCCGGAAAGCAGATAAGAGTGGGGAGAGAAAAATGTCTTTGGTAGTGGGGTCGGATTGCAGATGGTGGAAGTGCCAGAGGTTGAAGGGTTGGATATGGAGGTTGGTGGGGTGGTACGTGAGGACAAGGAGGATCCTGTTTTGGTTGTTATTGCGGGGAGGTGGTGTGAGGGATGAGTTGCAGGAAATGCAGGAGACATGGTCAAGGGCATTTTTGACCACTGATGGGGGGAAGTTGTGGTCCTTGAAAAACAAGGACATCTGGGATGTCCGGGAGTGTAATCCCTCATCACGGGAGCAGAGGCAGAGACGACGTAATTGGGAATAGGGGATGGCATTTTTGCAGGAAGGTGGGTGAAAGGAGGTGTATTCTAGGTAGCTATGGGAGTTGGTAGGCTTGAAATGGAAATTGGTTTCCAGGTGGATGCCAGAGATGGAAACAGAGAGATCCAGGAAGGAGAGAGAGGTGGCAGAGATGGTCCAGGTGAACTTAACGTTGGGGTGGAAGGTGTTGGTGAAGTGGATGAACTGTTCGAGTTCCTCGTGGGAGCACGAGGCGGCGCCTATACAGCCATCGATGTAACGGAGGAAGAAGTGGGGGGATAGGGCCAGTGTAGCTTTGGAAGAGGGATTGTTCCACGTATCCTACAAAGAGGCAGGTATAGCTTGGGCCCATGTGGGTACCCATGGCCACCCTCTTTGTCCGTAGGAAGTGGGAGGAATTGAAGGAGAAGTTGTTAAGGGTGAGGACGGGTTCAGCTAAGCAGATGAGGGTGTCAGTTGAAGGAGACTGGTCAGGCCTGTGGGACAGGAAGAAGCAGAGGGCCTTTAGGCCGTCTGCATGAGGAATGCAAGTGTATAGGGACTGGACGTCCATGATAAAGATGAGGTGTTGGGGACCAGGGAATCGGAAGTTTTGGAGGAGGTGGAGGGCATGGGTGGTGTCGCGAACATAGGTAGGGAGTTCCTGGACCAAGGGGGAGAAAATAGAGTCAAGAAAAATGGAGATGAGTTTGGTGGGGCAGAAGCAGATGGAGACAATGTGTCGACCAGCGCAGTCAGGTTTGTTGATTTTGGGAAGAAGATAGAAACGGGCGGTGCAGGTTTGGGGAACAATGACGTTAGAGGCTGTGGGTGGGAGGTCACCTGAAGTGATGAAGCTGTGGATGGTTTGGGAGATGATGTTTTGGTGGTTGGGGGTGGGGTCATGATCAAGGGGGCGGTAGGAAGAGCTATCGGAGAGCTAGCTTCTAGCCTCGGCGATGTAGAAGTCAGTGTGCCATACTACAACTGCTCCTCCCTGTTCCGTGGGTTTTATGGTGAGGTTGGGATTGGAGCGGAGGGAGAGGAGGGCTGCACGTTCTGTGGGGGAGAGGTTGGAATGGGTGAGAGGGGTGGAGAGGTTGAGGTGATTCATGCCTCAATGGCAGTTGGAGATGAAGAGGTCGAGGGAGGGTAGTAGGCCTTGGGGTGGTGTCCAAGAGGAGGGGGTGTGTTGGAGGCAGGAGAGAGAGGGTTAGGCTCACGGTTAAAGAAGTAAGCGCGGATGCAGAGACGGCGGAAAAACTGTTCAATGTCCAAGCGTGAGCAGTATTCGTTGATCCTCATCCGCTTAGCTGAACTCATCCTCACCCTTAACAATTCTCCTTCAATTCCTGCCACTTCCTACAGACAAAGGGGGTGGCCACTGGTACCCGCATGGGCCCAAGCTACACCTGCCTCTCTGTATGATACGTGGAACAATCCCTCTTCCAAAGCTACACTGGCCCTAGCCCCCATCTCTTCCTCTGTTACATCGATGACTGTATCGGTGCCACCTTGTGCTCCCACGAGGAACTCGAATGGTTCATCCACTTCACTAACACCTTCCACCCCAATCTTAAGTTCACCTGGACCATCTCTGCCACTTCTCTCTCCTTCCTGGATCTCTCTGTTTCCATCTATGGCAACCACCTGGAAACCAATATCCATTTCAAGCCTACCAACTCCCATAGCTACCTAGAATACAGTCCACTCACCCACCCTCCTGCAAAAATGCCATCCCCTATTCCCAATTCCTTCGCCTCCGCTGCATCTGCTCCCGGGATGAGACATTACATTCCCGGACATCCAAGATGTCCCTGTTTTTCAAGGACCGCAACGTTCCCCCGACAGTGGTCGATAAAACCATCGACCATGTCTTCCGCATTTCCCGCAACTCATCGCTCTCACCCCCTCCCCGCAATAGCAACCAAAACAGGATCCCCCTTGTCCTCACGTACCACCCCACCAACCTCCAGATCCAACACATCATCCTCCGGCACTTCCACCATCTGCAATCTGACCCCACTACCAAAGACATTTTTCCCTCCCCACCCTTATCTGCTTTCTGGAGGGACCACTCTTTCCATAACTCCCTCGTCCGCTCCACACTCCCCACCAGCTCCAGCACCCCCGGCACTTTTCCCTGCAACCGCAGGAAGTGCTACACCTGCCCCTATACCTCCCCCCTCACCCCCATCCCAGGCCCCAAGAAGACCTTCCACATCAAACAGATGTTCACCTGAACATCTGCTAATGTGGTATACTGCATCCGCTGTTCCCGATGTGGCCTCCTCTACATCGGGGAAATCAAGTAGAGGCTTGGGGACCTCATTGTGGAACACCTACGCTCGGTTCACAACAAACAACTGCACCTCCCAGTCGCGAACCATTTCAAATCGCCCTCTCACTCCTTAGACAACATGTCCATCCTAGGCCTCCTGCAGTGCCACAATGATGCCACCCGAAGGTTGCAGGAACAGCACCTCATATTCCGCTTGGGAACCCTGCAGCCCAATGGTATCAATGTGGACTTCACAAGCTTCAAAATCTCCCCTCCCCTGACCGCATCCCAAAACCAGACCAGTTCGTCCCCACCTCCGTAACCTGTCCTTCCTCCCACCTATCCCCTGCTCCCACCTCAAGCCCCAACCCCATCTCCTACCTACCAGCCTCATCCCACCCCCCTTGACCTATCCATCGTCCCTGGACTGACCTATACCCCCCTAACTCTCTACGTACACTTACCTTTACTGGCTCCACCTCTGCCCCTTTGACCTGTCTGTCTCCTCTCCACCTATCTTCTCCTTTATCGATCTTCTATCCGCCTCCCCCTCTCTCCCTATTTATTTCAGAATCCCCTTCCCCTCCCCTATTTCTGAAGAAGGGTCTAGACCCGAAACGTCAGCTTTCCTGCTCCTCCGATGCTGTTTGGCCTGCTGTGTTCATCCAGCTCTACACCTTGTTATCTCAGTCTTGGCTCATCTGTTGTTTGTAATATGTATAAATGATCTGGAGGAAAATGTGGGTTGCATGATTAGTAAGTTTGCAGTTGACACGAAGATTGGTGGAGTTGCTGACAGTGCCAATGATTGTGAAAGGATACAACAGGACATAGGTATGGCAGATGGAGTTTAATCCAGAAAAATGTGAAGTAATGCATTTTGGAGAATCAGATTTAGTTGTGAATTATACTGTAAATGGCAGCACCCTTCGGAACATTTACGTACAGACAGATCTGGGCGTGCATGTCCACAGTTCCCTAAAATTGGCAACACAGCTAGCCAAAGTGTTTAAGATGACATATGGCATGCTTGCTTTCATTGGCTGGGGCATGGAGTACAAGAATTGGCAAACCATGTTGCAGCTATGTAAAACCTTCATTAGTTTGCATTTGGAGTATTGTGTGCAGTTTTGGTCACCACATTTCCAGAAGGATGTGGAAGCTTTGCAGAGAGTGCAGAGAAGGTTCACCAGGATGTTGCCCAGTCTCGAGGACGTTGGCTATGAGGAAAGGTTAAAAAGCCCAGGATTTTTTTCTCCACAAAGACGATGGCTGAGTGGAGACCTGATAGATGTCTGAAGAATTATGAGAGGCATAGTTAGGGTGGATAGTCAGAGGCTTTCTCCCAGGGTTGAAGTTTCAATTACAAGAGGGGACAGGTTCAAGGTGAGAGGGCAAATATTTAAGGGAGATGTGCGAGGAAAGTTTTTCATGCAGAGATTGGTAGGAGCCTGGAATGCACTACAGAGGGGGTGGTGGAAGCAGCCACGTTGGCAAAATTTAATAGGCATCTGGATGGTCACATAAATAGAGAGGGGATAGAGGGATAAGGACCAAATAAGGGCAGAAGATTTTTAGTTTAGCCAGGGCATGATGATGGGCGCAGGCTTGGAGAGCTGATAGGCCTGTTCTTGTGCCATACTCTCTTTTGTTCTTGTTCTTTTATAAACCTGTATCCTCTAGTTCTCAATCCTTACAACAGTGGGAACAGTTTCTCCCAACCTATTTTATTCAGAGATATCAAGATTTTGTCTACCTCAATCAAACCTGCTCTCAAACTTCTCTTCTCCAATGATACATACCTGGCACATAGGGAAATGTTTGTGATTGTTGTTCAAGGTCAGTCATCTCAGCTTCAGGACATCTCGGGAGGAGTTCCTTAAAATAGTGTCCCAGGCCTAACCATCTTCAATTGATTCATCAATGACCTTCCCTCTATCATAAGGTCAGAAGTTGGGATGTTCACTGATGATTATACAATGTTCAGCACCATTTACAACTCATCAGATACTGAAGTAGTCCTTGCTCAAACGCAATAAGATCTGGATAATATCCAGGCTTGGGCTGATGAATGGTAAGTTACATTCATGCCACACAAATGCCAGGCAATGACTATCTTCAATAAGAGGTGATCTGACCATCATCTCTTGACCATTCAATGGTGTTACCACCATTAAATCCTCCGGTATCCTTGAGGTTACCATTGACCCGAAACTCTGCTGGATTTGCCACGTAAACACAGTGGCTACAAGAGCAGGTTAGATGCTTGGAATTCTGCAGTGAATAACTCACCTGCTGGCTCCCCAAAACCTGTCCACTGTCTACAAGGAGTAAGTCAGGATTGTGATGGAATATTCCCTACTTGCCAGGATGGGTGCAGCTCCAATAACACTTAAGAAGCCTGAAACCAACCAGGATAAAGCAAGTCTGCTTGATTTGCATTACATCCAAAAACATCCACTGTATCCATCACCAATGCTTAGTAGCAGTGGTGTATTATTTACAAGGCGCACTGCAGAAATTCACCAAAGATCCTTGGGCAACACTTTCCAACCCATGACCACTTCTATCCAGATGGGCAAAGGCAGCAGATACATGGGAACACCATCACCTGCAAGTTTGCCTCCTTGCCACACACCGCCCTGACTTGAAATTATATTGCCATTCCTTCACTGTTGCTGGGGATCCTGGAATTCCCTCCCTAATGGCATTGTGGGTCAACACACAGCAGGTGGATTGCGTCAGTTCAAGAAGGCAGCTCACCACCACCTTCTCAAGGGTAACCAGCTAGTGAAGCAGTCACTAGTCAGTGCTTCCCACATCACATAAATGAATAAAAAAAAGAGGCTCCAGATCTCCAATCTGTCTGTATAACTCCAGTTCCTCACTTCTAGAAATATCCTTGTGAATCTTTTCTATACCCTCCAAGGTATACCCTCTACCCTCTAAGTCTACACGTACTTCCTAAATTGTGGGACCCAGAACTGGACACAGTACTCCAGTTGAGGCCTAAACAGTATTTTTACAGGTTTAAGATAACTTCCTTGTTTATGCACTATGCAAGCCCTTCATAACTCACATGATGAAAATACAATATATAAACAAATAAATATTCTTATAATTGTTAATCTGGATTCTTGTTGTCTTGTTAATGGAAGATGTCTATCATAGCAACTGCCATTAAACAGCATCTCAGATGCATACATTTAAAATTGGAAATCTTGCTGTGAGCTTTTAACAGGACCATTACCTTTTATCTGATCTGTCTTTGTGTTATTTTAATGGGAATGTTAATCTTTTGCTAAATAATATTTATTAAAGTAATAGCCACAGGGATATGAATAGGATAATATTTTTGTGGCACATTGCACATCTTTCCACAACACATTGTTGAGATTTACATGGCAGAAGTGAATTGCAGAACATTCATGCAAGATGTGGTGGTGCTTGAAGGTAAACAGGTACTGTAATAAGGAAAAGATTAGGAAAAAATATGTCTTGGAAGTTACACTGAAATGCTGACTAATCAATGTTAGAATCTGGTATTATTTGTAGATAG
Source organism: Ginglymostoma cirratum (assembly GCA_024137785.1). NCBI lineage: Eukaryota > Metazoa > Chordata > Chondrichthyes > Orectolobiformes > Ginglymostomatidae > Ginglymostoma > Ginglymostoma cirratum. The sequence goes on along the minus strand of JAHRHZ010000019.1, from coordinate 45,562,524 downwards.
GACTTTTCTTCCAATTCCTACATTGTGCAGCATTTTATAAACGCTGAAAGTGTTTTGAAAGTGTTTTCAAACTTTTGAAAGTATAGCAGACACATACTGTAAAATGCCCTACATGTCATAGAGGTTAATTAGTGGTTCCATGTGACCCCTACTTCCTCAGAACTGAGGAAGGGTCACCGGACCTGAAACGTTAACTCTGCTTTTCCCTTAACAGATGATTCCAGACCTGTTGTGCTTTTCCAGCAACTTTGTTTTTGTTCCTGATTTACATGTCTCCCATATTTCCCACAACTCATCCCTCACACCCTGTCCCCATAATAACAACCAAAAAAGAATCCCCCTCGTCCTCATGTACCACCCCACCAACCTCCGAATCCAATGCATCATCCTCCGACACTTCCGCCATCTGCAATTCGACCCCACCACCAAAGACATTTTTCCCTCCCCACCCTTGTCTGCTTTCCGGAGGGACCACTCTCTCCGCGACTCCCTTGTCCGCTCCACACTCCCCTCCAGCCCCACCACACCCGGCACTCTTCCCTGCAACCGCAGGAAGTGCGACACCTGCCCCCACACCTCCTCCCTCACCCCAATCCCAGGCCCCAAGAAGACTTTCCACATCAAGCAGATGTTCACCTGCACATCTGCCAATGTGGTATACTGCATCCGCTGGACCCATTGCAGCCTCCTCTACATCGGGGAAACCCAGCGGAGGCTTGGGGACCACTTTGCAGAACACCTGTGCTCAGTTTGCAACAAACAACTGCACCTCCCAGTCGCGAACCATTTCAACTCCCCCTCCCATTCCTCAGAAGACATGTCCATCCTGGGCCTCCTGCAATGCCACAATGATGCCACCCGAAGGCTGCAGGAACAGCAAATCATATTCAGCCTGGGAACCCTGAGGCCCAATGGTATCAATGTGGATTTCACAAGCTTCAAAATCTCCCCTCCCCTGACCGCATCCCAAAACCAGCCCAGCTCATCCCCGCCTCCCTAACCTGTTCTTCCTCTCACCTATCCCCTCCTCCCACCTCAAGCCCCACCCCCATCTCCTATCTATTAACCTCATCCCACCCCCTTGACCTGTCCATCCTCCCTGGACTGACCTGTCTCCTCCCTACCCCTCACCACCTACACTCACCTTTACTGGCTCCATCCCCGCCTCTTTGACTTGCCTGACTCCTCTCCATCTATCCTCTCCTCTATCCATCTTCTATCCGCCTCCCCCTCACTCCCTATTTATTTCAGAACCCTCTTCCCCTCCCCCATTTCTGATGAAGGGTCTAGGCCCGAAACGTCAAGCTTTCCTGCTCCTATGATGCTGCTTGGCCTGCTGTGTTCATCCAGCTCCACGCCTTGTTATCTCGGATTCTCCAGCATCTGCAGTACCTATTATCTCTGATACAGCATCCACAGTTCTTTCAGTTTTTAGAGAGTAAAATAAGTGTTGGTCATCAGAGAGTGAGAATGGGGGCATTAATAGTAGATATTAGGGAAATGGCAGATGAAATAAACAAATAGTTTGTTTCTGTTTTCATTATGGAGGATACAAAAACATTCATTGATCAAAAACAGTGAATCGGCAAAGCTATGGCGGATGAAGTATAATGTGGATAAATGTGAGGTTGTCTATCTTGGTTGCAAAAACAGGAGGTAGATTAGTCTCTAAATGGCAATAAATTTGAAAAGGGGGAGGTGCAAGGAGACCTGGGTGTCCTTATACATGAGTTGCCGTAAGGTTGCAGATTCAGCAGGCAGTGAAGAAAGTAAATAGTATGTTGGCCTTCATAGCCAGATGGTGTGAGTACAGGAGCAGGGATGTCTTGCTGCAATTGTACAGGGACTTAGTGAGACCACACCTGGAGCATTGTGTGCAGTTTTGGTTTACTTATCTGAGGAAGGATGTTCTGACTATGAAGGGGTTTACCAAACTGATTCTTGGGATGCCACAGCTCACTAATGAAGAGAGATTGGATCAGTTAGGACTATAATCACTGGAGTTGAAAAGAATGATGGGAATCTCGTAGAATCTTAAAAAATTCCATCAGGACTGGACAGGGTGAACATGGGAAGGATGTTCCCAATAACTAGGGAATCCATAACTAGGGGCACAGTCTAACTCTCTTTACATTGCTTACCATGCAACGGCATCTCAGGGCTTGCAGCATACATACCCTACATTCATGGACATTGGCATCCATCCATTAGCATCCAGCCTTTAAGAACATTTATGACACATCTCTGATCCACAGACGGTATACCTCTGTAGTTCAATGCTGTACCTCAAGACATTTTGGCAACTATCATTGTAATGCTGCAGCAATGATATTTATTGCTCAGGGACATAAGCCCAGCTCATGGACTGGATCAGGTTGCCTCCCTGGGCTGTTTGTTTCTTCTCTTAGTGCTCACTCACTTTGAACATAAATGGAAGTTTACAGCATTTAAGCTTTGCCTTGCCTTTTTGTATCTTACTTCTTAGCCAGAGATACCTGGCTCACAGTACTGCTGTTATGCATTCCAGATTAGTGCATACACATAGTGTGGAAGCTTGTCATGGTTGTCAGCACAGTCTTCAGTCAAGTCAAGGAAGATAGCCTTCAGTCAGGGATCTTTGCACAGTAAGTTAAGGTCAGCCTCCAATAACTGTCCATGGGCCTGGATTTGGTCAGTCAGCCACATGGAGTAGTTAGAGTCAAGATCCTGTCATCTAAATTGGGTCAGGAGCCAAATGTCAGGGAGCACACCATCCACCTTGACACTTTCTGCCCAATTTTGAGCTGGTTATCACCTAGAACAAGATGGAAGTAGTTATTAAGGAAGATGAAAGTGTGTGGCACTGTTGTTATTTTTGGTACAAGTGGAGACGTGTCCCATGTAAGTAAGTAGGTAGTGCAGAAGACATGAAGAGTTAGTAGATTTTGGGATGGGTGGCAGGGAGTAAGGGAAGATGTTGAAAGTAATAGTGAGAATGGTAGAGTATAAGCCTTGGTGGGAGATGGATGCAGACACAATAATAGAATAAGTGTCACGTATCGGAGAGATGGCACTTTTACTGGCAGAGTGGGAAAGATTATGGACCTTTCATCTGCATTGCAGTGCATTATTCCAGATGGCTAAGACTGTGCTGACCTGGGTGGCAATCATAAACCAGGCTGGCATGGACAGATGTTATTGCCTCCTCCTCCAGGCCTGGGGGAGCAGAAGTCCTACCTTTACAACACCAGGACTTCCACAATCCTGCCCGCAAAGTGGGGCATCAATTTTCCCTTCTCTGTCACGTACAAGGCAAATGTCAGGAACCGTGAAAGACATCTCCTGACAATACTACTTCTCTGGGCGCATAGCATTTTTTAAAGAGTGCACCGCTGCCAGGGATATTAGTCTATTCTGGGATATACTTTAAGTTACTCATTGTTCCCAGTAAGAATGTTCCCGAAAAGAATGAGGCTAGCATCAGATGGCAGGGGAACCAATAGGGTGGAATAGGTAGTTAATGAGGCATGTTTATTAAGATATGGTGAGACAACTCACTAGGTCTCATGGAGAGAAATCCTCCACAAAACTCAACTGAACTGGAAGTTAGCCAAAAAAGTGAGTTTCAGCCATTTGTGAAATTAGAACATTGACGGAACTGGTACACAGCAAAGTTTGTAGGGAGCTGGATTGAAATGGATTAGATTCTGAATGATTTTGATAAGGTGGATTGGGAAAGGATGCTTCCTTTTTTGGGTCACACCAGAACTAGGGACATTGTTTGAAAATTAGTTGTTGACCTTTCTACAATGAGTTAGTGAGAATCTGGTTTATCTTTCTCAGAGGGTTGTGTAACTTTGGACCTCTGTACCTAAAAAGGTCAGGTCATTAAATATTTTCAGACAGAGGTGAATAGATCCTGAGGAAGGGCCACTGGACCTGAAATGGTAACTCTGATTTCTCTTCACAGGTGTTGCCAGACCTGCTGATCTTTTCCAGCAACATCTGTTTTAGTTTCTGTTTTCAGCATCTGCAGTTCTTTCAGTTTTTATTGTGAATGGATTCTTATTCAGCAAGGGAACCATGACATTATAAATATTGGGGATAAATGGAAATGCAGATGTCAAACACAAACAGAAAATCCATGATCTTGTTGAATTATGGAGAAGGCTGAAAGGATCAAAGGAATTACTTCTGCTCCTATGTTGTATGCTTGAATGAACCTATATTGCCACTTTCCTGCACAATTGGCCAGCCCGTTGATGTGCTCCTGAGTTTTCTTCTTCAATGACAAATAAACAAGCAAATTTGAACATCTGTAAACTACTTACTTATGCTCTCTATATTTTAACTTAAATCACCGATGTATGTGTGCATACAATATATAATAATAGTGAACGCTGCGGAACCTCACTTGTAACAACATACCAGTCACAAAGAAGTCTGTCAACAGGTGTAATTTGCTTCATTCCATTAAATCAACTTTGAGAACAACTTACCACTTTCTCCTTGCAAATCATGAACTCTTAATTAGTAGACCAACCTGCCACTGGAACCTGATCAAAAGCTTTGCTAAAATCCATGTAGACCACATCCAATATTTGTCATTGACCGTCTTTGTTACTGCCTCAAAAATATCTAAGTTAGTCTTTGTACCATTTCCTTAAGAAAAGCCTTCTGACTGTCTTTAATTATTACCTACCCTTTCTAATGGTGCTTTATACCATTCCTCAGTGTTTTTCCCAGTAATTAATTCACCAGAAAAATTCAACTGACCAGCTTCTATTAACTTGCTTTACCCCTTGGACCCTCCATTACCATTTTAAGCAATAGTATAATGTTAGCTTTGCGTTTACTGGTTTGCTTTCATTCACATAAGATTATGTAATTCTGATTACTAATCCTTTTACATTGTTTGATTGTGTAATCCTGTGGCTGGAAGTAATGAGCCACATGGCTAACTTTACGAAGAGTTCTTGCCTATTTGGAGATTCTGAAAAAGCACATGTCTAACTTCTGTAAGATCTAAAATCTTTAAAGTTCTTTAAACAACCTGTTTGCATGTAGGGTCACCCCTGCCTTGCTCAGGGATAAATTTGATTTATAAGATAAACAGTAACAACCCAAATATAACAGCCTGTTTAAAAAGGGAGTAAGGCAAAAGACGGAAAATTAGAGGCCGATTTGCCTAACCTTGATTATGGGGAAGAATTCGGAATCCATTGTGAAGGATGAGATTTCTGAATACTTGGGAGTTCGTGGTAAAATAGGGCAAAGTCAGCATGGCTTCATCAAAGGGAGGTCATTCTTGACAAATCTGTTAGAATTATTTGAGGAAGTAATAAGCAGGTTAGGCCACAGAGAGCCAATGGATGTTATCGACTTGGACTTTAAGAAGGCCTTTGACAAAGTGCTGCACAAGAGGCTGCTGAGTAAGATAAGGGCCCATGGTGTTAGAGGCAAGGTGCTGGCGTGGATAGAAGATTGGCTGTCTGGCAGAAAGCAGAGAGTGGGGATAAAAGGGTCTTTCTCAGGATGGTAGCCGGTGACAAGTGGTGTTTCGCAAGGGTCAGTGCTGGGACCACAACTTTTCACTTTATACATTAATGATCTAGATGAAGAAACTGACAGCATTTTGGTTAAGTTTGAATATGATACAAATTGATAGAATGAGAGGTAGTATTGAGGAGGAGGGGTGGCTAGAGAAGGATTTGGACAGGTTAGGAGAGCGGGCAAAGAAGAGGCAGATGGAGTACAACGTGGGAAAGTGTGAGGTCATGCACTTTGGTAAGAAGAATAAAAGCATGAATTATTTTCTAAATGAGGAGAAAATTCAGAAATCTGAAGTGCAAGGGGACTTGGTAGTCCTAGTCCAGGATTCTCTTAAGGTAAACTTGCAGGTTGGGTCAGTAGTTAGGAAGACAAATACAAATTTGGCATTTATTTTGAGAAGACTTGAATATGAAAGCAGGAATGTACTTCTGAGGCTTTATAAAGCTCTGGTCAGGCCACATTTGGAGTGTTGTGTGCAGTTTTGAGCCCCATATCTCAGGAAGGATATATTGACCCTGGAGCGGGTTCAGAGTAGGTTCACAAAAATGGTCCCAGGAATGAAAAGTTTAACATATGAGGAACGTTTGAGGACTCTAGGTCTATACTTTATGGAGTTTAGAAGGATGAGGGGGATCTAACTGAAACTTACAGAATACTGAATGGCCTGGACAGAGTGGATGTTGGGAAGAGGTTTCCATTGGTAGGAGAGACTAGGACCTGAGGGCACAGCCTTTGAGTAAAGGGTAGACCTTTTAGAACAGAGATAAGGAGAAATCTCATCAGTCAGACAGTGGTGAATCTGTGGAATGCACTGCCACAGAAAGCTGTGGAGGCCAGGTCATTGAGTATATTTAAGATGGAGATAGACAGGCTCTTGATTGTCAAGGGGATCAAGGGTTACGGGGAGAAAGTGGGGGAATGGAGTTGAGAAACTTATCAGCCATGATTAAATGGTAGAGCAGACTCAATGGGCTGAATGGCCTAATTTCTGCTCCTATGTCTTATGGTCTTATGGTCTAATGCCATGTCTGTAGCCAGAGAGGATTGAAAAATTAAATTCAGGGTCTCCATTATTTTCTCCCTTGTCTTATGACCTTAAGATACATTTCATCAAGGTCTTGGCCAGTTAGCTGCTTTCCAAGATGCTGGATTCATGAATATTTTCACTTTCACCATGTTTATTCATTCTAAAATCATATACTTCCTATTTAACTGCAATGTCTGCACTCACTCACTGTTTTGTGAAGACAGACACAAGCATTCATTCAGAACTATGGGCAGGTATTCCACTAAAACTTACAGATTCCCTCTTTGAGTTCTAATAGGTCCAACAATTTCTTTTGATATCCATCTATTCTTTATGTATTAATAAAACATTGTTGGGGTTTTCCCTGTTTTACTTGTCAATATCTTTTCATATCCTCCCTTGCTTTTTTTTTCATATAATGTCAGTCCTGCATCTTTTGTGTTCCTCTCAGCTTTCTGAAGGACTGAGCTCTCAGTATCCGACATAAAATTCCCTATGTATCTTATCCCACCCACACTGGTTGATCTCCACGGGTGGCTAGATTTGGGTGTGCTATTTGTTCTCTTTGTGGAAATACCTTTGGGCTGAACTTCATCTTTCTCCTCCTGGAATGCCTACACCCGCTGTGACATTGATTTATCTTCAACTAGCTGTTTCCTGTCCACTTTCGGTAAATCCCACGTCAACATATTAAAATTGATCTTTTCCTAATTTGAAATGTTTACCCTTCATCAATTGTTATTCTTTCTATAAATACATTAATTCTATCGGAATTTATATGCTGATCAGGCTTAGTTTTTTTTCCTAAGATGAACTTGAGGATGCAGGAGCTGGGGTTTCCAGTGATGCCATGTCTTGTAAAGTGAAGAGGAAGAGTTATATTCTCTTGTTGAAGGTGATTATTGCTTGGCCCTTGTATATTCCAAATCTTACTTGTCACTCATCTGCTCAATCCTGGATGTTATAAAGGCCTTGCTGTAAGGTGAGATGGACTGCTTCATTATCTGGAGAATTGTGACTAAAACTGAACATGTATCACCATCAATGGACATCCTCACTTTTGATCATCACTTCTGAGATAGAATTAAGCGTTTTGTCTATATTTGAACCATGGCAGTCATATGGACTGAAACGTATTTATCACAATGGAATCTTAAACCAAGTATCAGTGAGCAGATTATTGGTAAGTGCAGCTTGAAAATATTGTTAATGGTTCCCTCTGTACTTTTGCTGGTAATTGAAAGTTGGTTAATGGAGTGGATTGGGTTTGTCTAGCTTTTGTAGATAGGGAATACCTGAACAATATTTCACATTGTCAGGTAAATGCCATTGTTGGGTCATTTCATTGAAAGAACTTGAAATGGCTAGTGCTGGAACACATCTCTTTAGCAGTACAGCCAGAGGAAAGAAACAGGAAGCACACAAGGAAGTGAAGGAAATGGGAGGGAGACTATAATGCATGCTGCTTCTTATTGCTCACACTTACTGTAATCAGTTGTTCATGAATGATAGAGATATATTGACATCAAGTTTTTGAGTGCTTAAATGTACTGAATGCGCACAATCACAGTCTGCTCTGCAGTAGATTGGTTGGCAGGCTGACAGACAGCAGCAAGAGCACTGGCAGAATTGTAGGGGCAAGAACATGACTGCTATAATCATCAGAGAAAACAGAAGTCTTCTGGTCCATTGAACCACTGCAGATCTCCCAGGTACTTCTTCAACAATCTTTGAGCTCTGTGGATGAAACAATTGCTGAACTGATGTGATTCCCTGGAAGCTCTTTGGACCACTGACATTCTGAGTCATAATCACAACAGAGTGAGCTTCCAATGTCGCATTTGTGCCTATGATGGAAGCTAAGGTGCTGCAATATCAGCAGGCGTTGTATCATGGTGAATTCCACAAATGTCCTGAACATGTGACCTGCACAAAAGCCTGTTCCAAGTTGGAGCTAGATTCTTCCATGCTCTTTGACATTGTGCTCAAGCTTTCTGGCAGATTTTCCAGATGTATGTCTCTCAGTCTTTTTCTGTAGCCTGAAATCTCTAAAATCCTCATCTGTGTCCTTTACAGGAGAACTAATGTGTGACCACAGTTTATCTTCCACCTCTCACGGAGGCACCCTACAGCCCTGAGAACTCAACACCGATTTCTCCAATTTCAAATAACCTTCCACCCAACCCTGGCTCCATTTCCAGCCACACCTCCGCCCTTCCATTCCACCTTCTGACCCTCCCTTCCAGCCACCAAGCGGATTCGTCCCTCCCATTGACCAACCACGTAATATCTACCACCAATGTCCACCTATCACCAACGTTTTGCTACCCCTCACTTCCCCCCACTCCTTTATCGGCAGCTCCCTCTACTCCCACATCCAGTCCTGTAGAAGGGTAACATCCAAAACGCTGACTTCTCCTTTCTTCCAGATGCTGCCTGGCCTGCTGTGTTCTTCCAGCCTCCTGGTTGTCCATAATGTGTGACCATACTTTTTAATGAGCTGCCACCTGCCTGCCTTCCTCTTCCCGTAGTCTGACTTCTGCACACTCATGTTCAGCGTCTCACCACTGCAGCTTCCTCCTCTATCATAGTTGTTGAAGCTTATGCAGTGCTCAGATAATGGACCAATTCATGTCAGCATGCAGTAAGGCCTGGAGGACATTCGGACTTGGGCTAAGAAGTGGCACAAAAGATTTGCAGAACACAAGTACCAAGCAATTGTCATTTTCAACAAAACAGTATAAGCTCTTCTTGACATTCTCACTTCTGGTCATCACTTCTGAGATGGAATTGAGCATCTTGTCTATGTTTGTACCATAGCAATCGTATAGACTGCAACATATTTATCACATGGAACCTTCAATTGAGTATCAATGAGCAGATTATTGGTAAGTACAGCTGAAAATATTGTTAATAGTTCCCGACTTTTGACTCCCCCACCATCAACTTCCCTGGGGTCACCAGCGAGCAGAAATTTATTAGGATTAGCACTTACATTGATGCCTCTTTATCTCCATTGCAACGTCTCACTTACTCTTCTGATTGGAAATCTCTCAATTCATTGGGACATAATAAAGGAACATGGATTGGATTGTCATGAAGGAAAGGAAGGAAGTAAGAATTGAAAGCTTACACCACTGGCCTCTTATATATCAGGAGAGTTGCTGTATAAGAGAGAAATGAAATAAGAGAAACAAAAATATTTATACATATTCCCTTATTAAGTAATCTTTCAGTGACAACAGTTTCAATGATGCCCCTATTCATGATGGCCAACAGTGTTTCCTCCATGAGAGTTTAAACACATATGTCATCCTACATTCCTTTCCCACATCCTCCCACATTATTCTACCTTTTTTAAAAAAAGGTTAAAAAAAATTAATAAGTATCCTGCAAGATTGTTTGTGCCTGTCATAGCTGAATAGCTGCCAGTGTTTCTAGTCTGTGAACATTTTTTTTAAAATATTCATTCATGGGATGTGGGCATCACTGGCTGGACCAGCATTTATTACTCATCTCTAATAGCCCAGAGGGCAGGTAAGAGTCAACCACATTGTTATGGGTCACATGTAGGCCAGACCAGGTAAGGATATCAAATTTACTTTTCTACAGGACATTAGTGAACTAGATAGGATTTTCCTGGCAATCAGCAATGGTTTCATAATAATCATTAGACTCTTAATTCCAGATTATTATTGAATTCAAATTCCACCATCTGCCATGGCGGGAATTAAACCCCAGTTCCCAGAACCATAGCTGGGTCTCTGGATTAATAGTCTAGCAATAATGCCACTAGGCTATCACCTTCCCAATGAAAAGATGAGGTAAAGTATCTGAATGATAAGCTTGAGTACTGATTGATAGAGATGGTTAGTAGATGACTGAGAGGTCCAGTGAATTGAATAGTGAATGAGGTCAATGGTTTAGGTGGTAGGGATTTGCCAATTGTAGAGAGAACGCATTCATTTTGACAACTCATGTCAAGTCATTAAACTACTTCCTGTATCCGCTTCCTTTTCTCCCAGCATCCTGAGTATATGCCTTTTTTTATCATGCATCACACAAAGGTTTCTAGTCTATTGTCAGAAAACATTAGCGTGCGCGCTTTCAAGTACAGAGTAAGATACTTTGTCAAAAACCCTCCAGTTCAATTATTCTAATTTTTGATTAATAATATCCCCTTGGTAACTGAGAATTAAATCGTTTGGTGACGGAAATTTGACTTGTTCCTCATAATTGATCGAATCATCCTGTAATATTATATAGGAATATTACATTACTAGGTTGTTTTCTGCAAACACAACATGACATGATTTATCAAATACGGGTGCAATTTTACATATATAAGCATGTACATTTTCTCATTTTAAACTTATACAAGTGCTATTTTGGAAATGTGGTTTTATCATTAACTTTCAGTTCAGTTGTGATTCTAAAATGTTACAGATACATTGAATGCACTGACCTTGAGGTCAGATTGTTCAAGAGAACTTGCAAAAGTCAAATACTACAAACAAGGATTTTAATGACCCTAATCAAGAAGAAACCCAATGTGCCATTCGAGATAACAAGCATGGGGCTGGATGAACACAGCAGGTCAAGCAGCATCATAGGAGCAGGAAAACTTGACGTTTCGGGCCTAAACCCTGCCATTCTTTGGCTATTGAAAGAACTATGCATGTTTCAATCAATGATGTGAAACAAAATATTGCATTTCTTTCAATGTTTGATGAGTTTTTTCTTTGTATTATTAATAGTACTTAAACGAAAATAATCTGGCTCACCAACAATTGAACATTTCAAAACTGATTTTCTTCATTTGAAAATTTAATTTAATTTGAAATTCTTAATTTGAAAACTTTAAATTTAGTGCATCAGTATTCATTCATCCCTAACAAATATTATGAAGTAGATTTTCTAAGTATTTCAGGCTGAAAGGTTATTTGAGACCAATTAGGTAAATTAGGTAAATTAGGTTTGTGTCATTTTTCTATACGATCCCTCACTTCAAATGGCAGGTCTGAGAGGTCACAAGGACCTAATGTTATTTCACAGCAAGAAATAAAGATCAAATCTTTTAATTTTTCAGCCAACTTACAGTCTTATAGTCGAGACACTTGTGACAAATCATTCATAATAGTTTAAAACTGTTGTAAATGAAATCACAAATCCATTTCTTTGTGTTCTGTGTCTTGGAGTACTTACAGTACTAATGTCTTCTTTACAGAACTCCAAGCTAATCCCATACCTGTCTAGGTGACTCAAATTGCCCAATTAAAAATCATAAAGTGAGATTAATTTAGCAGAAAATGAATAAATATCTTTTATGCAAGATTGCTAACACAAATCCAATTAATACTGGTAACAGTACCCAAGACATTACTATAGCAAGCCATTGCTCCTTGATTTATCTTGATCAATCTATCTTGTCTCTTGTTCTTGTATAAACAGAATGGTTACAGTGTAGATGGAAATAATTTGCCTTGTTGTGTCTATGTGTAGTGTCTAATGCACGAGGGACTTTATGCATCCAATGATTTTACCATGTAGCCCTGCTCATTCATGTAAGAATCCAATTCCCTACTGTCAGGCAGTCCATTCCTGATCCAAACCACTGCATTCGTAATGAAATTATATTTCTCAGGTTGCCTTTTTTTTTGTAAATTGCCTTTTCTGTTCCCTTTCATCCTCAATGTTTCCACCAGAAGTTTCTCTAACCACTCTACCCAGAATTCCCATTATTTCAAATATCTCAATCAAAACTCTTCTCAACTTTGTTTTTTTTTCGAGGAAAGTAGTCCCAACTCCTCCAATATATTTATGTAATTTGAGTTCATCAGCCTTGGAAGCATTTTTTCTGAATCTGCCTTGTGTTCTCTATAATGCCTTCATATACTTTCTAAAGTGTGATGACTCAACTCAACTTGCTGCCAGATCAATGTTTTTTACAAGTTTAACATAAATTCCAAACTTTTGTATTGTACGAACCTACTAATAAACTTCCCGATGTCTTATGCTTTATTAAACAGTCTGTCAATCAGTCCTGGCACCTTCAATGATTTGTGCACACCCTGGGTCCTTAAACCCTTTTAGAACTATATCCTTAGTTTTATCCCTTTGAGTTCTTACTGGCAAAATCAATCATTTCATACTTTTTCTGCACTAAATTTCATCTGTGACTTGTCTTTCTATTCCACCAATCTGTCCATATCCTCTTGAAGTTATACACTACTCTCTTGACAGCTCACAAAGTTTCTAACTTCTGACATTATGCACTATCCAGCAAGGCCTAGGCCACTTGTGTATATCAGAACAGACCATAAGACTTTTAAAAAAATAGGAACAGGAGTAGGCTGTTCAGCTACTTGAGCTTGCTGTACAGTTCAGTAAGATGATGGCTGATTTGACATTTCTCATGTTTATTTTCCTACTTTTTCTCATAACCCTTGATTCCCCTGCCGACCAAGAATCTATCTATATCAGCCTTAAGTAAACACAAGGAGTCTGTCCCTATAGAGCTCTGTAGTCCAAAGGCTCACAATCCTCTAAGAAAAGAAATTCAAGTCTGAAATTGGCACCTCTTTATTCTGAGACTACATCTTCTGATCTTCGACTCTGTCCTGAGGGGAAACATTCTCTCAGCATTTGCCCTGTCAAGCCGCTTAAGAATCCTATATATCTTAAAAAGATCACCTTTCATTCTTCTAAACTCCAGTGAGTGGAATCCAAACCTGTTTTGCCTTTGCTTGTAAGACAATTCCACCCTAGCAGGGATCATCATGGTTAACCTTCTCCAAATAGCTTCCAATGAAATGATATATTTCCTTAAATAAGGGACAGAAACTGCTCACAGTATGCCAGATGTGGGTCTCACCATCACCTTGTACAGTTGCAGAAAGGCTTCGCTATTCTTATAATCCAACCCCCTGGAAATAAGGGCCAACATTCCATTAGCTTTCCTGATTGCCTGCTACACCTGTGTGCTAGCTCTCAGTGTTTCCTGCAGAAGTACACCCAAGTCCCTTTGTGTTGCAGCTCTCTGCAGATTTTTTTGTTCAATTTTAATAATACGCTGTTCTTTCGGCCTCCCTTCCAGAATGAACAACTTCACATTTTCCCACATCATACTCTCCCTACGAATATTTTTGCCCATTTACTTAAACTGTCAATATCTCTCAGTAAAATGTTTGTATCCCTCTTGCAAGTTGCCTTTCTGACTATTTTTGTGCCATCTGCAAATTCAGCTACAGTACATTCACTACCTTTCTCCAAGCCATTAATATATATTGTAAAAAGTTGCCGCCCCAGCACTGATCTTTGTAGAATCCCACTGAATGCTAACCTGAAAAAGAACTCCTTATTACCACTCATTATTTCCTGCTCATAAGCCAGTGGAATACGGGAAACACAAAGCCATGGAGAACTCTACTATAAGCCTTCTTTTTTAAATTTGTTCACAGAATGTAGGCATCACTGGCTAGCCCAGAATTTATTTCCCATTATTAATTGCCTGAAGGTAATGGTGAGCTGCCTTCTTGAATCACTACTGTCCATTTGGTGTAGATACACTTGTGATGCTATTACGGATGGACTTCCAGGATGTTGATCCACAAATAGTGATGGAAGGCCAACATAGCTCCAAGACAGAGATAACAAGCATGGGGCTGGATGAACACAGCAGGTCAAGCAGCATCATAGGAGCAGGAAAACTTGACGTTTCGGGCCTAACAGGATGGTCTATGGTTTGGACAGGAATCTGCTCCCATGCTTGGATGTCCTTGTCTTTCTAGGTGGCCAAAGGAGAATTAACAAGTTGTTGCGATGCATCTTATAGATTGCACAATGGCAGAGTATGTACATTGGCAATGAAAGGGTAGATTGGAGGAAGTAGAGGATGTTGTTCCAATCAACCAGGTTGCTTTGTCCTGAATGGTATTAGCTGTCTTGTATGTTCTTGGACCTGCACTTATACCATTGAACATCTCTAAGGTGTGAAGGCTCATCCCTTTCTGTTTGAAATAGTCACTGTCCAGGGGAAGCAATGGTGTTGTGGTAAATTTACTGGGCTAGTAATCCAGAACTCCAGTCTAATGTCCTGGAGACAAGGATTTGAATCCCACCATGTCAGATCGTAAAATTTGAATTCAATAAAAATATGGAATAAAAAAAGTTATCCTAAAGGAAACCATTGTTATTTGGTGTTTAAAAATCAATTTAATTCACTAATGCCCACTAGGAAAGGAAATCTGTGATCCTTACCTAATCTTCTCTGGACGAAGGAAGATGGGCAATGAATGCTGGCCAACCTGCAATGCCTGCATCCTATAAATGAATAAAACAGAACCTTGTGTGCCATGAATAGTACTTGCCACATATCAATCCAACCATGAATGTTGTCCACATTTGGCTGCATATGGACTTGAAATGGTTCAGTATTCATGGAGAAACAAATGATGCTAATTCCTTCAGTCTGAAATGTAATAATTTACCGTTAGAGTCATAGAATCATAGAATTTTACAGTACTGAAGGAGGTCAATCGGCTCTTCATGTCTGTACCAGCTTTCAAAAGCTTATCCATTCTCTAGCCCTATCTCCGTAGCTTTTTGGATTCATCATTTTCAAATACATATCCAGTTCACTTTAGAAACCTCCTACAGAATCCAGCTCCACTACTCTCCTTGGGAACACATTTTAAATCCTAACAACTCTCTGAGTAAAGAAGTTTCTTTTCATCTCACTCCTAGCCCTCTTGCTGACACCTTTGAAATTGTGACCCCCAGTTACTGATGTACCAACTCACGGAAATAGAATATTTTTCTTTACCTGTCAAAATTGTTCATAACTTTGAACACCTCAATAAGGTCACCTCTTCACTTTCTCGGCTCCAACGAGAATAAACCCAATTTCTCTAAACTTTCCTTGTATCTAAAATTCCTCATTCCTGGTATCATTCCAGTCAATCTCCTTTGCATTCTCTCTCCAAGGCTGTAATACCCTTCCTTAAATAAGGTGTATAGACTTGAACACAATACTCCAAATGTGGTTTGACCAACGAATTGTCGAGATTAACGTCACTGCCTTGCGTTTATACTCTAATCCTCTATTTGTAAACCCAAGGATCCTACAAGCCTTCTGAACAACTGTTACAACTTCCCTGGCAACTCCAGAGAATCATGCACATGAACCCTGAGATCCCTTTGCTTCTGTACTTCCCTCAAAGTTGTACCATGAAGCCTGTACTGTCCCTCTATGTTTCTTCTACCAAAATGCATTACCTTACATTTCTCTATATTAAAATTTATCTGCCACTTGTTTGCCCATTTGGCCAACTGGTCAATGTCTGCCTGAAATTTCTCATCATCATTCGCAATTCACTGTTTTCCCTAGCTTAGTATCATCTGCAAATTCAGAGATTTTGCCCTCAACACCCATCTCTAAATTGTTTATATAAATCAGAAAAAGCAAGGGTCCCAACATTGATTCCTGGAGAACACCACTTTCAACTTGTCTCCAAGCCCATATAAACATATCCTCTGTTTTTCTATCTTTTAGCCAACTCTGAATTCATGTTGCCAAGGCCCAAGCAATCCCAAACCCCTAATTTGCTGACCAACCTGCCATTTGGCGCTGTATCAAATGCTTTCAGAAAGTCCAAATAAACAACATCTACAGCACAACCCTTACCTACTGCCTCGGTCACCTCATCAAATAACTCAATTCAATTTGTCACACATAACCTACCTTTGACAATGCTATGTTGACTGAATTATCTGATTTTGTCTCTAAGTGTATATTTACCTTATCAATTCCATCAATTTTCCCTCTACTCACCATTACTCACTGTTTTCTGTTATTTAGCCAAATTGTTTTCCATGTTGCTATTCTCCCTTTTATTCCATGAGCTCACAGATCTGTTGTGTGGCACCTTATTATATGCCTTTGCATGTCCACGTACTCCACATCAATACCATTACTCTTTTCAAACATCTCTCTGCTGCCGTAGTGAAAAAAAAAATGACTCAGGCAAATTAAGCACGATTTGTTGTTCCACTTTCACTTGCCTTAGTATTCTTGCATTTCATCTGGTCCTAGTTTCTTATCAACCTTAAGTAAAACAGCCAATGCAATACATCCACCTTCAATTTTAAAGATCTTGCACCACCTCCCCTTTCAGTCTGAAACCTGCAACATTATTTTTGCTTGGTAAAGACAGGTGCAAAGTATTTATTTAGTACCTCAGCCATGCCTCCTGTTTTTTTTCTCAGTCCTGAATTGACACTGCTGACATAAATTGCAGAGTCGTATCGATTTGCATCAGCATCTAGTGAGTCACCAGGCATGAGTGAGCTTCCAGAGCAGTGGTGAAAAGGCACCTCATGTGCCACAGGGCGAGGTGCCGACGAGTTCTGCTTCAGAGGACTCATTTGAGGAATCCAGTAGAGCAATATGCGGGAGAACCCTATGAGCATGCGCACAAAAGTGCTTGGTGCATTGATAGATCTGTTACAGATTTTTTTATTGTAATATTCCTAATAGCTAGTTGGTGAAGGAAGGAACCAGAAGCAGACTTTACTTGGAATGGATTCACTCACAGAATGAAACATCACAGGATATATAATTTCCTCACTCTACTTTTGTGTCAACAAGTGTCAATTTAATTATTTTTAATCAACCTGTCTAGATATATAATACCACGCATTGCGACAGATAGGACTTGGACCCAGTTGTAGGGACACTACCTTGTGCTCAAGATAGTTTTCTATTCTGTTAAACCTTGTTATTACACACCTCTGGAGCAGGTGGGAACTTGAACATGAGATAGGAACAAGACCACAGCATCACAAGAGTTCACTTATCATTGCTCAATTTCTTTTTATTGAATACAAATTTCACTATCTGTGATGGTGGGATTTGAACTCATGTCCACAGAAGATTAGGCTCAGTTTCTGGATTGCTAGTCCAGTGACATTACCGCTACATCAGCACCACTGCCTATGCATGCTTTGGATTCCTTTTTAATTGACGTCAAATTTTACCAATTGCCACAGTGAGATCTGAATATAAGTTCTGAGAATATTACCTGGATTTCTGGATTAGTAGGCCAATTATCATTTCATCACTTCTGAAATGGTTTCTCATAAGGCTGCTCCCTCATCAGGGACAGACAACTGGCGGTAGTTTAACCTGAGAGTCACCAGGTCTCAGGTGAGGGGTAAGAGTGAGAGTGAGAAGGCAGGATCTTCATGGACCTCAACCAGTGCAGGAATTGAACCTTTGCTGTTCTGGTCTTTCTATGTTGCAAGCCAGTTATTTAGCTATCTGAGCTAACTGTGGTAGTCATTTTTATATATTTTTATGTTTTTTATTTTTTATAAAAATCCAGTCCTATATGTGCCCAAATTGCAATACATTCTAGCTGTATGTCAATCACATCAATTGATTCAATTCACTCTTGTCACTGCCTGGAGGAAATGTTTCCTGAAAGCCACCTCCCTTTCAGCTCTGCCTTCTCCTCCTCCACTTCCTCTTCATGTTCTAAAGGTGTCTTCCAAAGGCTTGTTAGCAAGATTATGCCATTATAATAGCAAGGCTGTGGACTACAAAGCAGAATAACACAAGTTTAGAGACACAGTCTGATGAAAATTGGAGTGTTTCTCTTTGAGGTACAGATGGCAGAACCCTAATGGTTAGCTCCTCTGGTTTCTGGTGGCACTCCCCCGTGAGATCAGGTGACAGAGGTGTGGCATGAGGCTGTTTAAAAGCAGCTAGCTCTTAGTTTTTCATGATGTCCTGAAGGTGGTGGGTACAGTGACTGAAACAAGATGACCACACAGTTGCTGCTATCAAGGTAGCTGGCATTCAGTAAGCGGATAGTTGTGCAGGCTTGCATGCTTACTGTTCATGGAATAATATTAGCTCTTGGGCTGGCATGTTCTTGTTAATATTTAGGATCTACAGTCAAGAGAATCCTGTTGAATATTTCCTCGGGAGTCCAGCTAGCTGGTAAAAGCACAAAATTACACTGTCTGTTTCTCACGTAAGAGAGAAAATTGTGAAGTCACCCCTTCTGGCATACAGGGTCATAGTTACCTCCCCAGTATAGTAATAAACTGTGAAGCGTAAACTGTCAGCAATATCACTTGCTTTTGCCTGGAAGGATTTGTTACGACAAAAATTGAGGTTGATGGCAATTTTCACGGCACACTGCTGTATAGCTGTACATCTGTCTGTAGGAAATCAATGACCAGCTCCTTTGGGAAATATAACTGCCTGAGATATTGCTCCTGGCTGAGGTGGAGACAGGAGAAATGCTCCCTGCAAACATTTGTTAAACGTAAAGTTAATATTGCTTTCCGCTTCTGCACATACCTTCGCTTTTCTGCTGCCTGTGCTCCATATTCTTGACATGATGAAGCCATGAGATACAGCAACTATATGTCCCCAATGTTGGAAGCATGTTTGCTTCTGTTAGGCTTACCTTGACTTAATCAAAGTTCAATACCATGAGGCAATAGGAATAAGACAACAAGAAATAGGATCAAGAGTAGGCCATTCGGTCCATTGAGCCCTTTCAACATTTCATAGGATCATGTCTGATCCAACACCCCTCACATCCATTTTCCTGTGCTTTTTCTGTATCCCTTGATTCCCTACTGATCAACAATCTTTCTATCTCAGCTTTAAATATATGCATGAACCCTCCACCCATAGCTCTCTGTGACGAGGACTTCCAAAAACTCACAATCCCCTGAGGGAAGAAATTCCTCCTCATCTCATTTTTAAATTGATGCTTCTTTATTCTAAAACAATGCCCTCTGGTACCAGACTCTCACATGAGGGGAAGCATCCTCCCAGTTTTTAACTTGTCAAGTCCCTTAAGAATCCTACATGTTAACATGAGATCATCTCTAATTTGTCTAAATTCCAATGAATAGAGTCTCAACCTGTTTAACCTTTGCTCATAAGATAATCTCTTCATTGCAGTAATCATCCGGATGAGCCTTCTCTAAACAGCCCCTAATGAAATGATATCTTTCCTGAAGTAAGGGGACCAAAATTGCTCACAGTACTCCATAAGGACTTTACCAGCATCTTGTACATCAACTTGTAAGTGTAAACACCTTCCTAAATGCTTCCAAAAGTAATTAGGATAGTACTTCCATTCATTCTGCAGCAGGAAAAGCAGGTCAAAATCATCTCACCAGGAAATCTCAACCTGATGTCTTTGGTGTGTGTGTGTGTGTGTGTGTGTGTGTGCACGTGTGTGAATTCAGTATTTTGGACTTCCAGCCTTTTACAGTACCAGCATCAGCAACCCTACAGAGCCAACTTTTGCAGCCTCAATTGGTACGATTGTACAATTACAGCAGGTTTCATTAGTTGTTTTTGGCAACTCTCCTGGTGTTGCATCTTCACAAAAATGAGGTTATCTCCACATTTTTTCATGAATCTGCCTTTTCTTTCACTAACATTGGGCTAAATTCCATCAAAGTAACTAACAGCCCCAGTGGCAATCTCCAAAGCTTGGGCTGATATGCCTCATCTTCTTGTGGGATCATCAACTAAATTTTAGTATAAAACAAAAAACTGTGGATGCTGGAAACCTGAAACAAAAACAGAAATTGCTGGAGAAACTCAGCGTGTCCTGCAGCATCTGAAGAAGGGTCATTGGACTCAAAATGTTAGCTCCTTTTTAGGTCCAGCCTGCAACCAATTCATTTTGTTTTGAGCTTCATGTTCCTTTAAGGGATGAGTGCTCACTTCCAAGAGCTGCCAGACATTTGGAAGGTTAGCAGCTCGTCAGTTGGACAACTGGAACTACACCCAGCTAAGAAGATGCCACCCTTTTCAATAGGTGTTGTTGACTCTCAGTTTGCTGGGGCCAGTCAGGTGAGTGTAGAATTATGGTATAGATTCCAGACAAGACAAGTCTGTACCTTTAGGACATTTGCATGACACCACAACATATGACATTCCAGGATGCTACCAGAAATCTTGTATATCACTGATACAGCAGGGCCTTCTATCGTCAGTCCACACGCACAGATCAACACATTATTATGACGCATGAGGTAACGAACACATAATTTCCAGCACAAAGATTCCAGTCTGCAACATTTCATTCATTTTGGTCATAGCCAAGCAGATCAGATTCGAACTGCAAAAACTTATGAAGATCATCAGCAGCAGCGGAAAGGCTAAATATACCCAACAGGTACCTGAGCTCATGTGGTCTTTCTGATCATTCAGGGTTGAACTATGACTCTCTGAGAATGTAATCTTCAAAGGTGAACAAGTGGCAATTGCATCAAGACTTGCCCACCACATACCTGTGAGTTACATGGATAGAAAAACAAAGCGATTGGTACATGAACATATATATTGGTCTACATTAATAAGCACATCATTCAATTGATCTAGTCATGTGAAACATGTGAACTCCATCAATCTCAACAATCAAGATTCCTTCTTGTTGTGCAAGCTTGAGGCTGATATTTTCCACATCCAAGGACATGATGACACTCTGGTTGCTGATTGTGGCATTGATTTCCGATTCCGAAGTCGCTGCTGCATGTGGACCTGGGAGGCATTTGCAGCCAGAAAGAAAAGGAGAGGGAACATTGTTTCCCATTGTACAGTCATCAGACAATGAAAAGCCTTCAAACAGTTGAAAACACTCACTTTTATTCACCAACAGACAAAGCAAAGAGAAAACAAACAAACAGACAGAAGCTGCATTTGCCTCTGGGTACGGACGGAGACTGCTTGCCTTTTGAGCAGTAACACATTTACAGTTAATGACTGATCACTGCACCAAGCTTACATCCACTGTAAGTGGGTAGTAAATCCTGTCAGGCTTATTTCACCCGCCACTGCTACACTGACATGCCTCCAACTCAATGTCCTCATCTTTGCCCTTGGAACACTGCTCCCATTCTTCCAGCATCCATCACGTCCCCTCTTTGAATTCGCTAATTGGGAAAGCACAGCATGCTCAGAGTATTTAACACATTCTGTGTGGGGTGTACCACAAAGCCCCTCAAGACCAATCCAAGCAGAAGGACCTCACCTTCAGCAGGTTTATCGTCTGCTCCACAATGGCATTGGTCAAAGAATGGATCTATACTTGATCTCAGTCAGGGGTTGGCATAACGGAGTCATCACCCATCATTGCAGAGGGTAGTCCTTAGCCTGGTTTTTCTAATGGCTAGCTAGCATTATTCCAGTGTAGATGGGATTGCAGATGGGGACCCTGAAGAATCCCCATTACAGTAGACTCCAAAGGAATTGCCTGGGAAATTGAATCTTCATCCGGCCAACTCTCTACAGCTGGAGCCCTCCAACATTTTCCATTTAAATCAAAGATCTCAGGGGGTTCCAAATAAATTAAGTGAAATATTTACCCAGGAAAAGTTAGACTATAAAATGCAGAGTCTAATCCTGATTAATTGTAAAAATGACCAAATACTTACCTCACACCATCCCAAACAAAACCACTCCCTCCAAAATGCTTATATCCTTCCCAGACTTTGAGCTGACACACCTCCAAGAACTAATCTAACTCGACTCCAACGTCATCAGACCAGACCCCAATATTACCTCACCATCAGAGAGGAGACACTGCCCCTGCCCTGTTCTGATCTGAACAACTCCCAACCCCAACTCCTCTACCAAATCAGAACCAACACTATTCCCCTACTCCCATCAGACCTGATTCTACCCAACGGCACCTGGTGCAGTCCCCTGCTGCTGGAAACAAAGCACACATCCCTGCCTCCAGAAAGTGACCCAACTCCTCCAGACATGAAATGCATCTTCTCTGCACCCCACCAGATCTGCTTTCTCTCATCCACTATCCTAAACACTACACTTCTTACCTGCTCACATTCCCCCCAAGCATCCTACCAATTTGGTACCATTCCTCCTTCCCACTTGTCATATTACCCGTCTGGCACTTTATCCTGAAATTGATTGGCATCCTACAGGTTTGCACTGTGCCCTTTTACCCACCTGACACCCTACCTACCTGGCATCCTACCCCTTATGCATCCGTCATTCTAACTCTGGCATTCTACCCCCTCCCCAGCTGCCACTCTTCCCAATTGGCACTCTACCTCTACCCATCAGGCACCTTACTCTCCCAGCACCGAAACATCACACTTAAATCATAGAAGCTTTATAGTGTGGAAACAGGTCCTTTGGCCCAACAAGTCCACACCAATCCTCAGAGCATCTCACCAAGACCCATCTCCCTATAATCCACCTAAAGTACATATCCTTGAACACTACAGGCAATTTAGCATGGCCAATCCAACCAGCCTGCACATCTTTGGACTGTGGGAGGAAACCTGAGCACCCGGAGGAAACCGGGAGAATGTGCAAACTCCACACAGACAGTCGCCCAAGGGTGGAATTGATCCTGGGTCCCTGGTTCTGTGAAGCAGCAGTGCTAACCACTAAGTCACAACTGGAAAAGTAACTGTCAGGACCTTTAAATGTCAGAACACAGCAGCTGATTGCTGTGAAAGAAGGGGCATGGTTCACCTTCCTCTGACAGTACTGCATTATGAATGAACTGTTAGAATGGAAGTATGCCTCCACTGTTCAGACGGATCCTAGATCAGAATCTCCTCTCAGAAAAGTGGATCTCCTTTCTTTCATAAAATAGAAGGACAAGATAGACAATCTGAGTGAGATTGCCCCTCATATGATAATGCAGGCCCTTATTTCCCAATAACTACCCTTGATTGGCCCTTGAAATGAAGCAGGAGCATGAGAGTTCTGAAGGATGTGAATATAATGGCAACTCCCAGGATACTTGGCACAGACTTCTAAGATGTGATGCCAATAATCACAGTTGACTGGCACTTTGGTGGAATGGGATCACCTTCTGTTCATGAAGTCAGTTGAATGATGATACAGTACTCTATATGCAAGTACAGTCTATGGAGCACAGCTCCTGGGGAAGGCCAGCTACATTGGTTATACAGCAACGCTGACTTTGTCATGGCGAAGCAAGATGAGGTGGCATGATCTGTCAAAGATTGCACAGCAAAAGCTTTGATATATTTGTGAGTCAGGATTGTGAGATCCCACACAGGTTTGTAGTGGATGCTTGGAAACAGCCTATTGCATAAAAATTGGATGCAGCTGTCACCTTGATTGCTACCAGGATAGGATGGCCACCCATTCCTCATGTCACAGGTCCCATTCCAGCAGTTGGTGTAGTTCTGTCCCAGGGCATGTGGTGAAACTGTCCCTCATTGATTTGGAAGAAATGGCATTGAGGATGATAGCTTCTGGGCCTAGTGTACCTCCTGAGCATACTGATGTAATTTACAACAGTCATATCTTCATGTGGAGGCTGTTTGGCAGCTGCTAAAGGTTTTTGCCGGGCCTGGGCCGCAGGAGCATCTTTAATAAAAGTGACAATAACTCCTGCTTTGGCTCGATCCATTGGTTGCATTTCCAATGAATCTGTGTACAGAATAGAAGAAACAGAACTGTCCTTACTAATGTGAGAAGTCAACATTCATGTCACTCCCTCTCCTTCATACATTGAGGACTCCGAATACCTCTACATAAACCGTTTACTAAGGGAACGTATTCAGATTTTCTGAGATTGTGGTTCGGTATTATTACAGGTTTCTTACCCTGTCGCCCCACATCACCCAGGAAAGGCAGTATTTCGCATAAGACTATGTTGGCAAATATTCATAGTTCAAGGTGTGAGGAAGTCAGATCTATGCCCTTAAGTAGCCTATGAGATCTTAGATTGTCTTTGTGAGTAGTGGCTGCTTTTAAGGTCACTTGTCATTACTTTGGCTTCACAAAGATGGCAATGTTTATTCTGGAATGATCAATAGCTTGGTCAAGCTTGCTTGTGACCAGGATATGTATTCCACATGGTTGGAAACTGCATGCATTTCACATGCAGGTAGCTATTGATACAGATGACTTCAACCTGTATTTTTGAAGTGCCTGATTGATTAAAAAAAAGGGCATCCCCCAAAACAGCCATGTTCCTTTCTTCCTTGCACTCAATGTTCAGCATCAGTACCAAGCTACCAAATGTCCCCACATGCTGCTTTGAATTATAGCTTCATCTCTTGACATTACTGTCTGAGCTGTGGTCCTACAGCTTAGATACGCCAACCATCATGCCGCACTATCAACACATTGAATCTAGAGTAGTTGTGATCGTCAATGACCCCCCCCCACCTCCTGTAGTAATCCATGTCCTTCAAAGCACTATCGTCTCCAAAACTTATACATTGAGCATCCGCCCTTCACAATTACTGTCCCCTTTGCATTCCACTATGCTGCCTCAAATCCCCAGATTGACTTCTCCAACTTCCCTATCACAGCAATGATCCCTAACAACCAACTCGACTTTCATTGAGCTGCCCCTCCCAAGACTGACCCTGGTCCACTCCCAACTGACTTGGATGCATAGCCCTGACTGATATCTGACCGGACCTCCAACTGATCACGTTGCAACTCGCCAACTTGCTTAGCACGATTGCACTGGATTGCAGAACTGACAGTGGCCCCTTTCCCATTCTGTAGCATTATGGACCCTCTGACCCTGAATACCTCAAGTGGTGGACTTGAAACATTGAGACTTGAGATATCAGACGCTGGCCCCTGACTTAGTGTGCCGACATCCTTTGACTGAAAGTAGACTCCACTGACTTGACTGAGGTCTACACCCCTTAGACTTTGAGGCAAGACTATTTGTTTGAATCACAAACAATGTGCTTGCCGCGTAAGCTGCTGGCACATCATGCAAGTGTAAGTTGATGTAGCATGATGCTAACCGGCAACATATTAGGGCACATGGCATTACCCAGCAACCCTTTGACTGATCAATGCTGACAATAACTACAGATGGCTTGGCATTGTGACTGCACTGCAAGTCAAGACAGAAGTGCTGTGAACCTTTATGATCTGTTTCAGGAGTCAAAGTGTAAAAAAGGTAAGACAAGGAGACACTAAACGAGCAAAGAAACAGCCCTGAGATGCATCCTGGTCCAATCCATAATTTGGTGCCCGTCGTTGTGTGCAAAGTGTCCTGTCAGCAACAGTACATTGATAAGTCCTCATGCATTCCAAATGCAGCATTGAAGTTCAGAACTGTATTGCAAGTGGGTTGAACATGCGTCATCAAGATATGGAGGACTGATAGGTGTCCAATGATGATCTCTCTGTAGGGTGGGGTGCCAGTGGTCACTGACTGTGGAGTGTGCTCTGAAATGTTGGTCGCTGCTGTCAAAGAAGGAACTCAAATGAGCAAGCAAAGAGCTAGAGGTGCGAGGTACCCACATTGATTTTCATCTTAGGAATTTTTGACATCTAGTTTTTATCTGGGGGTGGCAGGAGAATGGGAAACTGCATGTCAATAACACAAGATTATACAATAAACACATGTTATTAGATGCAAATAGGCCCTCACTGCTCAGTGAGAGAGATTCTTATCTCGCCTTTCAAAACTTCATGGAAGGTGCTGAGAATCTCAATTCTGCTCATCCCACTCTATTTTCCCAAGTGAGTCATTAATGTTCACATTGCTCTGGGGCTGGGGAGATTCTGCCCAATATATCTACACATAGCATTGTGCATATTTATCAGAAAAAATAGCTCATATTCTTTAAAGAAAAAATTGGAATGCCATGTTATGACATAGAATCCAGATCAGACCGTCATGTACATTTAAGCCACTCACGGGACTTCATAACATGCAAAGCTTTCGTATCAAGTTACCTGTCTCACCTTCACTCATTCTTACAAAACCTGTATAGAATCTTCAATCAGTTACACGTACATAGTGCACAGTATTATCCCAAGCATGGAACCTAGACCATGTGGATAAGCCTTCAATATTGTAAACATGTGAATCATTAGTGCCAT
This sequence comes from Ginglymostoma cirratum, assembly GCA_024137785.1. Classification (NCBI taxonomy): domain Eukaryota; kingdom Metazoa; phylum Chordata; class Chondrichthyes; order Orectolobiformes; family Ginglymostomatidae; genus Ginglymostoma; species Ginglymostoma cirratum. The sequence continues at coordinate 45,536,053 of JAHRHZ010000019.1, read as the reverse complement.
TAGTAAATTTCAAGGTGTCTGTTTCAACAAGAACATGACTCTCTCGGGTATGGGTTTACACGTCAAAAACCACATGCTGCATCCATGTTTGGTGCAATCATGGGGATTGTGGCTTTGGGGTGGTTAATGCAGCCAGCTCATGCGTCTCATGAGGCACAGAGTGCCTGATTAGGTTGCAACCACTGAACCAATCAGGTAACTGTTAGGATTAACCAGGCGATCTGTCCATGCAGCAGAAGACCCATAAATGTTTTTAATCAACCTGTTCACAAATCTTATGACTTGGGCAAATGGAACTTGAGCCTTGACAACTGTGCTAAACAGTCCAAGACCAGGAGCTCCATAGTCTGCTGGTGAAACATCAGTAGTGGTGAGAAAAGGTCCTTAACTGACCACTTAAGCGTCTCAAAAGGCCTCTAGGAAATAATACAATCTTTACCATCCTTCCTGCTTTTAAAATATCATGGCAATGGGAAGGTGATGGGTACTCACTCACTCACTTCCATTACCATTTTACAGACTCTTCCACATTCCAGCCCCATCTGCAAGACTGGCAAAAACTGAAAAAAAATAAAAATGTTGGAAAGCATTCATAAAATTTTCAATGTTTTATTTTGCTGGAGTTCTGCTGTCCTGCCAATATGGATAGTGCAGCAGATGGCAGATATTCTAGGGCAAAACCTGTTTTGTAAGGTTATCTGGATCAGTGCATACACATGCAGCACAACTTTAAAAATTCAATATGTTTCAATTATTTTTATTGCAGATTGGGCTCGATGTCACTGGAGCCCATTCCTTGGTTCTCTTCAGATAAGGCTGGCATGGAAAATTATCACAATTGAAAGCATTGTGAGAGTATCTGGAGAAACATCATTTGGTTTACCTGATTGTGTCAGTGATCACCCACTTTTTAGATTTGTTCCAGGACATTGATGACACCTACAATTATTGTACATCTTTGGTTTTTCTGTTCTACCACTTTGGCAGTGATTCCAACAACTGAGAGGCTTTCTATGCCATGTAGGAAGCATTAAAGTCAACATTATATTGTGGAGTTGTAGACATACCACTAGGTAGGGATCGAAGGTACCTTTCTCCAAAAATAATTAATAAACTAGTTCATAAATTTGCTGAATTCAACTTTGCATGCATGTGGAATGTGAATTGTTAGTCTAGCATCTTAACCACAAGGTTGCTCTTCCTGGCTTCTGCAAGCTTTAAAAGTTAAAATCTTCCTTCTGGTTCATTATAGATTGTGCAAATATGTGTCTTAGCTCTAATGCTTAGGGAAATCCCTTTATAAACTTAAAATGCTATAGAACTCTGCTTTCCTTTTGTGATCCAGCAATAGATAAAATGCTAAAATCACTGGTCCCCACTGAAAAATGCATCTGTGATCTCCTTGTTAGTACTGTGGTCAGTGAACAGGCTGGTACAACACATTGTCTGTGGGAGCAAGGAAAGAGTCAAATGAATGGAAGACTGATGTTAACTGCCATGGGCAATGTTAAACAGATATTGTCTGAAGGACAGCTCTGCCTTCTCACTGTCTCATTACTGAATCTCACCTCCAGAAGTGTATCTCCATTAATTATTTCTGGCTGGTACAATAGATCCAATGTGCAATTGCATGCCAGGACTCAGCAGTATACTCTCATTTCCAACTTTGGTAATAGGCAGATCTTTCCTGAACTTGCTTAGATTACTCTGCCAGTTTGCAGCCAAAATTTCTGGGATTAGAGAAAATGAAGCAGTAAGTATGCCTGACATAAAAACAGAAAGTCTCTGTCCACAGTTGTTGCCAGATCTTCTGAATTTCTTCATTCTATTTCTTCACTCTCTGTTTTTTATTTGTGATCTCTATTATTGACAGTACCTTCATTTAATTTGAGTAATTATCATTGGGTGTGATTCCGATGGAAGCAAAAGAATTAAACAAAAAGGAAAAAAACGCTGTTTATTATTGTTTCTGGAGGACCCTGTTCTTTCTTTAGAGGGTTGTTTAGCTTGGGTCAGATTGGTAGCCTCTGGTTCTCCCTCTTCAGGTTATGCCTCGGGTTTTGGGTATGTAACTGACCAAATTTCATAGAATCCCTACAGCGTAGAAACAGGTCATTGGGCACATTGAGTCCATACTGACCCTCTGAAGAGCATCCCATCCAGTCTCACCCCCCACCACCCCACATGAACACTGTAAGTCAACGTTTCCTATAGCCAATCCACCTAACCTGCACAACTTTACACTGTGGCAGAAAACCAGAGCACCTGGAATTTGGATTGGCACCTCAAGTCCGACATGCAGGTGGGAAAAGCTGCTTTGACACACCTATACTTAACTAAAAATTCCAAATCACTCTCCTTACTATGCAGAAATCATGAAACGTGTAAAAAAAAGCAGCACCTCTGCTCAAATAAAAACTCCAACTTCAGCCTTTCAAGTCAAGTCAATAACAACATAAGATATTCCATTCTTAACTGCATGTTTCAAACAGTTGTACCTATTGAATATCTTCAGCGTCAGCATCCAAACTCAAATTTCTTCAGGCAATGTCATCGTAGGTGAGCAATGTCAGTGATTGAGTATTGTACCTCACTCACAGTATTGCCGGCCATAATTGCATTTCTCCACAGCAATTGCTCACCAACAACACTGATATTCGGGTTGGTGTTATCATTTCAAGCCAACAAAAGTCAACAAACAGACTGAAGCAAACAAGAAACATAATGTAGTCGATAAAAAAAGAAAATAACCAGTATGGAAGTTTAATCATATTTTAAATGGATAGACGTGTTTGGGTAAGGTTATTCTATTCCCAGCAATAGCAGTTGATACATTATTTAAAATACAGCTGTATTCTGTACGTGGTCTTTGTCTTACTGAAGTGTAGGTGAGAAGTGAAATCTACTGACTTACATAAACTTTTCTTACAATGATGAATATAAACTTTGGAAGGAACCGTACTTGTGAGGAAATGCAGTTTGTATATAATACTGTTGATTCTTGATAAGGCTCAAGACATCAAAAAGCAACATCATATCCTATCAGGATATCTAAAATTACAAAGTGTTTCATATTTTCATCATGTGCAACAGGTGAGAGTTTCCACTTTGGCAGCAATGCAGTCAAAGTAGAGCAGAATGGAACTTTCAGTCACCCAAGTATCCTACATGAACCTGGGCAATTTTCCCAAGATCAGTCTTACATAAATTATTTTGGCAGGAAGACCATTACTGTTTTGGTCTACATCAGACAGCCTCCCACAAGGAGACTAGGATATAATATTGATTCTGCTGCAGGGTTCTGGTGACTGCAATAGATAAAAGGGCTTGGCTGTCACTTGCCTGTTTTCCAGTATAAATTCATATCGGGAGGTTTCATTTTTAAATCTCCTCCACAAATCTAGCAAGACTGGAATCTAATAAATTTTGTTGTGACACTGGTACAAATTGACAATAAATATTAGTCATGCAAGCAATACCCATGTCCTAAGTATTAATAAAAAAAGTGTCCAATAATGTTCAAATAGTAGCAGAATGAAATGTATATAACAAAGTATAATTTCAGTATTAACATCTTATTTGAATACATTGACCCATTCTTGAAAGTATATTTCCAGTACCTAGCCGATATGATAGAATAATAATGGTTTAGACCAATGTGATGCTCCTGTGATCATAGTCCCAGAGGATGATAGGCTACTCTGTCACTAGAGAGGGACAACAGATCATAATTCTAATCTGAAGGTCACCATGCCTTAGGTGATGGGCAAGTTGAGAGTGCACAGCCTTCATGGCGACCTCAGCTGATGTAAGAATTAAACCCATGCTGTTGACATTATTCTGCATCATAAACCAGCCATTTAGTCAACTAACCCCAATGCCCACCAATCACCTGAGCAAAAATAGAAATGTAAGGTAATCAGTGCAGAAAATTCTGCTAACTGCCATTTTGTGGTAAGGTTCTATGAAGATTGAATACATTCATCAAATCTTTACAAATCAGCATCAGCGATGCAAATGTAGCAAATCCACTAAATCCTTTATAAATATTTCAAATATCCACGAATATAGTTATTGCTAATTATTTCTCCATATGTGATTTTATAGCTTCGCTTTCATGGATGCTGACAAACATAGTGCAACTACCTAATAAATATCATTTTCTCTTATCTTCCACATTTTGTACAGCAGTCACGATTAAACTTCAAAATAAATAATTTGTGCAATGATAGCATTTGTGATCATTATTACACATAAATACATTGAAATAACAACACAAAAACAGGCCATTCTACCAACTGACCTATGGAATTTACGCTTCACATAAACCTCGTTTCAAACTACTTCATCTTACTCTTTCAGCTTATCCTTCTATTCCTTTTTACCTTATGGACTTGTCTAGCGACTCCTCAAATGCATCAGTGTCATTTGCCTCAACTCCTCAATATGGCAGGAATTTTCATGTTTTAATCCCTTTCAGTGTCAAGAAAATTCTCCTGAATTTCTCATTTAATTTATTAGAGACTATCTTACATTTATCATCCCTAGCTGGGATTCTCCATAAAGGAAACATTGTTTCTAAACGCTATCAAAACACACACATAAATTTATAAAGGTCTGTTAGGTCAGCCTAAGTCTTCTCTGAGATCCATTCTGTTCAGTTATTCTTATAACCTTTTAGCTCTGTGTCATCCCTGTATTTTTTATACCTTCTCCAGTAGGTGAATAAGGCTGTTGCTTCCAAAAGCATTTTTTTTCCCCTATGACAGATGTTAAGCTAACTGACATGTAGTTTCCTATCCTTTGTCTCCACCCCCCACCCCTGCTACCCCACCTCACCTTGAATAAAGAAGTTATATTCATTATCTTCCAATCTAAGAGACTGTCCCCAGATCAATGGAGTTTTGGAAAATTAAAATTAACTTATCAACAATCTCACTTGTCACTTCTTTTAAGACCCAAAGATGAAGTCAATCAGGACCCAGGCCCTTGTCAGCTCACAGATCCAACAATTTACTCAGTACCACTTCTCTGGTCATTCTTTGCTGTGCTTTAGATTCTGCCTATGCCCTCATATTTGCCTTTATGTAGACATTAAAAACAGCCTGGAATACCCCACCTTTCTCCCTTAAAGTGAATGTAAAATGCAATCATATTATAGTTGTTGCTACTTAGGGGTGCCTTCACACTGAGATTATTAATTAATCCAATCTCATTGCATAATACCAGGTCTATTATAACCTGTTCTCTGGTCAACTCTAGAACGCACTTTTTGAATTGTACTTGGCTGATTTCCATTTTGTTTAATCACACCACACTTTCCTTCAATAATGAGAATAGGTCAAAAATATAATGAATAATGATGTTTTACTCAAGAAAAATGTACAGACATGTTTTTGTTAACTTAAGGTGTTCAAAGATTTCATGACTGACACAGTACAACTGGCAAGATATTCTTTTAGTATAAAGTGGTTGAAAAAGAATAATGCCAATAGTTTTATCAATTCTCCTGTGACAAGGCAGGGAAGGTTGCTGAGTTAATAAAACGCGAGGGAAGCATGTTGGGATTGCTCTCCAATGAAGTCATGATAAAGTTTCCAATGTTGAGGTGAACGCTGAAAAGGATTCTCCTGAACTGAGATGGGCAGCCAATCTGAATAATTAAAATCTGTTAAGAGCAATTTTTCATTTGGTGTGGAAGAAGGGGAGGCATCATTGTATTTCATTTTAGAGTTGTTTTTGTGTGAGTAATATGAGAAGTCTGATAGCACGTTTGTTTATATTCACTTTAATGAGGTTTTACAACGCTTTAAGTAAAAAAAAGGAAGCAATAATTAAGTGCATTTAAAAAACATACATATATGTGCTTCTGGACAGCAACAGATGCGCAGGGATACACATCAAGACAGAACGAGCCTTAATATCAGTTAGAGAATCAGTGGGTGTGCACCAGAGAAAGACTCTAAATTGAGTTGAGGAAGCTCCTATGTTTGCTTCAAGTTAAAGTAACAGTGAGTTTAATTTGTAATTTTATTTTAGATATCTCAGGGTAAGTTATCAGCTGAGGAAACAAAAAAGCATCAATTAAATGCACAGAAATTTGCTGGAAGGAAACTAATTGCAGCAGTGTCAGCCTACCGAAAATGTTTTGGTGTGGAGATGATATACAGTCTCACTGGAGGGTTTGTGTTTCAAAGGATATTGCCATGATAAGTTGAATAATGTGAATTTAAGTCCTTTTCTGGTGTCTGTAATAAATATTTCCAACACTTTTGTCTATTTTATATAGTTCCTGGTTTACTTTTTTAATAAATATTTTAATCAGCTTATTAAACAAGAAGAACATGAACAACATGTCTGCCATGACACTCTTGAATGGTGGGGCAGACACAAAGGGCGAAGTAGGCTACTGCTGCTCCTATATTCTATGTTTCTATTTGAATAAAACATTTCCCATGAGAGTTTGCCACCTGACATTGGGCCCCATCATTTTTAAAATTGTAATTTCCTGAAATTGTTAAGGCCCACTGTCTTCAGCCAATCTCAGCATTGTAAAGGCACAGTCATCAAGGACCAAAAAAAGCAAAACAACAAGATTTTTTTCCTTCTCTACATGGATTCCCATGAGAAACTCCCAAGAGACTCTACCTTAGTCATTGACAGGAAAATCAATAGCAAGATTCTATCCAATGGCCCTGTATCAGAAACTTTACATAACTCCTCTCTGTCTGATTTTATTCAGAAAAGCTAAAGTCTGCAAACCAGAGAGTACACTAAAATCTACTGTCTCCACCAAAAAATTCTCTAATGTATAGAACAACACCAAACCCAACTGGAATTATATGATCCACATTTGGGGATCTACACACTATGTCACAAACTCTAAGCATTTCACAAAGAGAATACAGTAAACAACAACCAACTTATCACACACAATGGTCAGTTTTCATTTTGAGTATCTGCTCTTGCTCATCAAGTCTGTTTATTTGATTGCAGACATCTGGTTACCCTTCTAGGTAACATTGTCAGTGCACCTCTGGTGAAGCATTGATGTTCTGTCCCATTTGTTATTTATATGCCTCAGTTTGCCTTGTGCCAAACAAGCCAAACAGAGACATGCCAGGGAGTTCCTGGAGGCCTGGCATTCCAACCGAAACTCTGTCAACAAACACATTGAACTTGACCCGATATACAAACTACTGAAAAACAGAACCAGAAGTAATGCCCAACCATCCCAACAAACTGAGGCATATAAATAACAAGTGGGACAGAACACCAACGCTTCACCAGAGGCACACTGACAATATTACCAAGAAGGATGATGAAACGTCTGCAATCAAATACACTGGCTCGGCAAGCAAGTCTGCAACCTCATCCATGACTCCAGCTACAAATCTTCTCAAAAACTTTAAGTAACTGCTCAAAACTGCTGCAATTGGACAAGTTTGTCTTATCATCAGACAATGTTTGGATGAAAATGTCTCCTTATCCAATAGAAATGCAATGTCACTGGATCAAATTTGTCATCTTCCACTGGTAGAATCATAGAACAGAATCATAGGATCCCTAGAGCGTGGAAGCAGCTCATTTGGCCCATCGATTCTACACTGATGCTTCAAAGCGTATCTCACCCAGCTACCCCTACACACTCTGTTGTGCCTGAACTCAACATAATTCCAGTGATGAGATTCCTATTACAAACTAACAATTGGCACTGCTATGCGGTCTACATTGTTACCAAGATTCACTATTGTCTTTATCGAAGAGTTTGAACAAGCAATATTTTAATCAACTTCTCTTCAACTTAGACTCTGGTTTTGATACGTCAATGACAGTTTAAACATGTGATTATGTGATAGGATAGAACTTCCTGGATTCCCACAACACTTCAGCAATTAACACTCAAAAATTTGTTTTTTGCAAGTGGTGGCACAACAGCTTTCGACATTTTTATCACATTTACCGCTACATCAAAACTATTGTAAGCCCACTTACACAAATAGATATTTACAATACATATCTTTTCATTACCCTTCTAATCTCCAATTAGTTTTTGACACTTAAAATTGTAAGAGCCTGCTCCATCGATGACAAGAAACATCAACAGCAAGAATGTCAGCACATTAAGTTTGTACTTTAACTCATTAGATATCCTTCACACAACATTAATAAATGCCCACCCATTATTTACTTCTTAGTAACTACTTCCATTAAGACAAGAATCAATCTCCCATACAGCTGTTCCACTTTCACTAACAACAATGTATACATAAGTCAGCAGACATAACATTTCTGATATGTCGTGTGAAAAACTCCACTCCGTCTTGCACACCAAAAAGACAAGTAATTTTCTCACCATGTATCAGAAATTGACAGTTTCCATCTATATCTGAGAAAGAGACCACAGCCCATATATTGGACTGATGCTCACTCACCTGACTGGTCATCCACTCTAACTACAAGTGGTGGCAAGTGGACACCACACCAATAGAATTAGAGGCCAGAGCAAGGAATGCCTGAAGTGAACCGCAGCAACAATAAGGATGAGGCCAGCCCAGCAATCTGTCCATTGAAGAAGGGGGAAAGCCTGAAAAGCAGTCTGCTGCAGGATAATTCTGCAAGCAAAGGAATTCAGTGCCAACCTCAACACCAGACTGTGGAGAGGGAACCTTGTGAAATGCTGACTATGCACATGAAAAGGCCACAGCAGAGAATGTGGCAAGTTGCGAAAATTTCAATTAGCTCAGTGAGTAATTCATTAGGATAGATTGGAGATCAGACAATCTAATGGGGATAACCGCAGATAAGTCCCTTGGCCCCAATGGAAATAATGGATGAATTGGTTGTAATTTCCTAAAAGTTGTTAGATTCTCAAGAAGTACCAAAGGATTGGAAAAATACCAATGCGATACCCCTATTCAAAAAGGGAGAGATGCAAAAAGCTGGTAACTATAGGCTGATTTACCTAACATTTATTGTTGGAAAACTATTGGAATCAATTATTAAGGAAGTAATAGCAGAACTTTCAGAAAATCCTAATCTAATCTAACAGAATCAAGGATGGCTTCATGAAAGGAAAATTGTGTCTAGCTAATTTGGTCGAGTTTTTGAGAAAGTCTCAACCAGAATAGTGGGTAACTAGTTGATGTGCTGTATTTAGGTTTCCAGAAGACATTTGACAAGGTACCTCACATAAAGTTAAGTCATATGATAAGATCCCACAGTGTTGAAAGTAGCATGTTGGCAGGATAATGAATTGGTTTACATGCAGGAAACAGTGAATGGGGATTAGGGGTTCTTTTTCAGGATGGTGACCCATGACCAGTGGGATTCTAGAGGGATCAGTGGTGGAACCAAGAATCTTTACAATATATATGAACAACTAGGAAGAGGGAAGTGAACATGTTGTCGTCAAATTTGCAGATGCCACTAAAATAGATAGAAAATCAAGTTCTGAGATGGATGCCAACAGTTTCCAGAAAGATATTGATAGGCTAAGTAAATGGTCAAAAATTGGCAAATGGAGTGCAATGTAGGAAAATATGAATAGTTTTCTTTTTGGAAGAACATACCATTATTTAAGCAGAAAGAAACTGCAGAAAGCTGCAATACAAAAAAGAATTTGGGGATACTTGTGCAAAAAAACGGAAAGCTAGCACACAAGGTGCAGCAGGTAATCGGGAAAGCTAATGGAATGTTGGGCCTTATTTCAAGGGAGTTGGAGTATAAGAGTAGGGAAGTCTTATTGCAACTTACAAGGTGCTGGTGAGACCACATCTGGAGTACTGTGAGCAGTTTTCATCCCTTTACTTAGGAAAGGTATCATTTCATTGGAAGCAGTTCAGAGGGGAGGCAATAGCCTAGTGGTATTATCACCAGACTGTTAATCCAGAGACCCAGATAATGTTCTGGGGACCCAGGTTCGAATCCCACCATGGCAGATGGTGGAATTTGGATTCAATAAATTAAGAATTAAGAATGGAATTAAGAGTCTAATGATGATCATGAATCCATTGCTGAGTGTTGGGAAAAATCCATCTTGGTCAGTCATGTCCTTTAGGGAAGGAAACTGCCATCCTTACCTGGTCTGGCCTACATGTGACCCCAGACACACAGCACTACGGTTGACTCTTAACTGCCCTCTGGGCAATAAATGCTTCCTCGCCAGCAACATGTTCATCCCATAAAGGAAAAGAAAAGAGAAGGTTAACCAGGATGATCCCTGCTGTGGTGGAATTGTCTTATGTGCAAAGGCGAAACAGGTTAAGATTCTACTGACTGGAGTTTAGAAAAATGAGATGTGATCTCGTTGAAGCATATAGGAATCTTAAGGGGCATGACTGGATAAATGCTGAGAGGATTTTGTTTATTCATTAACAGGACTAAGATATTGCTAGCTAGGCCAGAATTTATTGCCCAGAGGCTATTTAAGAATCAACCACATTGCTGTGGGTCTGGAGTCACATGTAGGCCAGACCAGGTAAGAATGGTACATACCTTCCTCAAAGGATATTAGTGAACCCCTTACCTGAGAGTCTAGAATCAGAGGGTTTGTCTCAGAAGAAAATGGTGCCAATTTCAAACTGAGAAAAGGAGGATGTTCTTCTTTCAGAGGGTGGTGAGCCTTTGGAAGTACTTGCCACAGAGACCTGTTGGGATAGAGTCCTTGTGTACATTTAAGGCTGAGATAAATAGAGTCTTCATCAGCAGAGGAATCGAGGGTGACAGGGAAAGGACAGAAAAGTGGATGTGAGGAGTGTCCTACTGAATAGCAGACCTTGAGGGCCAAATGACCTACACCTGTTCCTATTTCTTATGGTCTTAGAGGGATGGGAAACAAAACAGCATTCAGAAAATCCAATCCCAGAAAGTGCAGGAGGAAGTGACTGGCCTTTGATGCAATGAAAGAATCCCTGACAGTCACTATTCTGGCAAAGCTGCTGACCCTTTCCACCAATTTCTGTTCTTGTTTCTGATTTACAACAACCACAGACTTTTATTTAGAGTTATAAAGAGTGTCTTGAATGTCAAATGTGATGTGAGGTTTTTCATTTATACATACTTTACCATCTTCGTTTTTTGTTTGGATTTTTGAATTTAAACTAAGTGGCATATGATTTTTTAACATGTCTGAAAGAGTTTAATGTTTAGATTGTAAGTCTTTCTGTAGCCACAGTGATTTCTTTTAAAATAGTTTCAAAGAGACAGCCTCCAAAAACTAATTGGTTACTGTTTAAATTTGAAGAGTTTATGAATAAATAAAGTTCACATTAAGCTTTGTGATGGAAGATTCTGGACTTTTGTTTTTAACTTTTAGCTGAGCCATCTGAATAACCACATGTCAGTGAGAATGGACTGCCTCAAGTGCAGCACCACCTTTCCAGCCCTATACCCACATCAACTGCTGAGCCTGTCACTGCGTTTAGCACAGGCACCATAAAGCTTATCTTACAGATAAACACTCAAACTTACAATCCTCCCACATCACCCTTGGAAGTTGCATGACTTGTGATTTTCCTTCAGCCAGCACTGCCCTTTTATATCATCATTGCTTAACTCTTCAACGTTATTGACATGAGCAGGTTCAATCTGCAAGCACCAATGGCATGTATTTAATCATCTTTGGCCAGCGTCTCTTCCCTCAACACCCACAAACTGAATGCATATGAAATCGATAAAGCAATAATTGCAAATTCAATGTCCTGCACATTGCAAATGGCAGGTTCATGTTTTGTTCACTATAATGCAAGTGTCTGAGAAATGTCGATCCCCATGCTTTTGGCCATCAAACTTACACTTACTCCTCCCACCTTGTGCAGTTCTTCCCATTTTCTGGTCTCCATTTGCTTCCAGAGAAGGGAGATTTATAGCTGGCAAAGCAGATTGCACTGGAAGCTATCAACACAGAACCCACCCTGGTCACTTGATGCTCCCCCAAAACCTACATGTCCCTATTACCACAATTTACCCCAACAATCTCACCAGATCTTCTTGTGTAACTGAATAAAAAACTAAAGATCTGCGTATGCTGGAAATCAGAAGCAAAAGCAAGAATTGCCGGAAAACTCAGCAGGTCTGGCAGCATCTGGAGAAAAAAAGCAGAGCTAACATTTCAAGGCCAGTGAGTCTTCTTCAGAATGGTCTTCAGAATCTTCTTCCCTGGCCAACATTTCTCTTTCGGTCCTCTGCAGCACTTCAGTGAAGCAGGGATAACAGCATCTCATTTTCTGCTTGGTGGCCCCATAGTTTTCCGGATTCAATATCAAATTCAATAATTTTAGGGCCTGAGTAGCTTCTTCCATGTCCTTTATCCAACCCCACACCCCAGACCTTGTCTTCATAGGGGCTGCTTTCATCACATTTAACCCATTTTCACCCACTTATGGCACCCATTTAGAAGCTTTTCTTTCTTTCTGACTCACCATTCTCCATTTCTTCGTCTGCCCGACTGCTGTTCTCTCTCATTGGGCTCATCTCTACCCATTCTTTACTTTACCCCCCTCGCCCGAACCTCGTCTTCAGCATATACACCAACATTTTCCTAGCTACAACTAGTTCTGGAGGAGTGTCACCAGACCTGAAAGGTTGACTCTGCTTTCTCTCCACAGATGCAGCTAGACCTACTGAGTTTCTTCAGGAAGTTCTGTTTCTAATGAGTTAAGTAGTTAATTCTGATCATGAATCACAACAGGAAACTCAACAAAGTTTAGAACCTTGTACAAATGAAAAATACTGTGAATGCTGAAAATCAGGCTTTTCTTAAGGCTGATTAAGTTATCACACATTGATAAGAATTGAATCAGCCTGAATCAATAAAAATTGGTGTCTCTGATAAGTTGACTTACTTCAGGATTTTGATGTTCCAATAGCATTGCCGTGATTATGCACAGACAGGTTTTGGTGGGCGTAGACATTTCAGAGCACACTGAAATGTAGGACAAAGAAAGGCTGTGAAGCATCCTTGAAAAATACAAGTTGTGAAAAGGAGATAATATTGAAGCTCTTGATGTTTTTGTGAATACCACTCCCAATGCTCAATGGGTGTAAAACCCATTTATTGACTGTACCCTTGAAGTTCAAATAATCAAATCTGGTTGCAAATCAAAAAGAATTGTTGCGTTTTTTTTAATAGATACTGGGTTAGAAATCAACGTGCCCATTTTGCGTGTATAGGTTTATGCTTGGTACATTGCTTACTCCTGAATGGTAAAGCACATGGTGACATTGATAGAAGCAGCAATAGTAGCAAGAGTGCTACTCTGGTGAATTTCAATGTTCATCACCAACAGTGGCAACTGAAGCAGTCTTGTCGACAAAGCCAACTAAGTTCTGAAGCACATTATTACTACACTGGCCCTCTGGCAAGACGGAGAAAATAAACTTTTTGACGTTTTTGCCATCAGAAATCTACCTGTTGCAGATTCAGCTGTTCACATCAGAGAGGTAGGAGTCACCACCACACTCTTACATTTGAGATAAATTCCAGTCTTCAACGAGTAAATCTTATAACAATTTGTGAGACACGTGTGCTGAATGAGGTTGAATCAGAACTGACCTGGCATGCATGAGGCTTTATGGGCCATTAGTAGTGAAGATATTGGAATCAGCTACAATTTGTAACTTCATGGCCTAGGACAAACTTCACTATTACTATCAAGAAAGAGGAAACCTGGCTGAATGAGAAGAATAGAAGATGCGGTCATGAGTAGCACCAGGCAAACCTTAAAATGAGATGAAAAATGAGGTGAAGCCTCTATAGTCATAGAGTTATACAGTAATACAGCATGGAAACAGGCCCTTCAGCCCAAACTGGTCCTTGCTGACCATGGTGTCCACTCAGCTAGTTCCAGTTGCCTGCATTTGCTTCATGTCCCTCTAAAACCGTTCCATCCATGCACCGATCCAAATGTATTTTCAATGTTGCTATTTTACCTGCCTCAACCACTTTCTCTGGCAGCCCATTCCATATATGCACTACTCTCTGTGTGAAGAAGTTGCCCGTCAGATCCTTCTCAAATCTATCCCCTCTCACCTTAATTTTATGCCCTCTAGTTTTCCCTGGGAAAAAGACTGTATGCATTCATCCTATTTATGCCCCTCATGATTTTATACACTTCAATAAGGTCACCAGTCATTCTCCTATATTCCAAGGAATAAAGTCCTATCCTGGCCAACCTTTCCCGATAACTCAGGTCTACTAGTCCTGGCAACATCTTTGTAAATCTTCTTTGCACATTTTCCAGTTCATCTATGTGTTTCCTATAACAGGGTGACCAAAACTATACACAGTACTCCAAGTGCGGCCTGATCAACGATTTATACAACTGTAACATAATGTCCCAACACCTACACGCAATGCCTAAGCAAATTTGAAATTGGTGAGAACTTAGGAACCTCTTCAGCATTTGAGTCACACCTAAATTATGGTTGCAGTTTTTGAAGACTAATTATCCTAGCTCCAGACCATCTGAGCAGGATTTTACTGGATAGTATCCCTGACCGAACCGTCTTTGATCTGTTTCATCAATGACCTCCCCTCCAACATAAGGTTATGAGTGGGAATGTTGACTGACAATTACAGTCTGTTCAGTCCTATTCTAACCTCCTCAGATGCTGTATGCACGAGATATGGACAAAACTCATGTTTGGGCAGATAAGTGTCAAATGTGATGATCTTGAACCAGAAGCAGTAACAGTAAGGAAGGTTTGTGGTCAATTAATTCTTTGTGGAACCTTTTAATTGTTATTACAAATTTCCGATAAGTTCTTTATCACTTTTAAAAAGGATCAATTCTAACATTTGGATAATAAGGAATGCTAGTCCATGTGAAGTGGTAAGCCTTGAGTTTGAAGCAAAACCAATAAGGGTGGCATAGAGGCTCAGTGGTGAGCGCTCTGCCTCACAGCTCTAGGGACTTGGGTTCAATTCCAGTCTTGGTTGACTGTCTGTGTGGAGTTTGCCTGCTCTTCCCACGTCTGTGTGGGTTTCTGCCAGGTGCTCCGGCTTCCTCCTACAATCCAAAGATGTGCAGGTTAAGTGGATTAACCATTTTAAATTGTCTGTTGTGCCTAGGGATGTGCAGGACAGGTGAATTAGCCATGGTAAAATGTGGAGTTACGGTGATAGGGTAGGGGGCTGAGTCTGGGATGCTTTGGGGGGTCGGTGCATATTCTTCCTACACTTTAGGGATTCTATGGTTCTATGAACAGGAAGGAAATTAGAAAATGGTGGATGTGTGACCACCAGAAGATAAAGACAATACAGAGTTGGAGAGGAAAGACATTCAATGAATCAAATCAAGTAGCTGATTCCCACACAGTCAGAAGACACACTTAGGATTGCTGCTGCGTTTCTTTCGCTTGTGAATAATTAAGTGGTCAGAATCAGCCATAGGGTATAGCTATAGGTTCTTCTGGCACACCCAACAGGAGTTGAAAAAGTTCAAAAAGAAGTGTGCCATATAGGGAAGATTGCAAAAGTGAAACATTGTTTATGTTGCGACTGCTACCTGCAGAAATTGATCAAGTCTTTGAAGGAAAAGGCTGGAATTATGCTTGGAAGAATTACTCTGCTAAAACTGAGACCATACAAGAAGAGTGGATTTCCTATTAACTCTATAAGATGGTCTCTGTTGAATCTGCTATCCCTGCATGTAATTCATAGCTGATTCAAAATGCCATTTTTTAAAATTTATGCTGACTCTAAGGTCTGCTAAAACAAAGTTATAAAATGTGGTATAACAAGGTAGAGCTGGATGAACACAGCAGGCCAAGCAGCATCATAGGAGCAGGAAGGCTGACTTTTCGGGCCTAGACCCTTCATCAGAAAATGATTTTCTGATGAAGGATCTAGGCCCGAAACGTCAGCCTTCCTGCTCCTATGATGCTGCTTGGCTTGCTGTGTTCATCCAGCTGTACACCTTGTTATCTCGGATTCTCCAGCATCTGCAGTTCCTATTATCTGTTATAAAATGTGTAATTTTTTAGACAGGATGTTAAGTAATTTTGGTTTTTGGATCTCCATGAAGATCATAACATAAATAACAGGCATGTCACACAAGTGGTAGACAATGACCAATGCTGTCATCTCGAATGACAAATTTAACAGCCTCCACTTGAGCTTCAAAAGTCTCACCATCACTAGAAATTCCACCATTAACATCCTGGAGAGTTATCTTTATCCACCCATGTTAACATTAGGGTTGCAAAAACAGATTGGAAGCTGGAAATTCTGCAGCAGGTATCTCACCACCTGATTCTCCAAAGCCTGCCTATCATCTATATGGTACAAATGAGAATTGATGAAAAATTTCCACTCAACTGAATGAATGCAGCTCAATTAATATCATGAAGCCTTACACTATCGAGGACAGAACTGCTACTTAATAAGCACACTTTAAACATTCACTCCCACCACAACAGTAGCAACAGTGTGTAATGTCTACAAGATACAGCAATTTGCCTAGCTTTCTTTGATAGCATCTTGCAAACTCCATCGTCTTGAAGAACAAGAGTAGCAGACACGCTAACCACTTGTAAATTCCCCTCCAAGCTACATACCATCATGACTTAGATCTATAACACCCTGCTTTCACTGTCACTAGATCAATAACTGGGATTCTCTCTCTCATAGCACTGAATCACTATTTATACCAGAAGGACTACAGTAGTTGAAGGCAGCAGCTCACCATGACCTTCTAAAGGACAACTAGAAATGGTCAGCGAATGCTGTCCTTGCATTGAGCATTGGTCAGTTTCAAGAACCTGAATGAACAAAAAGGTGCTAGACTTCTCTTAGAGTCATACAGCAAGGAAACAGACCTTTCGTCCAACCAGTCAGTAGCAAACATAATCCCAAACTAAACTAGTTTCAACTGCCTGCTCCTGGCTCATGTCCCTCCAAACCTTTCATTTCCACATATCCAAATGTCTTTTAAATGTTGTAATTGTACCCGCATCCATTACTTCCTCAGGAAATTCACTCCACACACAAACCAACTTCTGTGTAAAAAAATTGCCCCTCAAGTCTTTTTTAAATTTCTCTCCTCTCACCTTAAAGTTGCGCCCTCTAGTCTTGAGATCCCCCATCCTAGGGAAAAGACAGCTACTATTAACTCTGTCTATATTAAGACCAATTTTCATTTAGCTCTTGTTTAGAAAGGCTACAAAGTGAACACTTTCCTTTAAAAGGTGAATTTACCCATCCATAAAGTTGTGAGGATTCAATAAATTCTGTGAAGCAATGAGACATTACTGGTGTAGAATATGATAGCTTCTTACTATAGGAGTTACAGCAGAGTATGCAAAACAAGAAGTTTAATCAGATGAGAGCTCAAACTCGCTCAAATGAGTTAAGCAGAGTATCCACCTCGGCAGAATAATAGAGGAAATTTAATTTAATTGAGCATGGAGCTACACTAAAACAAAATCAATAATATGCACATTCTTTAAATGGTGTTAAAGTGGTTAAAAATGAAGCTAAAAGCAATGTTTGAATTGTTGTTGACTCAATGTTAAGTAGTCACGCAATCAAGTTAATTAATAGAACATTGAATTACATAACAAAACAGCATAGTAAAAGTCAGAAAGTAATAATCAAATTGTGCTGTACTGCATCAGATTGGATCTTGAGCACCAAATCCAATTCTGGTTACTAAGAAAGATGTGAAACATTAAAACACTGAATGCAGTGCTGTGAAGAGCTAGATAAGTGTCAAGAATCTGAATTATAGGTAAAGATTAATTCTCTAATGAATTACCATTTGCAACTTGAGTGCCGTAATATTAGATTTTGAAGCTTTTTCTGATAAAATATTCACTCAATGAAAAAGAAATTAACATTTCAGGCATCTAGGAACGGAGCTGTAAATCGGGGTTCCTGGCTGCGGCATAAGATTGTGAAACATTACCCAGTTGCTGGGGAAACAGACGCTGATTAGAGAGAAACACAAAACTGATGGAAGATATTGAAGTAATGTCCAGAACAGCACAGACAGGCTGTGGAGAACTAAATGTGATCAAGAATACGAGGGTAGAAAGTTTGTCGTGCAATTACAAAAGAAAACCAAAATCGCTGGTCTGTGAGCAGAGAGATAAGAAGTGAGCCATTTGTGGAAATTGTTCCTGTGGAATTTGGTTTAATAAAGCTACTGTCAAACAAGACTTGATATCTAATGCCTTTGTGAATAAAGGAATTGAACCTGAGGGGAGGGGAATCCCAAATTTTGAAGACATCTGTGGCTTAATTTTTTTAAGAATCCCTACAGTGTGGAAACAGGCCCTTCAGCCCAATCAGTCCACACTGACTGACAGGGCATCCCACCCAGACCCATCCCCCCTAACCTGGACACTATGGGGCAATTTAGCATGGCCAATCCACCTAACCTACACATCTTTGGACTGTGGGAGGAAACCAGAGCACCTGGAGGAAACCCACACAGACACTGGGAGAACGTGCAAACTCCACACAGACAGATGCCCAAGGGGGGAATTGAACCCAGGTCCCTGGTTCAGTGAGGCAGCAGCGCTAACCACTGAGCCACTGTGCCACCACAATGATATATGCTGGAGGGACTATTTAAATCTGTAAGATCTATCTTTGCTTATCAGCTATATTAAGTGCAATCTTTGTTTTGTATCAAGTACAATTTGCCTGCTAATTTGCATTTGATTAATGTTGCCTTAGAGTTGATTGCTAGTACAATGGCTTGAAACAGTTGAATACTGTCCATCAATTTTTACTGTTGGAGTAATTTGGAATGTTTGGTTCTTTTAGGTTATTGGTCTCCATGCAGACCACAACAATATAATTAGTTATGTCAACTTGATAGCAATCATCCATGGGGTGATCATAAAGAGGCTTCTAATACTGTTAGTCATTCAAATAAATAGAATCGGATTCATACACTTCAAACTAATAGGTCATTGTTGGCATGATATTGTAACCAATTTTTCTCTCAATGTTATTAATCTCCAGTAAATATTCTAGATGAGGTAGCAGAGACAAAACAAAACCCTGAAATCATTTAAGACACAATTGGAGGGTGCAAGGATGGATGACAAAAACTCCCTAAATGGATAAATTAAGCTGGACCAATCTTCTACACTGATCATTCTTATGATCTTGAGAACGGTACTAAATCTACAAAAATAGACAGCCCTAACTCAAGAGAACTTTGCTATGATAACAAAGATTTTGAGTTTCCATCCTCTGATGAATACACACCAGTATTGCTATATGGCTAATGTTACAGAGAATCCAGTGGCTGTTTGAAGGAGGCCTATGCCATGAAAGTCAAATGAGGTGGCCACCTTCATTATCACAGAGAACAGTGTCATTATGTGTTTACAGATCATCATGCATTAGGTAGGGGATACTGCATAGAATTTTACAGTGCAAAGGGTTCCATTCTGCTCATAGTATCTGTACCAACTCCTGAAAGAGTTATCCAGCTAGTCCCATTCTCCAGCCCTATTTCTGTAGCTCTGTGAATTCACCACTTTCATAGGCATATCAAGATGTTTTGAAACTTCCTATGAAATCGGCTTCCACCACTATCCTAGCAGTACATTCCAGATGCCAACACTGAATAAAGAAGTTTCACTTTATCTCACTCCTAGCTCTCTTGCTGACAATTTTCAACTTGTGACCCCTAGTGAAAACAGAATATCCTTCTTTATCTTGTCTAAATTGTTTATCATTTTGATACCTCAGTAAGGTCATTTTTTTACGCTTCTCTGCTCCAAGGACAATAAGCCCAATTTCTCTAATCTTTCCTTGTATCTAAAATCCCTCATTCTTGGTACCATTCTAGTATATCTCCTTTGCATACACTCTTTAGGGCTTTAACATTCTTCCTTAAAAAAGATGCCCAGAATTGAACACCTTACTACTTTGAAGCTCATTCTTTCAATATAAAATTAAAAGAACTTATATATGTTGCATCTTACAAGATTTCAATCTGTCACAAACTCCTTTCCAACCATTAAGCACGTTGTAAGTATTGTTGTAATACAGTTCCTCACCAAGTTCCTCATGTGATGTTTGTCTATTTTATTGAATGAGGATGCTCTGAAGTGATGATCATCCTCTTTTTTAATATTACCCGTTTATCCTTTGCTACTTCTTTTCTTCAGTCAGGAATGCACATATACAATAAGACTCCAGACGGAATACTTATTTAGCAGGCTGTGACTCAAGGACAACTGACGGCAGCTCGATCGGCAGCATTTCAGCAAAAAGAATAAAATTCATTTTTTTTTTCTCTAAATTGCATTCTTAAATACTCTGAATGAAATGAGTAGAACTCAACTCCCACTTAAATTCTGTCACATTTGCATCCTGCCCTAAATAGTTTTATTCAAATTAATTGAACCTGTAGAACATAGAACCTAGGAGTAGGCCATGCGGCCATGCAACTCTGCTCCACCATTCATTATGATTATGGTTAATCATTCAACTCCGTTCAGTGTTCCTGTTTTCGCCCCATACTATTTGATCCATTTATCTTTGAGAACTACTTACAACTCCTTCATGAATACATTCAATGTTTTGGCCTCAATTGCTTTGTGGCAGAAAATTCCACAGGCTCACCACTATTCTCTGGGTAAAGAAACTCATCCTCATCTCATTTCTAAATGGCCTATCCTGCATCTTTAAGTTGTGACCGCTCATTCTGTAGTGATTGCTGATGGTTGTGGATTGGATGCTAACATGTGGGTTATTTTGTCCGAGATGATGTCAGGCTTCTTGAATGTTGGAGTCGCGCTCAGACAGGAAAATGGACGGTATTCCAAGGCATGCCTGACTAGTGTGATGTAGTTGGATGGAAACTGGGATGACAATGTAAGTTTCTTCCCCGTAGAATTCCTAACTTCTGATTTGTATCCACGGTATTGAAACAACTGCTTCAGTTTCTAATGAAGAACTACATCAACGAAGACTTTAGTGGAGAATTCAGCAATGATAATAACATTGAGAAGTGATGGTTGAAATCATGCTTATTAACTTGCATTTGTTACTTGCCAGTTCTCAACCCAAGCCTGGATGTTGTCCATTTTTTGTTGCATATGGACACAGTCTGCTTCAGTATCTGAGGAGTTATGGATGATGCAAAACATTGTGCAGTGATCAGCAAACATTCCTAGCTCTGATCTTGTGAATTTTCTTGCTTTTTGTAAACAGAACCTGGCTGAAATATTATCACATTATCTGGAAAATATTATTGTAGTTGCACTGGAACAATTTGGCTCTGGGCACAGTTGTACAAGAGCATCAGAAAGAGTCCCAGTCATGTTTCTGGAACATTGTCAGGGCTCATAGTGTTTACAGATTCCAATGCCTTCAGCTGGCTCTTGATGTGAAATGAATCAAATTGACTGAAGACTAGCAGTGTGATGCTGAGATCTCAGTGCAAGACCAAAACTGGTCATCCAGTCAACACTTCTTGCTGCAGATTCATGCATGTACTTCAGCCCTAGGGTTTTGTACTGCTGGTTTTCCCCATCATCGAGGAGGAGGAAGTTTGTGGAGACTCCGCCTGTTATTTGTTTTAAGTGTCCATCGTCCTTAATGACTGGATGTCTTTGCAGAGTTGCAGAACTTCGATTTGATCCATCGGTTGTGTGTGCTGTAAAGTATGTAAATAGTCCCCTGTTGTAGCTTCACCAGGTTAACACCTCAATTTTATGTCTGGTGCTATTCCTGGCATGCCCTCCTCTACTCTTCTTTGATCTCCCAGTTTGCTGGTCATGGTAAAGTGAGCCATTTGCCAAACCTTTAGGCTACAAATTGTGGTTGAATATAATTCTGCAAATGGCTTCCTGGTTTCTTCATTTTGAGTTGCTAGGTCTGACCTATTTAGCACTTTGATCGTGCTGTGCAATAAAATGGAGATATCCTCAATGTGAAGATGGGACATTATGTCTGTGGTTGTCATTTCCACTGATGCTATCATGGACAAGTGAATCTGTGACAAGTAGATTGATGGTGATGAGATGAAAATGTATTTTTTGTCTCTTGTTGAATCCCCTCACTATTGCTCCAGACCCTGTCTAGCAGCTATAATTCTTTTAGGTCTCGGTCAACTCAGTCAATAGAAGTGCTACTGAGCCACATATGAATATTGATGTCTGTCATACCACATTACTCACATCTAGATCTTCTGCTGTGGGAGCTATCAGCTCATTAAATATGAAAAAGTGCTGGAAATATATCCCATCAGCATATGTATGACAAATTATAAGGGAAGAGAACAAGGTGCAATTCATTGGTTTGCAATGGACCCTGGACATATAAAAGAATCCAGGCTCTTGGTGGCAAACACTGAAGATTAGATAGACTTCAAAGCATCTGAAAGGCTAACAGGATAATTTTAAGTAAACACTGACTTACAAGTTAAAAGCCAGGAAGCAGAGTTGCCTTCTTTCTATTTAAAATGTAAGCCCTACCTAGTCAGAAACAATCTCTGTTTCCCAATATCATAGCTGTTACAAGCTTAGACGTAAAAAGGGCAGCTGAAAGCTACTTTCAGTTAAAAATAAAGCCCACCTATTTGAAAAATCAGGCTTTTTAAGTGTCAAGAAATGATTTTCTAAACTAAAGAAGCTTCACTTTGTGCCGAAGCTGGTTGGTTTCACCATTTCCTTTCTCTCTATTTGGCACCAAGGCTGAGGGAAGTCTTTGTGATGTTATCACTCCTTATCTGATATAATTGACATCTAATGGCTGAAATCTGTGAACTATAGGCCTGTACTTTTTAAAGACACAATCCCAAAGTCATTGAAGTTCCCTAAAAGGATCATAACAGTGAAAAATAAAGCAATAAAGAAGCAAAATATGCAAATAAGAAGAACAGAACATAAAGCCCATAAAAAAGTAACAAGTAAGTTCTCAGATAACAAGGTGTAGAGCTGGATGAACTCAGCAGGCCAAGCAGCATCAGAGGAGCAGGAAGGCTGACGTTTCAAGCCTAGACCCTTCATCAGAAAAAGGGTCTAGGCCCGAAACGTCAGC
>JAHRHZ010000019.1:45446411-45512939 GCA_024137785.1 Ginglymostoma cirratum | reverse complement strand
GCTGACGTTTCAAGCCTAGACCCTTCATCAGAAAAAGGGTCTAGGCCCGAAACGTCAGCCTTCCTGCTCCTCTGATGCTGCTTGGCCTGCTGAGTTCATCCAGCTCTACACCTTGTTATCTCGGATTCTCTAGCATCTGCAGTTTCTGCTATCTCTGAAACAAGTAAGTTCTATACTCTATTTCCATTAACAAATTTATGACCAGATCTTCAAGAAGTGGAAGGAAAACAATTAATCATCGATTGAGCAGCAAACCATATCTTCACTGTATTGCAGCTATTCAAGCAGCATTCATATAGCTTTATTTCACATCAAGCAATAAATTATACCAAGAAGGACTTTCTGAAAGTCTTATTTTTGGAAAGAGGGGCTTCGCAGAATTATATGCCTTGTCTTTTCCTGAATGAGAAAAAGATTTAGACAAGATCTGGTAAGCACTTGAAGACGAGCTCAAAGTACCAATCAACTTCAGGACCAACAAACTCTAATTGTCATCCAGTCAGAAGCCAAAAGAGCCTATTAACATGTTTGTCACAAAATCTCACAGCAAAGGGCTGAGAGGCTAATCGCATTAGTGATTGCCACTACACTGATCAAAGTCTTTAGGGAAGATTTTCTTGGCAAGGAAAAGTGCAATGCCATTGAAGTCTTGCTTGAAGATGGATGCCAGAATGAAGCCATGGTGGCAGGCCAAATCAATTGTATCCTTTAGTTGCAAGAAATACAATTGCTACAGTGAACAAAGTGAATCAAAATAAGACCTGTCAAAAAGTTTGTCTGGCATTTTTTTTAAATGCTTAAGCAAATATTTGGCACCAAAGGACATTGGGCTGGAATGTGTGGAAAATCTAGCTTGAGTAGTCAATCTGGACTCTGGAATAAGACATTAACTGCCCATTAATTTGGGACATTGCCAACACACTAAGAGCAGGGAGAACTGAAAGTGAGCACAGTGATAAATGTATCAATGATTTGTACAACTGAAAAAGCAAAAGGCACATATCATAAAAAGTCCGAGCTTTTCAAATTGTCGACCTCACTGACCATGTTAATTGACGTAACACAAGCAGAAGCTCTTATAAGCTAAATAGTCTTATATACCCATAAGGCAGCTGCCACACATCCTGAAAGTTAAAATGAAATGAAGAGCTCATGTCAACATATCACCAGCCTGCATGCTAAAAGATATGTCTCTGAGGGGTGGTGCTCCCAAATACAGCCTACAAGAGATTATCCTGCAGTATAAGAGTTCACCAATTCCACGCAGTGACACCATAACTCTCTGGTGCCAAATTGCAAGCTTAGCTTAATACCAGAAGTCCAGCAGTAGCAGGACCATCAACATATGTCCAGATTTTAGTTCTGCAACCACTCGTGAGATGCAGGAAACATCCACTCTGGAACTGAGCTGTTTTAAACCCAGTAAGTAAATCAACAAACTCAAATGGCTGCACTCAGACTGATTTTAACATACTTTGCAATTTTGAAGGTTGTGTTATATGGTATCTCAAGAATGGTGCAACATCAATGAAGAAGAGACTATGGTTCACATCTCAATTTCTACTTAGATGGGAAGTGCACACAACCTTGCTGAGCAGCCAATTATCTAAGTGTTCTGAGACACAGATCCTTCTTCTTCAATGAGAGGGGGTTGAGAATTGTATAACCAGCAAGCAGGGAGACAACCACCACAATCATACATTGGATAGCAATCAGCAGTCAGACGGTGACTCTCAACCAAGACCAAGCAAAAATAAGATGCGACACATTCGATAGGTATACTGTCACCAGGTCAGGTCTGAAGCATGAAACCTCAAATGTTTATGTTGAAGTTTGAGTTGCTGATCTTGTTAACATTGTTTTACATGTTTGCATAATTGAATTGAAAACAGGTACCTATCTGGATTTATTTCTTTGGAGAAAGGGGGATTTGTGTTGCATTTGAGTAAGTATACAATATACTTTTAAGAAACATACTCATGATAGCACCATTGTAACATAACATTTGACCAGAGCTAGAAAGATTTCGGTTTCAATTTTATTGTGGCCACTTTCAGCATAACATGCAAAGAAAAATGTTATAAATTGTAAGCAAATTACTACGACTAATTAGCTCAGATACAGAAGTGCCTGTAATTATAATTATATGCTGATTCCAGGAGCTGTCATAAATGTTGATTGAATATTCCAGTATAATGTTGTTCAAGTCTAGTTCTTATGTTGTGGGAGCTAAGTATCACATTATCAAGTTTGAATACACTGCTGATGGTTAAAAATTCATGATCACATAGCATCTCATGAGGGCAGATCAGATCACAAAGTCCTGAATCAATATTGAAGCCCCCTCTTGAATATGAACCATTATTCCTTCACCTCTGACAGGACATAACCAGGGAGGGTGTTGTGGTCTCTGGGACACTGTATGTTTCCTTCAGTACGACAACATCAGCTGTTGCTTGATTATTCTGTGAGACAGCTCTCAATCTATAGATGGTAAATAAACTCAAAATTGCAATTCAGAAAAAAGGGTTCCAGGATTCCACATTAGTGTAGTAATGGTGAGAGTGTGCCTAGTTGTTTGATCCGTGGTAGTATTCTCATGAATCTGCTACCCTGGTCATTTTTAGCTGGTAGAGTTCAGCAATATGCTGTCAAAGATGCCAGCATGAGTGTCAGTGCAGCTTATAGATGGCACAAAGCTGCCACTGAGCATTGGTGGTCAAGCAAGTGTTTGGATGGGAGCTAATCAAGTGGGCTGCTTTGTCTTTTGTGGTGTTGGACTGTGTGTGTTGGAGCTACACTCATTCAGGGAAGTGAAGAGTATCTCTTCACATTGATTTGTTCATTTGTAGGTAGTAGACAGGCTTCGAGGACTGAGGAGATGAGTTAATACAGATTTCCCAGCCTGTAAAATGCATTTATAGCCTCTGTATTTATATGGCTGGTTCAAGTCAGTTTCTGGGCAATAGTATTGATAATGGAGGATTCCGTGATGGTATTGCTGGTGAATGTTAAGTGGCAAAGGTTAGGCTTTCTTCTAAGAGATGGCCTTTGCCTGACATTTCTGTAGTGCAAACATTACATACCACTTTATCAACCCAAGATGAATGCTGTTCAGGTCTTGCTGCATTTGAACACAGACTGCTTCAGTATTTGAGTTATGTCTGTTACTAAACATTTATGCAGTCATTAGCAAACATGCTCATTTCTCACTTTATATGATAGAGGGAAAGCCCCCTGACAAAGCCTGGGATAGTTGGGCCTAGGACACAACCCTGAGGAACTTCTACAGTGAGGTCATGTAGCCACAAGGATTGACTTCCAAGAACCTCAACAATCATCTTTCATTTTGACTCCAACCGGTGAAAATATTTTCCCCAAATCCCATTGCCTCCAGTTTTCACTGGGCTCTTTGATGCCATGCCTTGTAAATGCTGGCTTGACACCAAGAACAGTCACCCTGACTTACCCGCTTGAGTTCAGCTTTGTTAGGTCCAAGTAGGTCCTTATGCATTCATCATTTTTTTCGTCTGATTTGAATTATTCTTCTAATGCTTTGAGTATAGGTGTGGGGCGTTATGTTGCGGTTGTACAGGACATTGGTAAATCCTCTTCAGGAGTACTATGTCCAGTTCTGGTCTCCTTATTCTAGGAAGGATATTATTATTCTAAGAAGGATATTATTAAGTGGGATATTGTTCAGAAGAGATTTACCAGGAATTTGCCAGGAATGGAGGGTTTGAATTATAAGAAGAGCCTGCATAGGCTGGGACCTATTTCACTGCAGCATAGGAGGTTGAGAGATGGCCTTACCGTAAGGTGAAAGGCAGATGTCTTTTTCCTAGGGTAGAGGATTTAAACACTCGGGGGCATATTTTTAAGAGGAGAGAGGAAAATTTAAAAAGGGCATGGGAGTGATTTTTTTTATAGTGTGGTTAGTATGCGGAATGAAGTGGTGGATGCTGGTACAGTTACAATGTTTAAAAGGTATTTAGATAAGTGCATGAATAAGAAATGTTTGGAGGGATATGGACCAAGCGCAGACAGGTGGGACTAGTTTAGTTTGGGATTATGATCATCATGGACTCATTGGACTGAAGGTTCTGGTTTGGTTTTGTGCTGTATGACTCCACGAGTACACCATTTGGGTTCAATAGTAGGTTCCATCACGGTGATATTGGCCCTGAACCAATCAGGTGACTGGCTCTTTAGGAAAGAAGCATCCAAAAAAAGTTGGCTTCCAACAATGTTGAAAAGATCACAATAATATGGTTGGATGTGTAGCAAGGATCACTTTTGCATTAAAATTTTAAATCTTAGCAGACCTCTGTCAAATTGAATGGAAACTTGACTCCTCAAAGATTGAAGAGCACGATGATGAGAAAGGCACTGCAAGGTCTCAAGTAACTGCTGAGAAAGAATGGAGACAATTGCATCAAGACTTTCTTATAGGTCATCTGAACCTGAAATGTTAATTCTGTTTCTTTACACAAATGCTGCCTGAGCTGTTGAGTATTTCCAGCACTTTTAGTTTTGATTTCAGAAAGACATTCAGTGCTGACTGATCATATTATAGCTATACAACAGCTTTATTCACTAGACTGATCCACATAATTTAAATGTACAATCATTCAGAATAGTGCATTCATTAGTAAAAGCCTAAATGCATTGGAGGGGTCAAATTCCACACGCAGCTTTTGTAGTCCTTGTATAATATTAAATTTTCAACAAAAATGTCAAGAATATGATAATAATATTTGTTATGATAATAACTCAATTATTCAGCAGTGTGCAGAATACATGTGACTCCTTGAATTTTATAGAGTCATAGATTTATACAACACTGAAACAGACCCTTTAACTTGCCCGTGCCAACCATGCATCACAATCTGACCTAGTCCCATTTGCCAGCATTTGGTCCATATCCTTCTAAACCCTTCCTGTTCATGTATCCATCCAGATGACCTTGAAATGTTGTACCCACCTCCACCATTTCCTCTGACAGCTAATTCCATATGCGCATTACCCTCTGTATGAAAAAAGTTACCCCTCAGGTCCTTTTTAAATCTCCCTCCTCTCAACTTAAACCCATGCCCTGTAGTTTTGGACCCATGCCCCAATCCCTCCCCTTAGAGGCTACTCACTCTAAGCATACACCTCATGATTTTTTAACCTCTATAAAGTCACCTCCCCAGCCTGCACTCCAGGGAAAAAAACCCTGGCCTATTCAGCCTCTCCCTGTAGCTCAAATCCTCCAGTCCCAGCAACATCCTTATAAATCTTTTCTGCACCGTCTCAAGTTTAACAACATCTTTCCTATGGAAAGGCAACCAGAATTGTATGTAGTATTCCAAAAATGGCCTCACCAGTGTAGCATGACATAACATCCCAACATCCCAATGCTCTGACTAATGTAGGCAAGCGTGCCAAAACCACCTTCACCACCTTGTCTCCCTGTGACTTCACTTTCAGGGAACTATGCACCTACAACCCTAGGTCACTTTGTTTGACAATACTACCCAGGGGTCTACCGTTAAGTGTATGAGTCCTGCCCTAGTTTGCTTTACCAAAATGCAACACCTTATATTTATCTCAACTAAACTCCATCTGCCTCTCCATAGCTCATTGGCCCATCTGTACTCTGAGATAATCTTCACTGTCCACTACTCTGCCTATTTTAGTGTCATCTGCAAACTTACGGACCATACCTCCTATATTCACATCCAGATCATATATGTAAATGATGAAAAGCAGTGGACACAGCATGATCCTTCTGGCATACCATTGGTCACAGGCCTACAGAGCAAAAGGCAACTCTCTACAACTACCGTCTGTCTCCTACCTTCAAGCCAACTTTGTATCTATTTGGCTACCTCCCCTGTATCCTATGTGATCTAACCTTACTAACCAGTCTACTATGCAGAACTTTGTCAAATGCTTTGCTGAAGACCATAACGACAATGTCTACCACTCTGCCTTCATCAAACTTCTTTGTCATTTCTTCAAAAAAACTCAGTCGTCAGTGAGATATGATTTCCCATGCACTAAGGCCTGTTGACTATCCATAATCAGCTCTTACTCATACCACAACTCATCCCTCACACCCCCTCCCCGCAAGAACAACCAAAACAGAACTCCCCTCGTCCTCACGTACCACCCCACCAACCTCCAGATCCAACGCATCATTCTCCAGCACTTCCGCCATCTGCAATCTGACCCCACTACCAAAGACATTATTCCCTCCCCACCCTTATCTGCTTTCTGGTGGGACCACTCTCTCCGTGACTCCCTTGTTCGCTCCACACTCCCCACCAGCCCCACCACCCCCCACACTTTTCCCTGCAACCGCATGAAGTGCTACACCTGCCCCTACACCTCCCCCGTCACCCCGATCCCAGGCCCAAAGAAGACCTTCCACATCAAACAGACGTTCACCTGCACATCTGCTAATGTGGTATACTGTATCCGCTGTTCCCGACATGGCCTCTTCTACATCAGGGAAACCAAGCGGGGGCTTGGAAACCACATTGTGGAACACTTATGCTCAGTTCGCGACAAACGACTGCACCTCCCAGTCGCGAACCACTTCAACTCCCCCTCCCACTCCTTGGACAACATGTCCATCCTGGGCCTCCTCCAGTGCGACAACGATGTCACCTGAAGGTTGCAGGAACAGCACCTGATATTTCGCTTGGGAACCCTGCAGCCCAATGGTATCAATGTGGACTTCACAAGCTTCAAAATCTCCCCTCCCCTGACTGCGTCCCAAAACCTGCCCAGCTTGTCCCCGCCTCCCTAACCTGTCCGTCCTTTCTCCCACCTATCCCCTCCTCTCACCTCAACCCCCACCTCCACCTCCTACCTACCAGCCTCATCCCTGCCTCCTTGACCTGTCCATCTTCCCTGGGCTGACCAACCCCCATCATAACTCCCCACATACACTCACCTTTACTGGCTCAGTCCCCACCTTTTTGACCTGTCTGTCTCCTCTCCACCTATCTGCTCCTTTATCCATCTTCCATCCACCTCCCCCTCTCTCTCTATTTATTTCAGAATCCCCTTCCCCTCCCCCATTTCTGAAGAAGGGTCCAGACCCGAAACGTCAACTTTCCTGCTCCTCTGATGCTTCTTGGCCTGCTGTGTTCATCCAGCTCTATTCCTTGTTATCTCATAATTAGCTCTTGCCTTTCCAAATGCATATGAATCCTGTCTCTCAGAATCCCATCCAACAGCTTCCCCACCACTGATGTAAGGCTCACCAGTCTATAGTTCCCTTGCTTTTCCTTACAGTCTGTCTTAAATAATGGCACTACATTAGCCAACCTCCAGTCTACCGGCACCTCACCCTTGTCTGTCAATTTTATTAAAACGTGTGTCATCTGAGGGGCTGCAATCTGTTAAATGAATGGTTTCCCTGTATTATGAAATGCTTGGCACTTATTTCAAGGAAATGATTCCACAAATGGGAGGCACTTTTTTCTTCCCAGTTTTGGCAAGCTGATTTCTTTCCACCTGGAAAGGCATTGAAGAGAAGCAAGCAAAGAATACTGTCCTGACCAAAGCATCACTACAGTGTGGAAGCAGGCAATTCAGCCCATTGAGTCCACCTAAACCATCTGAAAAGCATGTCACCCAGACCCACCTCTCTGCCCTACCCCTGTAACTCTGAATTTCCCATGGCTAATTCACCTAGCCTGGGCATCTTTGGACTGTAGGAGGAAACCAGAGCACCCAGACGAAACCTGCACTGACACAGAAAGAATGTGCAAACTCCATATGGACAGTTGCCCAAGGGTGGTATTGAACCTGGGTCCCTGCTGCTGTGAGGCAGTTGTGCTGACAACTGTACCACAATGCTGCCCTCTTTTAAGGTAGCTCCTGTTCTGTTATTCAGCATTGAATCATGATGTCAGTTGCCACTGCTTCCAAGAAATCAGACAATACCAAATTATATAAAACCACTTAATCTTTGGGAGACAATTGCTGAACATCCTGCAAGCCCTCAGATTGAGTCCTTGAGATCTGAGTATCCATTCTATATTCCTGTCTCCTTTCCATCATTTTAGACCTGAATTCCTCAGCCATAACCAATACATTAAGGGGAATAATCAATTTTGTGAAACATGATATTTCTGCAGCTGTTACAGTCCAAGTTGCCTTGAATTGTTAAGAAACCTTCACTGATGATTGAGGAAAAAGAAGGCATTAAAGGTTTTCACCAACCTTTCAGTCCAGTGCACTCCTTGTGAGAAACTTTGAAGTATCTTTAAATGAGATGTGCTAGCAGAGCACTTTTCTTCTAATGTAGTTCTGCAAGATCATTTTTTTAAAATGTCCTTAATTCGGTGCCTAATATTTCCTTTGCTTCTGCACAGGGAAAGCCTTCTCTACTTCCACCACCTCTACACGGGAACATTCACCACTTCCACCAACTTGGTATCTTTGTGAATTACATTCTACATAAGGAAGCCAGTGGAATAGGTACTGCAAGCGACTAAATGGATTGGTGAGTGCAACTATTTAAGTGACTCATGATGATGAAAATGTCTGCGAGGTGCCCCAATTTTTAAGATCCTGCTATTGGTGAGGCTCTTATTCCATTCCTTCCTCCCTTCCAACTCCTTTGGAGTGAAAAAATAAGTCCAACAAAATTACCAACACCCACTGTTTGACTGAACGTTGTGCTCATAAAAGCGTTTCCTCAGTGAATGAGTGTCATAAAAGTAAAACCTTTATGTGATATTTGAACATGGATATTTTTTCTTTATAAGTTAGTGCAAGTTGAAAGTCTCTCAGATCTCAAGTGTTGCCTGTTGAGTTAATGGATGAATGTGTCCCTTTCCTTAGAGCTTGTCATTGCCAAATTGTGCATTTATTTAAAAGCTTCAGAAGAGAATGATTATTACTTTTAGTTGTAAACTGATTAACTTGGCATCTGTTGAAGAGTTGCTATTCCATTTAGGGGGCAAGGAAACATAAGGGCATACATGAATTGTAGATTTCTGCAGTAGTAAGTGGAATTGCTTACACCTTCTTCTTAACTGCAAAAATATCAGTTGTCTCACCTGCTGATTCGGTGTGTGACATGACTATAAGCAAATTCTGTGGACATAGAACTATAGCTTGTCAAATGGCTTGATCCTAAGCATGCTCATTATGTATTTTCCCACCAATTAGTGTATGTGGCTGACAGGGTCTTCGTTTAATCTAATGCTTCCTGTACATATGCTCGAGTGGCTGAAGTGTGTGGGCACAGATGTTGGCAAATTACCATTTTAAACAAAGATATCATAAGTACTGAACTCTGCCACTGAATTCTCACCAAGGAATCAAACAGAATTTTAAATCTCAAATGTGGAAAGTTTCTGAACTTATCATCCAATTTCAATTTTTTATTTTATTTTAATATATTCATCTAACTCTCTCTCTCTTGAAAGCAACTGTTGAACCTGCTTCCACCACGATTTCTGACTGTGCATTCTAGACCTCGACAACATTAAACCTGCTGGTTCTTCTGCCAAAATTGGCTTTAATGCATGTTCTTTGGGTCCCAGCCAACTTGCTAGTGGAGACAGTTTTTCCCTATATACTTCTCATACAATGACACCTCTTTCGTCTTAGATTAAGCTCAGCACTCCTTGTTAGGAATGCAATAGCTTTGTCATAAAACCTATAATAAATAGGAATGGAAGGTAGGCCATTCAGCCCCTCAAGGTTGCACTGCCATTCAGGAGGATCATGGTTGATCTAACATTCCTCATGTTACCTTTGCTGTCCTTTCCCCATAACCCTTGATTTTTCCCTACTGATGAAGAATCCAGTTATCTCAACCTTAAATAAACATAAAGACTCAACCTCCACAGCTGTCTGTGACAAGGACTTCCACAGACCCACACCTCCTGAGGAAACTCCTCCTCATTTCAGTCTTAAATTCACACTCCTATATTCTTAAACTATGCTCTCAAGAAAAGACTCTCC
Organism: Ginglymostoma cirratum; assembly: GCA_024137785.1. Classification (NCBI taxonomy): domain Eukaryota; kingdom Metazoa; phylum Chordata; class Chondrichthyes; order Orectolobiformes; family Ginglymostomatidae; genus Ginglymostoma; species Ginglymostoma cirratum. Next base: position 45,502,961 of record JAHRHZ010000019.1, on the reverse strand, counting down.
CATGAGGGGAAACATCCTCTCAGCATCTTCTTTTAAGAATCCTCAACACTTCAATGAGATCTCCTTTCATTCTTCAAAATTCTAATGTGTAAAGTCCCAAACTGCTGAACCTTCATTCATAAGACTGCCCCTCTATACTAGGGGTCATCCTAATGACCATCATGAGAATTACTCCACTGTCTGTATTTATCAAATAGCTACTGAGTGTTTCAGGAGTTTTCTTTTTTTCTCTCTCTGTGCTATTTGTCACTTATCCTTTTCTGGAATATCTCTGAACCAATGTCTGGAATCTCCACTGCCACACATGGTTTTACTCCACTTATTCCAGGTCCTGGTCAACGTTGATCTATTGGCTCTTGCCTACAACTCCAGCCCTGAAAACCCACATCCTACAGTGTGGAAGCAGGCCATTCAGTCATACTGACACTCTGAAGAGTATCACACCCCCTATCCTATCCCTGCAACCCTGTACTCCACATGGCTAGTCCACCTGGCCTACACATCCCCAGACACTATGGGCAATTTTTTTTTTCTTTATTCATTCATGGGATGAGGGTGTCACTGGCTAGGCAGCATTTATTGCCTATCACTAATTGCCCAGATGGCAGTTAAGAGTCAACCACATTGCTGTGGGTCTGGAGTTACATGTAGGCCAGACCAGGTGAGGATGGTAGTTTCCTTCCCTAAAGGACATTAGTGAACCAGATGGGTTTTTCCCAACAATCGACAATGGATTCATGATCATCATTAGACTCTTAATTCCAGATATTTATTGAATTCAAATTCCACCATCTGCCGTGGCAGGGTTCGAACCCAGGACCCCAGAACATTATTGGGATTAACAGTCCAGTGATAATACCACTAGGCCATCACCTCCCCCAAAGGCCAATCTGCCTAACCTGCACACCTTTGCACTGTGGGAGGAATCCAGAGCACCTGGAGGAAACCCACGCAGACATGGGGAGAATGTACAAATTCCACACAGACAGTCAGCTGCGGGTGGAATCAAACATGGGTTTCTGATGTTGGGAGGCAGCAGCACTAACAACTGAGCCACCGTGCCATTTGGTGTGTCATTGGATCTCTCATCTGTCTTTGGATTCTCATTCACTTCATGCTATGCTAATTCAGTTACATACATCCATCGTAGAATGGCCTTGGAGCTCATCCACTGGTTGCTGTTATGCAATGGCACTAAGCAGCCTGGATGCAAGATTGTAGGTGTCCCTGAATGTGCATGTTAGAAGCTCATGCCAGGTATTTGACCCAGGGACATTGAAGGAAAAATGGTAGAATCCAAAGTCATGGATGGTCTATTGCTTAGATGGGAACTTTCAGGTAATGATGTTCCCATGCATCTGCTGCCTTTGTCAATCCAGATGGTCGTCACAGGTTTGAAATGTGTTGACAAAGGAATATTGATAGGTTTCTGTAGGGTACGCAATGTCTGGTGCCCACTGTTACTTGGTGGGTGAGGCAATGGATGGTTTACTAATTAAGAAGGCAGCTTTGTCTTGGATGATGTCAAACTTCTTGTGTTGTTGGAGCTGATCTCATCTAGGCAAGTGAGGATCATTCCATCACACTCTTGACTTGTGTTTGTTGGTGGTTGACAGGCATTAGGGAGGCAGGCGATCCAGAATATCCCTGGTCCATTAAGTTACAGGTAATGAATGAACATATTTCTGCTGCTAGAACAGCTCTGAATCTATCCCAATTGGCACCATGCAAAAAACCATGATCACCGTGCTGCATATCATGACATAATAAAGCCTCATTCAAAGATGGGACTTTGAATCCAGAAGCACTATCCAGTGGTCTTTCGTACCAATTCTGTCATAGGTGAATATATCTGTGATGGGTACATTGGTGAGGGCAAGACCGAGTTGCTGTTTTTGTCTTGTTTGTTCTTTCTGTTCGTTGGCTGCGCGTCCAATTTGTCAAATATCCTTCTAGGGCTTCATAACTTTTTAAGGTGCTACAGACACACCCTTGGCAGTGGACTTTGAAGCCCTCCACCCAAAGTATATTCTGTGCCTTTGACACCCTCAGTGCCTCCATCACATGGCATCCAACATCAAAGAACATTGCTTCATCAACTGGGTGAGTATGCAGGTGCTAATAAAAACTTTTTTTTTGCTCATGTATTTCCTGATGCCATGAAACTTGATGTCCATAGCCAATGTTGAGGGCATTCAGGGCCAATCCCTGCAGCTATATATGACTCAAGCTATATTTAACTGTACCACAATCTCTGGTGTTTCTGTCTTTCCAATGAGACAGGACATACCCAGAGATGGTGATGCAGGGAATTCAGGGAATCTGCAATGTCAACTATAAAGCATGAGTGAGTATGAATATAGCAAGCTTTTGCTGAACTCACCTGTGAAGCAGCTCTTCCAATTTTGGCACAATCTTGAGATATTAATTAGTTGGACTTTGCAGTGTCCACTGTGTAAGGTGTGCTACTATCATTTCCAGTGCATAGGAAGATTCTGGGTCATTGGTTTGGTTTATTTCCTCCTGTCAACTTCCCTCTAGTCTGTAAAATAACCTGTCACCAAAATTATCCCTTTTATTCCTCTTATTTTAATTCAGTCAGGGGCGATGGATTTCATTGGTTGAGGCAGTACTAATTACGCATGCCTAACTTCCCTTGAGGAGACAGTAGTAAGTGCTTTCGCATTCTTAAACTGTTGCAGTCTGTGTGATGTCAATACATCCATAAGCCATTAGGGTGAGAGTTCCAGGATATTGAACCAGCAAAAGTATGATAGCATGTTTCCCAGTCAGGATAGTGATTGGCTTAGAGAAGGGGGGATTGGAGGTAATAGTGGTGTTCCCATGCATCTGTTGCCCTTCTTCTTGATGGTAGCAGTTGTGAGTTTGGAAGGTGCAGTCTAAGGAACTTTGAAGAATTTCTACCATGTATCTTGTAGATTATATATACTGCTGCTACTGAGCATTGTGTGTGGAGGGAATGGATGCTCATGGATATGTTGCCAATCAAGCAACATTTTGTCCTAGTTGGTGTCAAGCTGCATTCATCCAGGTAAGTGGGGAATATTCAATCACTCTCCTGACTTGTCCCTTGCATGTGGTGAACAGGATTTGGGGAGCCATGAAATAAACGATCTGCTGCAGGATTCCTAATCCCTGACATGTTCTTTTAGTAGAAGTATTTCAATGACTAGTCCAGTTCTGTTTCATCATAACCTCCAGCGTATTAATAGTGGAGCATGGTTAACGGTATCTGAATTCAAGGGGCAATGGTCAGGTTCTCTCATGTTGGAGACGGTCATTGCCTGGCATTTGTGTGGTGCAAATGTTACTTGTCACTTGTCAGTCCAACGCTAGGTATTGTCTTGCTGAATTTGGACATAAATTGTTTCAGTATCTGTGGAGTTGTGAATGCAGCGAACATTGTACAATCAAGGCACATTCCACTACTGACTCTTATGATGGAAAGAAACACATTGAAGAAACTGGAGATGGTTGTGCTTCGGGCTCTATTATGAGAAACTTATACAGTGATGTTCTGGACTGAAGATAACTGACCTCCAACTACTACAGCAAACTTTCTCTGTACAACAAATGACTTCAGTTTATCCGGTGAGTTTCTCTCTTATTACCATTTCATTCCAGTTTTGGTGGGGCCCCTTGATGACACACAGTCAAGAAAGTTATCCTTATCTCACCTCTGGAGTTCAGCTGTTTTGCCCAAGTTTGAAGGAATGTTGTTGTATGTAGAGTAGGAGCTAAGTGACCCTGGTGGATCTCAAACTGCTTCAGTGAGCAGGTTACCAATAAGCAAGTGATAATTGGTAGCAATGTTGATGACCTCATACATTATTTCATGATGATGGACAGTATCCTGATGGGGCAGTAGTTGGCCAAGTTGGATTTGTCCAGCTCTTTGTGGGTAAGATATACCTGCCCACTTTATTGTGTAGGTGCCAGTGTTGTTGCTCTATCGCAGCAGTATGGCTAGGGGTGTGGCAAGATCTGGAGCACAAGTCTTCAGTCCTTTTGCTCGAATATTTTCAGGCCCCACAACTTTTGCAGTATCCAGTGCTTTCAGCGTTTTCTTGGCATTGAATGCACTTGATCGTCTTGGCTCAAAACTGGCATCAAAGTAGCTGAGGACCTCAGGAACAGACCAACATAAATCATCTGCTCAGTACTTCTGGCTGAAAATGTTGCAAATGCTTTGGCCTTGTCTTTGATACTGATGTGGGCCATTCCCTTTTATTTTAGCAAGGAAATATTTGTGGAATCAGCTCTTCATTGAGTTTAAATGTCAACCTAACTTCATGACTGGATGTGCCAGGATTGCAGAAATTTGATCCATTGACTGTAAGATTGCTTAGCTCCGTCTATCATTCATGCTGTTTTTGTACAAAGGTATATCTGTTTTTGTAGAATCATCAGGTTACGTCTAATTTCAAGGTAAGCCTGATGCTGCTCCTGTCTTGCCCTACTGCACTTTTCATTGAAGCAATGTTGATACCCTGGTTTTAATGATGGTAGAGTGGGGATATGTTGGCAATGAGGTTACAGATTATGTTTGAGCACAATTCTGTTGCTGTTGATGGCCCACACTGTCTCATGGATGCACAGTCTTGAATTGCTAGATCTATTTGAAATCTATGCCATTTAGCCTAATAGTAGTGTCACATAATGGAGGATATCCTCAAACTGACAATGTGACTTCACCCTCCTGAGTACTGTGTGGTGATCACTGGCTGATTAGTGCCATAGGCAGATGCATCAGTTCTGATGAAGGGTCACTGGACCTGAAATGTTAACTCTGATTTCTCTCCACAGATGCTGGCTGCCTGCTGAGCTTTTCCAAAATTCACAAAAGGAGAAGAAACAACAACTGACTACCTTTCCTGGACATAATGGTAGAGCACAAAAACAACGTAGAACTCCAGACTAGCGTATATAGAAAGACCGCACCTATGGACCAGATACTCCATTATACTAGCAACCACCCCAACATCCACAAACAGATCCGCATCAGGACACTATTTTAATGGGTCACAACACACTGCAGCAACCCGAAACTATGCAACGCAGAATAGGAGCATCCATACATAGTCTTCAAAAGGAATGGATACTCAAAAAGCACAATCCACCGTTACCTCCGAGACAGACCACAACAGGAAGGCACAACACGACCAGACTCACGAATCACATTACCGCACATCAAGGACATTTCAGAGATGACAACAAGACTACTCAGACCCCTTGATATCAGGGTATCCCACAAACCAACAGCCACTCTACGACAGCTACTGACTAAAGTAAAGGATCCCATACTCAAAACCAGCAAAACCGGTGTAATATACAAAATACCATGCAAGGACTGTGAGAAACACTGCACAGGCCAAACTAGAAGATAACTGACAATAAGGATACATGAACACCAACTAGCCACCAAGAGACATGACCAATTCTCACTGGTCTCACTACACATGGACAACGAGGGACACAAATTCGCCTGGGACAACACGTCCATAATAGCACAAGCCAAACAGAGACACCAGGGAATTCCTGGAAGCCTGGTATTCCAACCGGAACTCCATCAACAAATACATTAAATTAGACCCTGACTACAAACCACTGAGAAACAGAACCGGAAAAGGTACCAAACACCCCAACAAACTGAGGCATACAAATAACAAGGGGGACAGAACACCGACGCTTTACTGGAGGCATACTGATGATGTTACCTAGCAGAGTGATGAAACATTTGCAACCAAACTCACCAGCTCTGTGAGCATGTCTACAACCTCATGGTCACCACTCACTGCATGAATAAATTCTTCCTCATCAGAAGCCTACCCCTTATCTTTAGACTGTCGCGCCTAGGGGCATCCTTTCTCTGTTAACTCTGTCTAGCCCTGTTAGAATTATATAGGTTTAGGATCTGCCCCCTCATTCATCTAAACACCAGTGAATGTCATCCTGACTGGTCCAGTCTTTTTCTATACATCAGTTCCACCATCCCAGGAATCAGAGTCGCACACCTCCTCTGTACTTCCTTTTAACAGTGAGAACATTCTTCTTTAAAAAGGAAATCAAAACTGCATACAATGCTCTAGATATGGTCTAATCAAGGCCCTGTTCCACTGCAGCAAGACATCCCCTCTCCTGCATTCAAATCCCCTCACTGTGAAGGTCAACATACCATTTGACTTCATTACCTACCACATTTGCATGCTCACTTCCAGGAACAGATGTCGGAGGACACCAGGTCTCATTGCACATCCTCCTTTTCCTAGTCTATGGATTATGCTGCTTCTGCTATGCATTTGCCCACTTAGTTATCTTGTCCAAATCACACTGAAGCTTCTCTGCATCCTCCTCACAGCATATCCTCCCACACAGGACTGTCATCTGCCAACCTGGAGGTATGACACATACTTTATTCATCTTAATTATTAATATATTATGTATAGCTGGGGGGCCGAGTCCTGATCCCTGCTGTACTTCACTAGTCTTCACTTGCCACTATTCTTCTTTCCTGTCTGCCAATGAGTTCACAGTCTGTTCAGTACTTACCATCCAATCTCATGTGCTTTAGTTACACATGCTAATCTCTTGTATAAGACCTTTATTGAAAGACTTCTGAAAATCCAAGTAAACCACATCCACTGCCTCCCACTTATCCACTCTGTTAGTTGTATCCGCAAGAAAAATCCAGCAGATTTGTAAAGCATAACTTCCCTTTATAACCCATGCTGACTCTGTCTGATGTTATCACTACCTTCCAAGTCTTGTGCTACTACACCTTTCATTCTGGACTTTAGCATATTTTCCTCACTACCAATGTCAAGCTAACCAGTCAATAATTCATTGCTTTTTCTTTGCCTCCCTTTTTAAAATAGTGGAGTAACGTTAGCTACTCTCCAATCCATAGGAATGCTTTGAGTCTTTCGAATTTCAGATGATGGCCACCAGCGTACCTATTATTTCTAGGGCCACTTCCTTCAGTACTCTGGCATGAAGCTTATCTGGCCCTGGGGGCTTATCTGCTTTTAATGCCATTAATTTCCCCAATACCACTTCCCTGCTAATATTAATTTTGTTCAATTCCTTCTTCCTATTAGGCTGTTCCATCCTGAATATTTTAGGGATACTGTTTGTCTTCCTCTGTGAAGACAGAACTAAAGTATATATTTAAGTGGTTGCCATCTTTGTCTTTTTTTTTATAAAATGTAAGTTGAGTGCACCAATACTACCCAAGTACTTTAATGCAAGGGTGAAATAATGAGAGTTCTTTTAGAATTGAAAATTGATGTCATTGCCAGAATTTTCCAACTGCTTTTTTCTGCAGGAGTGGTTGATATACTTCTGTGGGAGATTGGCAAACGTCATGCTAGGATGCAGATAGGATTTCTGATAATTGATCAGGCCACAGAAGTTACAATGGCACCTTGAGATAGCTCCACATGCGTGTTTTAACATGGCTGTTGTTTACAAGTTACCAAATTCTTATAAGATGTACTGACAAACAGAATCAAAATCACAGAGGTCTTATGGTGCAGAGGTAGGCCATTCAGTCTGTTGACCCTGTACCAATACATCAAATAAACATCATTTCCTAGTTCCATTGTCCTCTTTATCCCATACCCTTGCACATTATTTTTATCCAAATAGTTGTCCAATGTTGTCTTGAATGCCAACATTTTAAAATGTGTTTCTAACTGTTCTTCAATCAGGAATGTATTATTGGTTGCATTATTTCACATACAACAATAAATATACAGAGTAATGACTAAACTAAGACCAACATCACTCAATCTCATTCCATTCTTGGAAAAATGAAATAATTGCATTCTTTCCATTTCACAGTCCGTCTTATTCACTTTTTTTTTAATCACTTTCTTTCTAACTTCTATCGACAAGACCTGATCCCTTGCATGTTCTCTTCCAGCTCCTGCCTCAAGATCCACACCTTGGAATACCTTTGTATGAAAACCTATTCGTCCCGTATTTCATTGTTCTCTTTACTTTTTTCCCACTCAGGCAAGTTGTGAAATTGACTTAATCTCTGGAACTGATGCATCCACTAGGGTTTTCCCCTCGGAGTATGAAATTGATTAAAATAAATTAGAGAATGTTCATTCTGGTGAGTGGAGCTGAGATGGGACAATTAATACATCAATATTGTATTTAGATGAAACAGTCATTGCTGTCATTTATTGTGCCGTGTTATACAAAAAGCATGTTCAGAAAGCTGAAAACAAAATCTCCTCTTCTGCTCTTTTTTGATCAACAGGCATTTTTGATTCAATAGGAGGTGCAACACCATCCTGTTCTGACAATTTCTGGAGATGAAAGGTTTTGTTATGAAAGCTATAGCCATAATGAATGCTTGGCTTAGTTTTGAACTCTTATGGCTTCAGCCTTTAGGTAGTCTACTGATCTAAGAATCATAGATATTTTTGAGACTGTAATGATGAAGTATTCTTGGTATAGATTCTTGTTTACTTACATACCTAATAGGTTGTTAAAGGATTATATTCTTTTACACTGGAATCTGTTTTCTTCAATATTCATTATATTACAAGTCAAGATTTTTAGAATCAGACTTTTTTTTTTGCAATGAGCTTAGCACAATCCCTGTTGCTGTAGTAAAGGCTCAAGAGACTCTTCATAATAGGTACTGGATTGGTGGCAGTGGATGATAAATGAGGAGACACGGAAGTGGCTTGAAGTTGCCATGAGTTAGTTGAAGGACATTGAGTGGCATGAGTAATCTGAAGGGATGGGATGCTTTGTGCGAGGTGTGAATTTCAGGGGGCCTTTAAATGAAAATGAGCTACTAGGATAGAAAACTGAAATGGGCCTTTCAACTGCCCCACTTCCACACTAATCAGGTACTGCATATTAAATCAATAAAGGAAGAAAATCTGCATCTATATCATGCCTTTGACAATCTCTGGACATCAAAACATACATCACAATTAAGTGTAATCAGTGGTATTATGAAGGCTAATGTGCCAAATGATAACCACTGCAACTAGTAATGAGATAAAAGACCAGATGACTTTGTTCTGGCGATATCGGTTGAAGCCATAAGAGCATTTTGCTGTGATTTAAAAATACTCTTTGTGGTCAAGTGACCTGTGACCTCCAGGATTGTTACAGAAATATTGACATTTTCCCATGATCATGGCTTTAAAACTCAAAGTTAAAGCCAAGTTTAAACTGATCTGGACTCTGGGATTTGCAAACTCCAGAGCTGGAACAGACAGTATTCATGCAGCCAAACCTTGGAAAGGCAACTTTACAGCAAAACAAGTCAGGCAAAGGCATAAATGGTCACATCGGTTCATTCTGAAACATTGTTTATACCTCCAGTGAACCTGCTTTGTAAGAATGCTATACAGATTTTATGGCACCCGGCTCAGTAGGAATCCAGAGGCACAGTGACAAGGACAGCACTTGGCACTTCTACTATCATGTTTTACAACCTCCAAATATGGAAAGTATCACCTTATTAGATCATCCTGTCCCCACCCGATGCTAGTACAAGATACAAGCCACAGAATCTTTGATGGGTGCGAAGCAGGGCGTAAAAGGGACTCCAGCTGTCTCTCTGAATTTTGCATCTTCTTCAATGGCATTCCCAGAGAATGTACCTTGGTGGGATGACCCAAAGACCAGAACCAGCCCTGGATGAGAGGTAGAGTCCAAATTGACAACAACAGATAGTGAAACGTCATCTCTCAAAGATCAAGGAACAGCTTGTCCCAGCCTTATTGCATGTGTATTATCGGTCCTTTCAGAGGAACTGTTGATTTGTGCCAGGGACTCGGGTTCAATTGTAGCCTCGGGCAACTGTCTGCGTGGAGTTTGCACATTCTCCTCGTGTCTGTGTGTGTTTCTGCTGGGTGCTCTGGTTTCCTCCCACAGTCCGATGATGTGCAGGCTAGGTGGATTGGCCATGCTAAATTGCCCATAGTGTGCAGGGATGTGTAGGTTGGGTGGTTTAGCCATGGGAAATGTAAGGTTACAGGGTAGGGGGGGATGAGTCTGCGTGGGCTGGTTGGGTCAAATGGCCTGTTTCCACTCTGTATGGATTCAATGATTCTCTGAGTGGGTGGAGTCAGTCTCACACAGATCCAGAGTTTTAGTTTTTGCTTTCAGTTATTGAAGTTGGGGTTTTGGAGGTGAACTGCTGGATACAGCTCTCTCTCTGCTGCTGCTGCAAAGAGTTCTTTCTCACTTACTAGACTGGTTTGTTTTTATTCAGTATTTTGTTCTGCTAGATTAGAGTCAGAAGATTACATGTGAGAATAACACTGTTTTGCTGAATTTGCCTTTGCTAAAGGTGTGTTTATCGGATCCGACTATATTAGAACAGTTGAGTAGTAGTTAAATAATATATTATTTTAAGTTTTTTAATAGTTATTTAAGCCAATTCTTCTTTATTTTGTTTCTATTTTAATTGTGGTGGAAGAAGAAAGTGTGCTATGCTTAAAGCATAGTAATGTGACCAATCGAATCATATTTGGAATGCTGCACCTTATACTTGCCTTTTAAATAAGAGTAAAGTTAGGATCTAGGCTATTATCTCCTTGATATGTTTTGACGGGGTTTGGTCTGATCCATAAGGGGTCAAATACGGTGGTCGGGACCTGTGGATAGGGTACAATGAATCCTTGGAAGTACAGGTCAGAAGTAGATAGCTAGTGTAGATTTAAGACTTTGTTTGTCAATCCCTTCACAAGTTGCTTCAGTAAAGTGTTGCATTAAAATACAATAGTAGAGTCTAAATGTTGTTTTTCCTTGATACTGTTCTATAAAGTTGTGTTGGACTCTCCCCAGCTCATGTCCTCTTTTGTCTATCTCGATGTGTAATGTGCCGGAGTGAAAAAGGGTTACTGCAATCTGGTCAATATTAATCAGGATACATTTACCCATCTTTTTTGCTTTACAATGTCTTGACCTTTTTTATCCACATGAGTAGGCACACAGCACCTCAATTTAGCATTACAGTCAAAAGGAAACTTCTTTCTGACAATGCCACAGATGGTTCAGCACTGGCACTGAATGTTAGTCTAATTTACATTGTTTTGTTCTAATGAACCTGCAAGGCTTGAACCTACAACTTTAATATCAAAAATGTCAGCATGCTTGCTCTTGAGCCAAGCGAAGTGAATAAAGGCAAAATGCTGCATATGCTGGAAATCAGAAATAAAAATAGTAGGTATCTGTGGAGAAAAAAGAACAGAATTAATGTTTTGATTTAAATATGACTCTCCCTCAGGACAGACAGTTAAGGGCGTGTCCCTAATGCATTCATACCATTTACCTCCAAAACCTTCCCACCCCCACCCCATCCCTGAAATTAACCATTTCCCAGTTCATGTTTTGATGGTTCCTCTTTGCATGTGAAAACAGTACAAAATGAAACAAGGTATGAAAATGTACAAATGTAGTCTCACCTCTGGCATATATATGGCCAAAGATAAGAAAGTGACCCAAGACAGCTTGTTCTAACCATTTCAGGTTGAACCTGTTGGATTTTCAGAGACGCATTCACATTGTGTACACCCTGCAGACACCGAGTGTAATCCATAAATCTTGAGCATTCATTTATCATCGTTACTTGATTTTTTTTATCGAATTCCCAAGCTCCAGTACACTTCCATCTGTCTATATATGTGTCACAATAATGTAAATGCTTGTTTAAAAAAAGATATTTTCCTCGGAAGCACTTTCCCCGCACACGTGTTTAAGAGTTCACTACAGTACACGAAAGCCATGACTGGATACCTACCAGAAATGTATCAGCAAAGGATTGCGACGCTTTGAAAGCTCGTGCTGTAAGCAAGTAAGACGTACGTGCTGGCATTAAACAAATGAAAATGTCGTGTCGCTTCAACAGTTTTGTGTCAAATCAGGCAATTATCGTACGCGTCAACATTTATAAATACTTGTTTTAGCTGGAAACATTTTGAAATTTGGGTGCTCTAATTGGGAACGCTTCACGAGGTGCTGCTGTCTAACACGGAATTAAAAACGTTATTATTTTGCTGTGAATATGTCAAGCTCCCCACACCGTGCAGCGTCCACACTCCTTAAAAGACGAGAAGAGCAAAGAAGGAGCCTCACGCCTTGTGAGTCATACTTGCCAGAGCTGCGTCCCGGGCAGGGCACTGGGGAATAACCTGACAGCGATGCACGCCTACCTACCTCCCGGGAATTGGCACTTCAGCGGCGACAATACTTTTGCAGGGAGAGAAGGAAAATACAACAGATAGTAGCCGAGAGTCTGCGTTTGACACAAATCCGCTGCTTAGGCTTATCTCCGGCTGGTACTCTGCGGCTGGGTACGTGGGCGCTGGAGCAGCTCGAAGCAAGGCACCCAGGGCAGGGCCATACAGCCCAGGCATGGCCAGACACCCAGGGCATGGCCAGACACTTAGGGCATGGCCAGACACTTAGAGGATGGCCATACACCCCGGGCATGTCCAGATACTTAGGGCATGGCCAGACACTTGGAGCATGGCCATACACCCCGGGCATGGCCAGACACTTAGAGCATGGCCAGACACCCTGGGCATGGCCAGACACTTAGGGCATGGCCAGACACCCAGGGCATGGCCAGACACTTAGGGCACAGCCAGACACTTGGGCATGGCCAGACACTTAGAGCATGGCCAGACACTTAGGGCATGGCCAGACAACCAGGGCATGGCCAGACACTTAGAGCATGGCCAGACACGCCGAGCATGGCCAGACACTTAGGGCATGGCCAGACAACCAGGGCATGGCCGGACACTTAGAGCATGGCCATACACCCCGGTCATGGCCAGACACCCAGGGCATGACCATAAACTAAGGGCATGGCCAGACACTTACAGCATGGCCAGACACTTAGGGCATGGCCAGACACCCAGGGCATGGCCAGACACCCAGGGCATGACCATAAACTAAGGGCATGGCCAGACACTTAGAGCATGGCCATAAACTAAGGGCATGGCCAGACACCCCGGGCATGGCCAGTCACCCCAGGCATGGCCAGACACTTACAGTATGGCCAGACACTTAGGGCACGGCCAGACACCCAGGGCATGGCCAGACACACAGGGCATGACCATAAACCAAAGGCATGGCCAGACACTTAGGGAGCCCCCAGACACCCAGGGTCAGGGCACGGCCGGGCACTCAGGGGACCCACTAGGCATCCAGGGCATGGCCGGTACAGCAACAGCCACCCTTCCCAGATTAAACCAGTCATTTCGGGGTTTGTTGCTGTTTGGGTTTGGTGGTGTGTTTGAGGTGAAGGGCGGTGCTTTGGCGGTTGGAAAGATGAATATAGGAGCTTTTCATTGCTTCCGCTGAAAAGAGAAAAAGGGCTGCGACAGTTCTCTTCTTTTAATGCAATTTTTTCCTTGATTTTCTTTAGTTTGCAGAGGGAATATGCGTCATCTTTTAGCAGGGTCTGGGTACCAGAAGGCAAGGGGTGCGCTGTAATCTGGCAGCGCTGTTTTAACGGGAGGCAATAGAGATGGCTTTCTCTTGATGCAGAAAGATCCTGATATAGAGAAGGCAGCTATTCCTCGCCTTGGCGCGCGTGTATTTTAAATGTTAAAACGGGAATTCGTCTGAAAGGTCAGCGTTCTTTCACAGCCTGGTTACTGGCTCCAGCGGGTTCTTTGAGGTACGTGGAGGCTCTCTCTCTCTCTCTGTCTGTCTCTCTGGCTGTCTTTCGTTGTGCTGCCGAGGACTAATGGAATTTTCTTCGTCATGTATCGGAGCGGGGAAGCCCAGTCTTTAAGAGGCTGGCGTGAAGACAAAAAAAAACCCAATCCTGAAAGGTCTTACATCATTGCTTTACCGCGTGGAGAGATTTAAAGCCCACCCATTCCCCCAGCCCACGTCTGATATTATCCCCCTCTTTTGTGTTCTTGGTCTTCATCAGTGAGTAAAATCCTTGCGCATCTGCAACACACGGTAGAGGGAAGAGTGCAGGAACCAGGTGAGTGGTTTAAAAGCAGCCATCACTGTATAGGAGGTTGCAGATTTAGGATGTGAGCCTGAGGGTTTTGCATTTTGCAGACTCCATAGGCACCAATACATCAATTAAAATAAAACCGAGACGTTCCCGTTCTCTGCAGCTCCTTTCCAATGATGAGTGCAAGGCGACTCACGGCTCTGTGATTGAACTCCCTTTTCCTCATACCTCAATCATCTCAGGCATAGTTGATAGTTTGATTGCAAAATAAAAGTAGTTGGTTACTGAATAGGATTTCTTGTCTTTGTTGAATCGGATTTCTATATTGATAGCAGGTTTAAATTTAAGGACCCGTTTTATTGTAGACGGAATAGTATCCAAAGCACAGGATGGATTTTTGTCCTTTCTCACTCCCGACCAGAATTGGATGTAGTTGTTGGATTTAGTTGTATTATTTTGACTGTCCTCCATCTAACACAGCATATCCAAATTACATCTCAGAATACAAAAAATCCTGCTTAATTTTATAGATTGTGTTAATCATTTTTTATGATATATGGAAAACAATACGAAGTGTCATGAGGTGAGAACGGACCGCCGCTTCCTAAGACGGGAAGCTGAAAAGAGAAATTAACATGTTAGGCGCATATCGGTAGCGTTTTCTTTTTAAAAAAGTGTATCAAATTGGAGCGTTCTTTTGTCTCATAATTTGCATGCTGTGTTTTGCTGTGGTACATTGGTAATTAGATTTCCTGTCATGATTTCACTTCAGGCATTTTCACAATCCAAGAAAGGTGTGATGGCTCATTAGGTGTAGTGTGAGAAAGCTAATAAGACGATCGAAATCAAAAGGCAGAGAGAGAGAAAAAAAGTGCTAACCATAAAGTGCTGGTCTATTTCTTAGAACGCTGCAACAAGTGATGAGCCAGTCAATAAAGGAATTATTGCTTCTCAGCGTCCGGGGTAGTGTTGGACGTCAGATATGTCAGGATAATTGTATACTCTACAAATGAAGCAATGGGAGTGTACTGAACCAAATGGACGGAGTAACCATCAATCTCAAAGTTTTAAAGTACATTTTTCAAGATCATTGTAGGACAGAAGTCTTAGTATTAATCCAAAGACAGGACTTATATATTTTCACTTTGGCATTTTTATGCTTTTGTTTTGTTGGGATTTATAATTATCATCTTTGGAATCCAAAAGTGTTTAGCAACAAAATACGTCTAATGATAATTAGTTTACATTACAGCAACTTGTCTGTCAATCTGCCAACAACTTAGTTATTAAAATCTATTGAGTAAATTGGTTAAAATGACCAAATTAGATATTAAAATCTACTGAGTAATTTGGCTAAAAATGAACTTTGCCTCCTTTTAAACTATTCTGGAGAGCTAAGCATTTTTTAAACAATTGAATATCTGGTATGAGGGAGCTCAAAACACAAAGAATTAAAATGCACATGCTAAAATGTTGTTGTTTTGGCAGGTTCAGCCATTTTGCACTTAACACAATTCTAAATATTGTCTGAAAGAGGAAACAAGTGCAGTCATGGTCTTATATTGATTCATATTGCTGCATAAAGTGCTTCCTTTGAAGAATACTATAAAGTATTTTTATACAGATTGGAAAATGGAATGCAAACACAGTCACCCTGCGAAATTGTCAGATAGAAGCCAAACTTAAAATATAAACATTGAATGAGAGAGAACTAGGAAACAGTAGGGATTATGTCAGTATTGCCCTTCATAGATTTTTCACCTGTCTTTTTGCACCTCCCTATTGCTGACAGTCACGCTCCCCTTCATTCTTCTTTTCCCACTATTTTCCCATTGCTTCCCTACTGTTCTTTCAACATGACCACTCCAGTCACCTAGTAACTTCTCTGTTTCTCCCTCTCTCCATTTTTTGCTCTCTCCATCATCTATTCTGTTTTCTCTTCTCTCGGATACCCATCCCCCTGCTCCACTTCTGATGAAGAGCTATGTAGACTCGAAATGTTAGCTTGATTTCTCTCCATGGATGCTGCCTGATCCGTTGTGATTTCCAGCATTTTTTGTTGTTGTTTTGCGTTCAGATTCCAGTAATTTGCAGTAATTAGCTCCTTCCCAATCTCTGTTTTCCCTCCCACATACTCCACTGTTTTGGTCATTTCCCACCCCTACCTTGAGTCTTCTCCCCCATTTTTGGCTTCTGCCCTATTTCCTCTTCAACCTGAGGCACACATTGCACCTCCCACCTCCCCCCCACCGACCAATGTTCAGGCAAGTACTCTCTTTCCTTCTTTATATATCTTAGCCAAATTGTGTTCTTTACCTCCATCTGATCCAAACTGTTATTGCTTTTCCCTTTCCTTTAACAGGTCCTAAATTCATTCCCACCTTTCTTCATCACAGCTGCCCACTTTTCCTCTTCCCTGCCTCAACATGGTCTCAGCAGTCACTCTCTTTGGCATCGATAGGTCTGTTGTCCATTTCTAGGCATTTTGAAAGATCTTTTGCTGCCTCATCTGACTAATGAGATCTTCTCCTCAGCAGAACATGATCATTTCCTACAAGCTCAAATGTTGTAGTTGACCTCCGGTAACTGCTTTGAGACATCTTCATTATTAATATGTTCATTATTGCATAGCATAGCTTGTTGCAACATTACTTGTTTTACTGTGCTACCTTTATTCTTATTTGCAAACAACATTGTGGCTTATCAACCAGTATTGTTTCAAACATTTCTGTCAGTTTTTTTTAAAAAAAGCCATCAGGGCATGCTTAAATATCCATGTCTCTTGTTTCATACATTGAAATATACTAGTTTCAAAATTTGTAAAGGTATGAAAATCGGCATGATGATCTTCTTGTGTGATTAACTCATGCCTGTTGACTTCAGTACAAGTAAAATGGAACCATCATGCCATCTGATCATTTAAGTGATTTCAGAAAGCAAAAGTGCAGAGCACAGTACTAAGTGGCTGCCTGCCTGAGCAGGGGGACCCAAAAATAGCTTTCAGAATCCTGCAATATTTAAAGAGGATGTGAAAATTGACTACAGAGTTTTCGGAAATGTCTTTGATTGAAAATAACATATGATGATCAAGCAATATGGCAGAGCAAGGACTAGAAGATGTTCCAATGTTGTACTGAACTTTTCGGTTAAGGAGAGATGTCTCCTTGCCAGCAGAACCTCCAGACAAACTATGAGGACACAATGGGGAAAGATACTATGATGGGTTTATACTATAAGCCTCCCAATAGCCAATGAGAGATAGAGGAACAGATATGCAAGCAGATCATGGAAATATGTAAAAGCCACAGGGTTTTTAAAGGTGTGATATCAGCTTTCCCAATATTGACTGGGATTCCCTTGGAGCCAGAGGTTTGGATGGTGGCAAATTTGAGAGATGCATCCATTTCTTGAAACAGTATGTAGATAGCCCAACAAGGGAAGGGACCATACTAGGGCTTTCACGAGAGAATGAGCCTGGTCAGGTCATCAAAGTTTCAATGAAAGAGCATTTTAGGAACAGTGATCATAATGCCATACGTTTTACAACAGCTTAGACAAGGATGAGACTGATCCTTGAGTGAAAGTGCTAAGTTGGTGGAAGGCTAAACGCAACAGTATTAGGTAGGAACTGGAGCAATTAGATTGGGAGCAGCTGTTTGAGGGTAAATCCACATTTGATATTGGGGAATATTTTAAAGGCCAGAGCTTTTAGTTGACCAGAGCTCAGGACCAGCATGTTCCTGTGAAGATGAAAGACGGGATCGGTAAGAGTTGGGAACTCTGAATGATAAGAGGTGTTAAAAATTTCGTCAGAAAGACAAAGGAAGCATGCATAAGATTTAGGAAGCTGAAAGTAGATAAGGCCCTTGAGGAATATAAAGGGAGTAGAAATTTTGAAAAAAAGGAATGCGGAGGGCTCAAAGGTGTCATGAAATATTCTTGGCAAGTAGGATTAAGGAGAATCCCAAAATATCTTATATGTATATAAGGAGCAAAAGATAGCTAGGGAAAGGATAGGCCGACTCAAGAACAAAGGAGGGAATTTATGCGTGGACCCAAAGGAAGTGGATGAAGTCCTTAATGACCACTTCATATCAGTATTCACCAGGGATATGGACATGGACAATGGTGGCATGTTTATATTTTATGGTATTTTAATATTAGGAAGGATGAGGTGTTGGGTGTCTTGAAAAACATTAAGGTGAGTAAGTCCTCAGGACCTGATGGAATCTATCATAGGACACTGAAGGAGGCAAGGGAGGAGTTTGCTTTGGCCTTGACAGAGATCTTTATATCTTCCTTAGCCACAAATGATGCCCC
This sequence comes from Ginglymostoma cirratum, assembly GCA_024137785.1. NCBI lineage: Eukaryota > Metazoa > Chordata > Chondrichthyes > Orectolobiformes > Ginglymostomatidae > Ginglymostoma > Ginglymostoma cirratum. The sequence goes on along the minus strand of JAHRHZ010000019.1, from coordinate 45,484,660 downwards.
AGAAGTTTAGAGAATAGCAATATTGTTTCTTTGTTTAAGAAGGGCAACAGGAATAATCCAGGAAATTATAGGATGGTGAGCTTTACATCAGTGGTAGGAAAGTTATTGTAGAAGATTCTTAGGAACAGGAGTTACTTGCATTTGGAAAAGAATGGATCATTAGGAAGAATCAGCATGGCTTTATGGAGAGAAGGTCTTGACTCACAAATTTGATTGAGTTTTCTAAGGAAATGATGAAGATGATTGAGGGTAGGACAGTGGATGTTGTCTACATGGACTTTACTAAAGCATTTGATAAGGTCCATAATGGTAGGCTAGTCCACAACATTAAGTCGTATGGGATTCACGACAAGTTGGTAAGTCGGATACAAGATTAGCTTGGTCATAGATGTGATGATACTGTGGCTTTAAGAGGTGTATTTTGTCCTTTGTTTCTATGAAGACAGAGGTGGGAGCAATCTGCTTCAAGCCAATAAAGTAAGTAACTTGTGAGGCCTTGGCCTTTTTGTTTGAAGCTAGAACAATAAAGGGAGCCTGAATGAGTGGGGCCAAGCTCCCACAAAACCAAGATTTTTAGTTTTAGCTTTCACTAGTTGCTGGAGTCTTGAAGTTGGATGTGAAAGCTATTATTCCTCTCTGGGTTACAGCCAAAAACTGGGGCTCTCTTCCTGCTGCTAGAATTGCATGTGAGATAATCTCCTTTACTGACTTTGCCTTTGCCAAGGTATTTATGGTATGCTACTATATTGGAACAGTAATGAGTGGTTTATTACTTTTAAGTATTTCAATAGTGACGGTTAAGCCAATTCTTTTATTTTCAATGTCTATATTTTAACTATAGTGAATGAATAAAATGTGTTTTGCTTCAAGCCTGTTGGTTTGACCAATTGAATTACATTCAGAACGCAACGCCTGGCACTTGCCTTTTAAAATAAGAAAATGTCTAGGCTATCTCCTTGACATGTTTTAAGGGGTTTGGACCATAACTACACAGAGGCCAGTATCTGACACCATGTCACCTTTTATTTACATGTGAACAGTCCTTGACTTTAGTACTGCCTCATTCAGAGTCAGCTACCAGCCTGTCAGTATCTCTGATGTCTCTTTTTCATGTGTCAGCCAGGGCTCTTTGATTGGACCAGATTAACAACTCCAATCAGGGAAGTCATATTCAATGATGTCCAGCTGGCTGACCTGTTAGAATCACTACATAGATGAGATGAAAATTGGTCGAGTTGTAGCTAGTTAGGACAGTTGGCAAAGAATACATCAGGACATAGATAAATTAGGAACTTAGGTGGAGAAATGTCAGATGGAATTTAATCTGAATATGTGCAAAGTGAAGCATTTTGGGAGGCCAAATGCAAGAGGAAAGATACACAGTAAATGGCAGGACCCTTAGGAGCAATGATATATAGGAGAATCTTGGAGTGCAAGTCCATGGCTCTCTGAAAGTGGCAACACACGTGGATAAGGTGGTAAAGAAGATGTAAGGTGTACTTGCCTCCATCAGTTAGGGCATTGAGTATAAAAGTTGGCGAGTCTTAATGCAACTGTATAAAATTTTAGACAGGCCACATTTGGAGTATTTTATGTAGTTCCGGCCACCACACTATAGGAAAGATGTAGAGGCCTTGGAGAGGGTACAAAATAGGTTTACCAGAATGTTCCCTGGATTGGAGTGCATTAGGTATAAGTAGGGGTTGGAGAAACTTGGATTGTTTTCGCTGGAGCATCAGACGCTGAGGTAGCAAACTGATAGAAGTGTATATAAAATTGAGAGGCATGGACAGGATGGATAGTTAGAGTCTCTTTCCCAGGGTAGAAATGGCAAATGCTACGGGGAATAGGTTTAAGCTGAGAGGGGGAATGTTTAAAGGAAATGTGTGAGGAAAGCTTTATACACAGAGGATGGGAGGTGCCTGGAATGCACTGCCAGGGGAAGTGTTAAAAGCAGATATGATAGCAATGTTAATGAGGCATTTAGACAGACACATGAATAGACAGGGAAATAGAGGGATATGGATCATGAGCAGGCAGATGGGATTAGTTTAGAATGGTGCGATGGTCAGCACTGACACGGTGGCTTGAAGGGCCTGTCCCTGTGCTGGACTGTTCCATGTTCTTTGTCGGGACAGTCACTGTCTAGAGCCTGGCCTCAAGGATCTGGATGAATACCAGCAAAAAGTCAAGGGTCTGACATGAACAATCATAGTCAGTAACTAATCCTTCAAATGCCACATCCTGTGAAAAGCCACCATATCCTCACAAACGTCTCAATATGTTACAGTCCTAGCAACAACCTGTATCAATTTAATCTAGCATGCATGTCTCACTTCACCTCATTACACTTTACACTGCTGCAAGCTTGCACATTGTCAACTGTTCAAGCAGATCATCACATCACCTAAACACATAGCACAGATGCATTTTCTCTGTCTTGCAGGACAGGGTGACACATAATACATGGGTTGGCATTGTCAAGTTGGGCCGAATGGCCCGCTTCAGTACTATATCATTTCTATGGTACTATAATTAGATTCTGCACTTAACCAGCAGGGGTCTAGCTCAGATCCTTATTCCCTGTTCCATGGAAGAAATGCCATCAATAGATTACCTAAATCCCGGCAGTTGTAATGAATCCTGAGACTGAAATCAGGAAGCACAGCCAGCTACCACCAGAACTAGGGACAGCATGTGTAAAGGGGCTGACAGGATTTTGCAGCACTCTAGCACTTCAGTACATTCCCATGATTCATGCTTTTGGATTTTCAGAGATTCTGTGCTGCTATTTTTCTCAGGACCAAAATATTCATCAATGTGCTGGTATCCTTTCCATTGCTTGTCAGCCAACCAGCTGAGACTACAGATGTGCACACAAAAGATGTTGGGCCTTTGAGGGCCAGAAATGCTTGATGTCATTGATGTGCCCTTTCCCCCATTGACAGTCAGCTGCCTTGTGTAAGTAATGTTGCAGTCCCTGGAGTAACACTGCATAGCAGCACTAGGACTAGCAAAGGCATACAGAATTCAGGGCTCACGAATAAGCACAGGCATAATTAGTTTTGTACAGAATATGATATGGTTTGTTTCATCAAGTTGTTTTGTAATGTTCTTTTTGTGGTGGAATTTATTTCAGCATTGTCACTGTGCAGATGCCTTGATGATCAGTAATGGAGGGAACATGACTTACGGAACTGCTTGTGAATGGGGAATTGGGCTTGCATTCATTGGTACAATGATGTAGGACTTGAATGATTTAATGTCTGGGACAGTGTGTGTAGTACCCCACCACTGTAATGATATACGTGATCACATGAAATGATGATAAGGGGAAAAGTATTCATTAGAGTTTTCCATACTTCTGAAATGCTGTATATGGTTTTGTAGTATGTAAAAGTCTTGTTCCTGTTAAAACCTACTGAAAGATCAGTAAAGTCTCCCAGCAAGACTAATCAAATATGCAACATAGTGGCCGTTATGAAAATTTGTAAAGAAGTTTCCAAACCTGAAGAAAGAGAAACCAAATCTGGAGAAAAAATTAGAAATAGGCAGCAAAATACTCCAATGGTACTCTATAGACAAAGTGGAGGCAAAGCAAGTCAGAAAACCAACTTGCAAAGGCACTCAGGCTACACCTAAGAGGCCTATAAAGAAAATCGTAACAGAGTAATTGTAGGCTTCAAGTCAGAGCTGTCAGGTAGGCGGTGAACAACCTTTACACTGTAAGAGAAAGTCTTAATGGTTCGCAAGACAGACAGCAAAGCTGCAAGATTCTACCCTTTAGAAAAGGCAGCTTATGCTAAAACATCGAGCAGACCCAATGTGATATTGACACCATTAATTTTTGGAGCCATGAAATTGAAAAGAAAACCTCAACCAAAATGCAGCTCCAGGAACAGGGAGTGAAGAGATTGTTGAACTGAAATAAAACAGCTTTTAATGGTTTTGCCTGTTTCAAAATATAAATAACTAGTGTAGTAGAGAGATTCTTTGAGGAAAAACAGTGACTGCAATGGGATTATGAGAAAATATTCAATACTAAAGCAAAACTTAAAACAGTGAGTAAACTAATTAGAAAGCACAAAGAAAAAATGCTTTATACTACCTGAGAGGTTTGAACACATACATGGGCCAAAATCAGACTCAAACCTGATCACATTGGAGAAAAATAATTATTGAAATGAGGAATTGTTTCCAACTGGGATAGGGAGTCCAAAGCAAAACAAGTCGAGTACTCCAGAGAACAATAACAGATGATGTTTTTGCAGATCAAGGCATTAATGAAACATGAAATAAATTGGAGGAAGTCTTAAAAGCTATTGATAATGACTTCAACCTGGGGAGAGAAAACTCTTGCAGCTAAACTAATCGGAAGTGTTCAGAGGCTGGTAGATATTTTTGTTGATGACCTTTACAGGCTAGTTGAAGATTGCAAATATGGAGATCTAAAACAGAATTAATATGAGGTTACACTGTGTAGATATTGCTGATCAACTTTTGTCATACTTATTAAAGTCTAAGGAAGAGCTCACCTTAGAAAAAGCAATGCAACTGTTGGTATAAGCAGAGGCTTTCAATCAGAAATGTAATTCTGAGAGATGAAGAAAGGCTTGGTTCAAGAAACCTCCAGTCACCATACAATTCCTTAAGCACAGTACTGTGAAAGAAGCGCCAGAAAAAAAAAATACATTTAGGAGGGAAAGTGCTCGATACTGTAAAGTCCTGCCAGTGTTGTGGTATCAACAGTGTCCTTTAAAAAAAAAACTAGAATGCTTTCACTGCAAAATGTTGGCCCTTTGGGAAGATGTGCAAACATAAAAAATTTACTTTCATAGTTATGGAATCTCCTTGGTCAGAACAGTGTTCCAAATCATGCAATTTGAAAAGCACATGTAAATGTCAACAGGCATATCACTAATTGTATTCACACATCCCCTGCAATTAACAGAATTAATTTGATTCAGGAAAGGTTATCTTTCAAAGTAAAGGGAAATCTACATGCAGTACCCCAGTAAAAGTGGAGGCAGGTGTTTGAAACACTGTTTATTTGACAAAAATCAAGAATTTCACATTTTATATAGAAGAGCTTGTCTCGACATTAATTTTATCCAGTGTTATGGACCAGACCAAAAAGAGTATTTAAGTGCCAAACAGCAACTGTTCCAATATAGTAACATCTCATAAACGTACCCTTAGCGAAGGCAAATTCAGTAAAATAGATTGTCTCACATGTGATGTTTCTCCAGTCCAGAAGAAAAGAACACCAAGAGAAAACTCTGCCAAAGAGAGAGAATTCTAGCTTTTGTTGTGGCAAAAGGACATATAGCTTCCACAACCAATCTCAAAACCCCCAAGAACTGAAAGCTAAACTAAAACCCTGGTTCTGTGGGAGCCCAACTCCACCTATTCATGCTGTTTCTGTTGTTCTAAGCTTAAACAAAAACCAAGGGCATTCCTAGTTGTTGATTTATTAACATGGAAGAGTCAATTTTTCACCTCCATCTTAAAGTAGTTATATATTTTTTAAAAAAGGACAAAATCCACCTCTTAAAGCCACAGTATCGTCACTCCGGAAAATGGAAGAAGTTAAATAGCAGGGATTACACAGGCGCTTTTAAAAAGAAAGACTTTATAAAATTATTTCTTGACCTAGGAAGATGTAAGATCAAATATAATATTACTTTAAGGAAAGATGCAAAACCTTCGTCTTTTCGTGCCTAAGAAGATAGTGCAGTCATCAATGAAGCAAATCCAATTCAGCTAAAAGAGATGACTATGACAGAAATAATTTCTCTTGTCACTAAGCCTGCATTGTAGTGCTCTGGAATCATTCCAGGCCTGAAAATTGACAGTACTGTTTGTATTTGTATAGAATTAACTTAATAATGCTGTAATAATTCATTCAATGTTCTCAAAAGACAAAAGTTTGGGAATTTGTCCAAAAATACCACAGCCATGAAGCTGGACACAGACTGCAGATTTTGGCAAGTCTCTTTGGCTGTAAAATCAAAGTTGCTGATGACCTTTATTCTTTGTTCAGAAGATTTCATTTTAATCATTTTAGATTCATGATAATGTCAGCACCTGAAATTTTCCAAAGAACTATGTCAAATAGTTCACTTTACCTGAGGGTGTAAGCAGTTTTAAATCATCAACCAGAAGAAGGCCCACAATAATGATAAGTGTGAATTCTTAAAACAAATCTAACATTTCCTAGAACATATTATTAGCAGTAAGTGCAGAAAGACCTGCAAAAAATAAGAATGATTAATGAATTCCCATTTTCCATTTTGTTCGAGACTTTCAATGCTCACTTGGAATGATTAATCAATTCAGAAACTATGTTACCAAATCTATCACAGGTTACAGAACTTTTAAGAGAAATATTAAAGAAAGCACCAGCAGATATTTCAAAGGGTCAAGGAAATGCTGATATTGCCAGATGTCCTAGCATATTATACCCCCGCACTACTGACCAAAATTGCTGCCTTATTTATCGTGTTGAAGTAGTCTTCTTTCAAAGACAGCAATGTAGACAGCTCCATTATGTATCTTAGCGTTGTTGTAACTGGGACAAGATGGTCCATCATAGAAAAAAGACTTTTATAGTCATTGGCTTGTGAAACCTTCCTAAAAGTTGTCATGGAGAAAGAGCGCAATTCCCAATTTTATTATTTGATGTATGACTCTCTAGAAAGCCTTCAAGAATTCTAAGATTCCAGTGGGGATTAATGAGATTCACTTATGAAATGGTAAAAGTGTGGGGCAAGCTGTAAACAACATCAAATGCATTGTCCACAGTCACCATTTCATCCCACATATATTTTGAAATGGGAATGAATCATATTCCCAGTTCACTGCAACACAATCGTTGGTAAGTTCAGAATGGCTTCAAGAAATTTGACATTTGCAAATGCAAGATGACAAAGCTTCTGCAATCACCAATATGACACACAGCGTTGACCACAGTAGCATGCCAGTACTGGTAAAGTGATGAAAATCTTTGCGTATGGGAAGCATTTTCGAATTATGGATAAATTGCTACCTATGTGAGTACAAGTTAGTGATTCAAATTTCACCCAGCAAATATCTTGAAGAAAATACACCAGAGCCACAAAGGTATTGCAAAATGGAGAGCACATGCCCCATCGTCTGTGTGGTAACCAGGAATACTGAAATCTGTCAGAGAAATTATTTCAAATTGCCAGGCACATGATGCACAGAGTAAATCTCAAGGAACTCCTTATCTCAACCCAAAGTCCAACCTGGCGGTAAGAATGTCTGGAGCTAGATATATATGTGTTGAATAGAAAATCTTTCTTGATTGTCCTTCATTATTTTTCAAGAGGATCAAAGCCATAATGTATGCAGCAACTACTAAGACCATCATTTAACTTTAAAAGGAGAGAACTTTGCAACACCTGGAATTCTTGATCAGATTCTCTCCAAAATTGATGTACGACTTATAAATAATACAGTCATGCACTTTGAAAAACTTCAGCCTTATTTTTTGCACTGATGTGCTGGGGTCTTCCATCATTGAGGATGGGGTTATTTGTGGACCATCCTCCTCCAGTGAGTTGTTTAATTGTCCACCACCATTTACGACTGGATGTGGCAGGACTGCAGAGATTAGTTCTGATCCGTTGGTTGTAGGATTGCTTAGCCCTGCCTATCAGTTGCTGCTTATGCTGTTTGGCATGGAGGTAGTCCTGTTGTGTGGCTTCACTAGGTTGACAACTCATGTTTAGGTATGCTTGGTGCTGCTCAAGGCATGCCCTCCTGCACTCTCCATTGAACTAGGGTTGATCCCCTGGCTTGATGGCAATGAGGTTACAGATTGTTCTGGAGTACAATTCTGCTGCTGTTGATGGCCCACAGTGCTTCATGGATGCCCAGTCTTGAGTTGCTAGATCTGTTCAAAGCCTGTCCCATTTAACACAGTGATAGTGCCAGACAACACGATGGAGGTGATTCCCAATGTAACAGCTGGACTTTGTCTCCACAATGACTTGTGGTGGCCACTCTTACCAATTCTGTCATGGACAGATGCATCTCTAGCTGGCAGGTTGGTAAGGATGAGGCCAAGTATTTTTTTCCCTCTTGTTGTTTCCCTTACTACCTACTGCAGACCTAGTCGAGCTGCTATGTCCTTTAGTACCTGACCAGCTCAATCAGTAGGACTGCTGCTGAGCCACTTTTGGTGGTCGATATTGAAATCTCCCACCCAGAGTACATTTTGTTCCCTTGCCATCTTCAGTGCTTCCTCTAAGTGTTGTTCAACATGGAGGAATATTGATTCATCAGCTGATGGTGGATTGTTATCAGCAGGAAGTTCCCTTGCCCATGTTTAACCTGAAGCTATGAGACGCCGTAGGGTCCAGAGTCAATGTTGGAACTCCTCTCCAATGTATACCACTATGCCACCACCTCTGCTGGGTCTGTCCTGCCGGTGGGACAGGACATATCCAGGGATGGTGATGGTGGTGTCTGGGACATTGTCTGTAAGGTATGATTCCGTGATTATGACTATGTCAGGTTGTTGCTTGACTAGTTTCTTGAGACAGCTCTCCCAATTTTGGCACTAGCCCCCAAATGTTATTCAGGAGGACCTTGCAGGATCAACAGGGTCGTTTCTGCTGTTGTCTTTTCCAGTGCCTGGTCCATGCCAGGTAATTCATCCGGTTTCATTTCTTTGAGACATTGTAGCGATTGGTACAACTGAATGGCTTGCTCAGCCACTTCAGAGGGCTGTTAAGAGTCAATTACATTGCTGTGGGTCTGGAGTCACGTGTAGGCCAGACTAGGTGAAGATGGCCAGTTTCCTCCCCTGAAGGACATTGGCTTTTCTGACAATTGACAATGATTTCATGGTCATTGGTAGATTCTTAATTCCGGATTTTGATAATTATTACATTCAAATTCCACTATTTGGCATGGTGGGATTCGAACCCAGGTAGCCAGAAATTTAGCTTGATTTCTGGAGTAATAGTCTAGCGATAATAACACTAGGCTATTGCCTTCGCTGCCACTGGGCCATCTCATTCTCTAATTGCATTCAAGTCAAGAAACAAGAACTCAGAGAAACACTACTGATCTTCTGAGTCTTACAGAAACAATTAAGATCAGGGAAAGATGTGAAATCTCCTGATAAGTCGAATCTGTGATATTACAGATTGAGTTGAGATTGATAACATGTCAAAATAATAACATCACCAGAAGCGCACACTCATTAGAGAGAGAGAGATGACTGGTCATGGTTTCACCTGAGCGACAGCATTACTGGGGTAGGTGGCTGAGGTTGAGAAGGCAGGATCGTTCATGATAACCTCAACTTACGCTATTGGTATCACTCTGCATTGCAATGCAGCTGTCCAGCCAACTGAGTTAACCTATCCCCTTGTCAAAACAGTAATGAATATAGAAAGGACAAAATAGGGAGATAGATCTCCTATAAGTCTTCAAAAGGATTAATGTCTGGGACAATGTGAACAGCACTCCCCAGTGTGTTAATTTAAGATGTCGAGAATGTAGAATACGGGAGAGACTGGCTCAGATATGTCGGAAAGAGGAAAAGGGTCATGGCATCCGCAAAGTTAGTCATACTTCTTTAATGATGTAAGTAATTCTTTAATATATAAGCCAGTTATTACTAAAATATACTGAAAACTTAGTAATCTCTTCTAACTAAACAAATTAAACGAGCAACAGTTACCACAGTTTGAGTCATTCTGATCCTAAATTATGTGTCATACTTGACCCCTAAGATAAGCTTCTGACTGGGTAACTAAACTAACACTGAGAACATTTGTTTCCACCTTCACAATACTCTCTGCCTCCATGCAAGACTTAATTTATCAGTTACATCCAGAATTGATATTTCCAGTGCATTCCTACCCAGCCCCCCATACTCTACTCTCTGTAAACTTGATGTCATCTAAAACCCCAGTGTCTACCTGACTCACACCAAAAACTCCACTCAATTAACATTCCTGAGGTTGCTGACTACATTGGTTTGTACACGAGAAATGCCTCAACTTTAAAATTTTTTGCTTTGCATCTGCCATTGCTGCATTGTTTTCTTATATGTAATCTGTTACAGCTCTGCAACCTTCCCAGATATTTGTGCCCATCTAATTCAAGCTTCATTGACACCCCAATTTTAGTTGCTCCACTGTTGTTGCTTTTGGTTTTAGTTAGCTGGGCACTTAGATTCCTTCTCTGTATCTCTTCAACACTCTAACTGTCTTTCATCCTTATAATATATTGTTTAAAACAAATCTTTACAACAAAACAGTTTGGCTACCTGCCATAATAATGTATCACACAACTCAACATCAAGTCTTGATTTATAAAATTTTTATACAATGCCTTGTTGAACCATACGGAAGATATTGTGTAAATACGACTTCTTGTTGTTTTGTTGATTTCCTCCTCTTGCACACCTTATACCTGTCAGTGCCCTCATGATGGTTAGATTCTGCAGGAAACAGCAGACTATAGTGAATCATAACACATTCTCTGGTGAGTATTGCAGATCTTCTCTACAATAGTCCAAGCAGTGGAACATTTCTTACGTACCCCCTAAGCTTTGTTTGATAAATTTTCAAGTGGTTTTAATGGTTCTTGTTATGTGTATCGTGTTGACGTGTAAGTGCTTTCTGTACTGGAGTCAAGAGCAAGGTAATTGGCGGGTAGCCTATATCATCTAGTAGCAATTTTTTTGCTTTCTTGGAAGTTCAGATGCTGATTGTGCGGCAGACTGCTGCCAGGATAATGGCAATCAAGCTGCATGTTGTGCTGACTAAAGTCACTAGACATTGAGGGACTGAATACTCTTTCTCATGTCTTACATCTCAAAATTTACACAGGCTGTCTACAAAGGGAGAAATGCTGTGACTAGCAGCTTTCACCACAGAGAAGCCTACAATACTGGCAAGGTCAGGTCATAGAGCTGTACAGCTTGGAAACAGACCCTTTGAACAAACTCATCGATACCGACCAGATATCTTAAATTAATCTAGTCCCATTTGCCAGCATTTGACCCATATCCCTCTAAACCCTTCCTATTCATGTAGCCATCAAGATGGCTTTTAAATGTTGTAATTTTAACAGCCTCCACCACTACCTCTGGCAGCTCATTCCATACAAATATTACCCTCTGTGTAAAAAAGTTGCCCCTTAGCTCCCTTTTAAATCTTTCCCCTCTTACTTTAAACCAATGCCCTCTAGTTTTGGATTCCCCACTCTGGTGAAAAGACTTTGGCCATTTACCCTTTCCATGCCCCTCATGATTTTATAGACCTCTATAAGGTCAGTCCTCAGTGTCCGACACTCCAGGGAAAATAGCCCCGGCATTTGCAGCCTCTCCCTACAGATCAAATCCTCCAACCCCAGTAACATCCTTGTAAATCTTTTCTGAACTTTTCAAATTTCACAACGTCCTTCCTATAGCAGAGAGACTAGAATTGAATACAGTATTCCAAAAGTGACCTAACCAATGACCTGTACAGCTGCAATATGACAACCTAACTCCTATACTCAATGCACTGACCAATAAAGGCAAGCATACCAAATGGCTTCTTCACTACCCTGTCGACCTGCGACTCCACTTCCAAGGAACTATGACCTGCACTCCAGGGTCTCTTTGTTCAGCAGCATTCACCAGGACCTAACTGTTAAATATATAAGTCTTGCCCTGATTTGCCTTTCCAAAATGTGTTCAGTTTGCTACCTTCCAGCAACAAAGAATTTACCTATCTTTTCACACAGTTCACTACGCTTTCATTTGCAAAAATGAAAAGTGAACTGTAATATATTGCAAATGTCACTTGCTGTGGCTCAAAAAGAGTCTGACCCATTTAACTTCATGCCCATAGCTACTTTTGCCGCTGCTGGTAGTACGATCGTTGTGCTGTGATACTTTTCAGGCTGCAGAAAGTAGCAGACTTCAGCGAACTCATCCTGGATGAAGCGGACCTGTCTAATGCATTACGTTTTGGTGAGGTTGAGATATGAGAAATGAACATTTGAATACTCTTGTGGATATGACCCCTTAGTGAAACATAATAAATATGATTTCTTTCTCCTCTCTTCCTCACTCCTTGTGCAGCTTGTACTCCTCTGCATCAATTCTGATTCTCCCAGACATGCTACTAGTCAAGGGGATGGAAACTGCTGTATTCATGTCTGTGAGTGAATGTTCTGAGCACAACTCTTGAAGTCAGGACTAAGGACATCTGCATCATTAAGTAGCAGTATAAACCTCTAAATTATGCTATAAACTGAGAAATAGCCAGTGGAAATCAATCAACCATTAACCTGAGAGTGATCAATGATCTTTTTTAAATAGTCCTGGAGGGTTTTCTCCTAGCTGCTGAATGGATGTTCAGCTGTGCATGTTTAAGAGAAGGCATTAGCCTAGAGTGTTGGGGTCAAGAGTGGCTAGGACAGAGAAAAATCAGCATTTTGTGCTTGCTGTTCTCAAGAGCTGCCTACTTTGCATATTTCTGCTGCGTGCACCCATACTGATGCTCTTGCCAAAATGAAATGGATAAAACGAGCACTAGAAGTGTGTACATATGGTGGCACAAACAACATGTTAGGCCCAAAATCATCCATGTAATGGTGTAAACATGAGTGCCACACACCATGATGTTTTACGGCCTTCAAGATTAAACATGGCATTCAATGTTGATTCTTTATTAATATTTCAGTAATTAACTCCATCAGGCATCTTTTTTTTCTGAAATAACAATTGAAGATGTGGATGGTAGCTGTCACACTGCTATGGTGTCAATATTGAATTTATTTGCAGTGAAATTTTATGCCATGCCATATTGCCCTCTTAATGGTCAGTAATTATATATTCTTTAGTCTAGAAATTACATTTTGCATTATTAAAATTTGAACACTCAACAATTTTCTCGGGCATTTCCTTGTCTGCTATTTTAACGAAGATATCATGTTATTCATTTTAAACAGGTCAATACTTCTTTTAAAGCAGCAGTAGGTGAAGTGCTCATATGCTGATATCACCAACAGTAATTTCTAGCTGTTATCTATTCTTTGCAACCAATGCTCTTAAAACTATTCCGAGTTGGATGATGTTAATGTGTATGGTCCAGGCACCTCAGCTTCGCCAAAATTGAGCAGATTCTGGAATCTTCTCAAAGACTCAAAAAAAGATTTATTTTTGATTCAATTCAAAACTTATTCTCACAATTACTGACTATACTTGCTGTTACTTACAATTCAGAAGGGAGGTATACTCTGAAGTATCTGATCCTGTTTAATATTACCTTGATGTTAGAGAATCAGGCATGCACATTATAAAGGACAGTTGGTTTAACCATTAGATAAATTGTATATAACAGTTCTAAGAACTATTTTGGGCAACTGGAAAGGGTACCTGATAACTAAGTTTGTTTCATGACTGAACAGTTCAACAATTTTTAGGGTTACTGCTCTTTTCAACGATCATATTTGAGAAATTTGGAAGGTGTTGAATCAGGAAGAGATAGAATGCTGTTCTGCCCATTCGTGGATTTTCAGGGTGAAACCAAGTGGGAGACGGCCATTTCCCCAAGGAAATAAAGAAAAAGAGAAACTACGTTCCTTTTAAGGATTCCATTTACCTGCTTCCTCATAGAATTCCTTTGCTGTCCCTTACTGTTGAACACTAAATGGAAATGGAGGTATTCTGAATGTTGGTTGGGTAATGTATCATAGCAGGACAGGTTGTTGTTAGAGTCCCAGAAGCATATAGCCACAAGCTTTGACAATCACTGGTGAAAAGGAGATGCCCCCGGTCTATTTGATCAATGTAATGCAAGGTTTTATGTAAATCGCATAATTGACTGTTTTCTTTGGAAGAGGATTGAATTCCCTTTTACTAGTATAGTTATGTCAACTTAGAATTGTGTACGCTAAGCAAGTAAGCTTTACATTTTTTCATTAAACAGATAATGACACTTTTTGGTATTTGCTAGAAGCATATTGATCAAAAGGTATCTGTACACTATTAATGGGTTAAACTAAGTTCAACTAAGTCCAATTCAAGTTGCATTTTGTTTCTTTTTCTGCAACCAAACTATAATGTCTAGATAACAGCTGAGGAAAATACTAAAAGCTGGCTGACAGATTTACATAAACTGCAACAGGCCAAAGAATCTAATAGCTAGGGAATGGACATAACCTATGAAAATGAGTAGTATGTAAGCTTTTTACCCCAGGTTGCAATAACTACACATCATTCTTCTACCTCTGGTGGGAGAAAAATGAATAAAATATTGAAGACAGAACAAAATTCTGATGATGAAATATTCGTCATATGTGAGTTGGAGCAGAGATCCTTGATATGCTCCTTGAAAACTTGTTAATATTTAAATTAGGTATTAAGTTATATACATATTTTAAAGGGAAAAAGTTGGTTTTCATCTACAGACAAACAGGCATTCTTTTACCTAAAATTTGGCTTCAAAGTCACCTTCTCATATTCAGCTCTCTCAATCTCTCCAGTTCAAAAAGCCATTCTATCTTCTTTTATTTAGAACATATCTCACTGGAGTATACATAGCATAACAATCTTATTTTTTGTTTGTATAAAAGCTCTGATTCTTCTGTTCTTGCGTCATACCTAGTATTCTTGCAACTCCAAAAGATACATCAGCAAAATAAATCAACGTGTTTCTTGTGAAATGCAAACCAGCTGACACATGGATGGATAAACTAACCTGTTACCTTAATAAGTGGATGGTTGGTATGTATAACAACATCAAAAATAGCAGAGACCCAGTCAAAATAAAAATGCTGCAGTAGTGGGAGATTTAAGCACTTTTAGATGGGGGAAGCAAAATAAAACTTTGAGGAAAAAAATTAATGGTCAACATGATTTAAAACAATTAGAATTTGGTCTAAGAGTTATGCCTGCTAGAAACAACAAACAGTTAAATAAAGTTAGAGTCTCAATGATAATAACTGCAGAAGGATATGATATACAGACTTTCCCTGATTTATGAAAATCTGACATATGAACACTCGTAAATATCAAACAGAAACTATAAAAATAATCTTAAGGATCTGACATGTGAATGTACTTAATGAATGGCCATTTTATTTTGTATTGTGTTGAGTTCTAACTTGAGTATAAATCAACTTACAAATGTACTCAGGAACAGAATCCTTTTGTAACCCAGGGACTGTCTGTATTAATTATAACAAAGGTATGGTTTAGCTTTAGACAGGAAAATAAATAGGCTACAAATTTGTTTATCACTTCAAAGGAAGGGTACATGGATGATATCAATTTCTTGGCAGAATTTGTAAGCACAACAGGTGAAATCTTCCTGGTCCTGTGGAGGTGGACTTGAGGACATTAAGAGGGAATTTATGTTTAGAGGGATGAGATCAGGACTTCAGATACGTGCTGCAAACGGCAATAGTGGAGAGTCAATTTGAATAATTAAAAGCCCAATTGTGGGCCTACTGGGGAAGCTGCAGGAACTTCCAAGTGTGGATAGGTCCCTGGTTTAGCCCAAAGCCCAGAAGGTGCCAAGTGTCAGCTTGGGAGCAGTTGGCTGCAGTACCCATGAGGCCTATTTCAGGGCTTGCTACTCACAAAATCCCATCACACAGACCAGGGATCAGCAGATCATAGCTGTGATCACAGGGGCTATTCTGTGGAGGCACCCTTGCACATTGCTGACAAGTGCTTTGTTAGGATTGGGAAATGGTGCTGCCCCATGATAATTATTGAAAGACATAAGATTCTGCCTGGAGCAACCTGCAGCACTATGTTGCTCCAGGTATTAAATGGTCACAAAATACCATGATATAGTATCATGCCTTGCAGTTCTTAGTAGGATATTTTCAGGGCAACTGGAGATACGAGAGACACTATAGAATTTTTACAGAATGAACATTTTTAGGCAACCCTCAGGTATTTGGCCAAAATCCATGTGGATAGAATTGAGAATCATAGAACCATGCAATAAGGCAGCACAGAGTCTATTTGCCTCATTAAGCCTGTGCTTTTGGCCCCTCTATCCAATTTACCACAATTCCCTGCATTTTCCCAAAACCCTGTAAATTGTTTATTTACACTGAAATTGGATATGTATTTGAAACATATGAACAGGAGTAAGCTGTTTGGCCCTTTGAACCTGCTCTGTCATTCAATATGGTCAGGGTTGATCATCCTGCTCAGAAACCTCTTATCACTTTCACCCCATACCCTTTGATTCCTTTAGCACTAGGGATTATATCTGTTTCCTTTTTTGAAAACATTCAATGTTTTGCCCTCAACTACTTTCTATAGTACAGAATTCTGCAGGCTCACCATTCTGTGTGAATGAATTTCTCCTAATCTCAGTCCTAAATGGCCTATCCCGTACCCTTTTGACTGTGATCCCTGGTTCTGGACTCCCCAGTCATGGGGACTATCCATCTTGCATGTACACCACTTAGCCCTGTTAGAATTTTATAGTTTTCTTTGAGAACCCTCTCCCCTCACCGACTCATTCTTCTAAACTTAGTGATTACAGTTCTAATTGATTCAGTTTGTGCTCATATGGCAGACCTGTCATCCCAGGAATCAGTTTGGTAAATCTTAATTGCATTCCTTCCATAGCTAAAACATCCTTCCTCAGATAAGGATACCAAAACTTCATTGAAGAAGGGTCCTGACTCAAAATGTCAACTTTCCTACTCATCTGATGCTGCCTGACCTGCTATGTTCCTCCAGCTCCACATTGTGTTGTCTCACACAATACTCCAAGTGTGATCTGTACAATTGCAGTGAGGTCAATATATCATTTGCCTCCTTCACCATCTGCTGCACCTGCATGCTTACTTTCAGTGACTGGTGTACAAGGACACCCAGGTCTTGATGCACCTTGTTGTTCCCAGTCTATCACCTTCAGATAATAAACCCACTTCCTGTTTTGCTACTAAAATAGATAACCTCACATTTATCCACTTCATACTTCACCTGTCATGCACTTGGACACTTGTCCGAATCGCACTGAAGCATCTTCGTATCTTCCTCACAGTTCAGTCCCACTCAGCTTTGTGTCATCTGCAAGCTTAGAGATATTATATCCAATTCCCTTATCAAACTCATTAATATACTTTATGAATACTGGGGTCCAAGCACTGAACCGTATGGTACCCCACTAGTCACTGGCTACCACTCAGAAAATTACCCATAGTTATTCCCATTCTTTGTTTCCTGCCTGCAAACCAGTTCTCAACCCATTTCAACTGGAGTTTAAAACGATAAAGAGGGGTGTATAAACACACATACAATTCTAACAGGACAAGACTATATAAACACAGGAAGGATGTTCCCAATGACTAGTGAGTTCAGAAGCAGGAATCACACTCTAAGGTCATGGGATAGACCATTTAGGACTGAGATGAACACTGATCAAATGCTTTCAAGAAGGTGACGGATATAGATTGTAGGGCTAAATGGAACAAAGGGCATATGGAGAAAGCGGGAACAGGGTACTGAGTTGGTTGATCATTCATGATCCTATTTAATGGTAGAGCAGGCTTGAACTGCTGAAATGTGTACTCCTCCTATTTCCTATGTTTAAGAATGCCACATACCTCAGCAAACCTGTCATGTCTGTCTTTTCATACACGGGTGGATAACCAACCATTTAATACCTCCCTGAATCCACTGAAGCAGTAAGGTATCCTCCACCTCTCGGAACATGTTTGCCAAGATATTCTCAGCTCCCTGTAAGCCCTGCAGTTAGTTCAGTCTATTCTTAAGTCCATAAACATTGAGTTCATATCAGGTATTGGGAGACCTCATCTGCACATGTAGTTATTTGGGACATGTGAAGCATGCTGGAGTTCCCACACGACACAGAAATGGTAGGCAGTGGATCTCAGCTTTTCCAACATTCCATATCCCTTTGCATCCAATTAATTACATTGACTATCCATATATTTTCCTGATGCTGTTTGATTTAAACCATTTCACACAAACAAAGCTCTTTGCAATGTACTTTTATCAAACATTGTCACTCTGATAAATTCTCCCAACTATGCATGTAGTTCTGAAGAAGTGAGAGACAAAATAATTCTCAAGGTGCATTACATGTTTTGTGGCCTATAAAAAGTAAAAGAAATCTGTAGACACATAAATAAGAACAACAATGCAAGAGTACTGGGTAATTTCAACAAAATGGCTTGGGATGAAGATGTTACATGTGCTGGAAATGGGAAGTTTGTTTCTTAATAGAGCACACAATAAGAATGGAATGGTTGATATTTGAAGTAGTAACCACAATGTAGATTAAAAATGGAAAAAAATGAAACATTCAATGAAAATAACCAAAAGTATGCTTCAGATAAGCAAGAATCTAGCATGTAAACAGAAAAGCAGGAGAAATGTTGCTAAAATAGTCATGGGAGCACACAATAAATAAGTGCTGGTAAGGTGAAAAGGGGATGAATTGATGAAAATAGTTTATTCATTAATTAGAGTTTAACACCAAACAGAAACTTAAAATGGAGGCAAATGACAAAATCACAGTGAACGATATTGAAGATAAACATGTGGAAAGCAGGAAGTATAAGGGAATATACAAAGGGAGATCAGAATGGCTAAAAGGGAATCTGAATAAAAGGCAAACAGATAGTAAAGAAATAGTTAAGACTTTTGATAAGCTTATAAAAAAATCAAAAGAACAATGAGATAATAAGATTCCTTTTAGATAAAAGAGAGAATCTAACTCTGGACGCTGAAGGTCCAGTAGAGTTATTAGCATTTTGCACCTATTCTCATAAATGTTGGAAGTGTTAACATAGGTGTCATCGAGGAGAACATGGAACAATGGTTTAAGATAACTGCAGTGAAGGAATTTGTTCTGAAAGCAGTTAGCAGACTTTAACATGCACAAGTTCTTTGTCTCTAACATGAGTGCAGCCTGGGTTGTTGAAAAACATCAGCAAGTAGACTATAACAGTGCTTTTAAAATTTATTTTAGTCTTCAAATTTACAAATTATGCTCTTGGATTGGGGGGGATTGCCCATAAAGCACACTTGTTTGAGAAAGCAGCTATAGACCAGTTTGTTTCAAGTCAATAATTCAAGAACAAATTAGTAAGCATTAGAAATGCATGAAGTAATCAAGAAAACCCAGCAGCATTTTATTGAAGATCAGACGTGATTGCCAGATTTGAAGTCTTTTGAGGATTTCACCAATTAACAAGATAAAAGAAAAGGAGCAAGTAAAATCGGGGGCATTTTTCCTAAGCGCTTGGAGGTGGGTGTGGAGGCTGGGCTGCTGGGAAAATGAGAAAAAAATGCATTGGGTCAGTTTGCCAATATGTTACTGCCTCCAGCTGTGTTGGGTGGGTTTGTGGAGAAGTTGAGAAATGCTGCAGTTGAGGTGGGAAGCCAAGTGATGTCATTAAAGTAACAATTCAGCAATTTTTCCCAGTGGAATCCCTCTTTCCAAACAGGGGAGCAGTATCAGGCTATGTTCTCCAAACCAACAGTTAGGAGAAGGTGAGAGCACAGCTGGAAGATGCTTTAGTGAAGCTGACAAACTGTGAAGGCTTTATCAGTTACAACAAAGAACTGTAGAATTGAATAGATAGATGTGCTATGAAGCACTCCTTCTGAAAGGTGCTATATCTGTGTCTCTGGTGATTAATATTGCCTGGAAGGCCTAGTATCCAACAGGCTTCACCCATCCTCAGCTTCACTTCTCACAGGCAGCCTTCAAAGCAGCACCAGAGCAGATTGTACAAATGCACTATCCTCTACGTCAGCAGTAGCCCTGCAGGCTCAAGCGTCTCCATCAAGATGCAAATGTAAGGATACAGGATGCTCAGTTAACCATGTCATGCAGAGAGCCAGCTCTCCACAAATGGAATCAACACTGCCTTATATGGCTGAACCACTCATGCAGGTCACTGTTGACATTGCTGCCGTTATGATGGATGACTGCCAGGCTGGTGGATCAGGCAGGCATTGCTGGTGGCTGACAAAGTGACTGAAACTGGAGGTCCATCCCTGTACATCACACAATACCCCAGTCTCCAACTTTTGCCAAATATTGTGGTCTTGTTTGGAAAGTGAGAAAGCAGGGAGGTGCCAAAAATTGCTTGTGTTCAAAGGAGAAAAGGGCAAAATTTGTGCATGATCATTGTGAGGCATGTGCCCAAGTGTTTAAAATGTTTAAAATCATTGTGTGTATTGGCTGCTCAAATAGGCATGTGAAGTGCCTTTCCCAAGAGGAATGAGTGAACGTACAAGGTGAATTGAGGTGACCCGTGCAGGAGAATGCAGGACAAGCCATACTGTGTGATGCTGCTTGACCTGCTGTGTTCATCCAGCCCCATGCTTGTTATCTGTGGAGTTTAGTACTTGACTATGCCATATCACATATCTGTATTGCCCTCCTGAGTGTATGGATCCTCCTGGTCTGCCATCTTATGATTTGAAGAGCCACCCAGTGCTCATTTTGACAAAAACTGCTTAATTTAGAAAAAAAAGAGAATTCTGCCTCCTGCCTTTCAGATAATTCACTTTAGTGAAAGCCATCTGTACCCTCAGGTATGTTTGCAACCAACCCTGGGCAAGGGTTCCCAGTTCATTATGATCCTGGCCAAGGAGGGAACAATTGGTTCCTCTTTATTTAACCCTGCCAGGTTGACTGCAACAAACTCAACTTTAAAAAATAAAGGAATATTTTCCATAAGGGTACCTTTCCCAAATCCAAAGCACTAATGGGCAGGATCTCTTGGGGGTCTCAATGACTTGAGCTACAGCAAACTTGTGTGGCAAGATTGCTTGAGAAATCTGGGGAGGTTGACCCTGGTCTGGAGTAACTTGCTGTATCATTTATGCATTTGTTTGGCATTGCAATGACTTTCTTACTAGGCAGTGGCAGGTTGCCTTTAAACAAGGATTATTACCTGTTAATGACCTTAATCGTGACACAGCTTGCCTCATTCATATTCAGCTTCATAGCTGACCAAATATGTTGAAGAAGCTAGATGCTGAAAATTCTTGACCAGGAAATCGGAGTGGGTACATGGCTGGAGATGTCAGCTCATTGCAAAGAACCTCCAGAGGTTGATCAGTGGCAAATGGAGACCAATCCAGATTCACATGAGGTGAAGTACTTGGGTAGGACAAACAAGGCAAGGCATGATGAATTTTAAGATTCTGGGAGTCAACAAGGTTCAGAAGGACCTTGTTGTGCATGTTTACCCATTCCCTAAGCTAGTGGTACAGGTAGATACCATTGTAAAGAGAGCATATTAGAAACATACCATTATCAGTTGAGGTTTCAGAGCAGGGAATTTATGCTGGAACTGAGCTGTTTCAAAATATTAGTGTGTGTATACGTGCAGTTCTGGAATCCATATCGTAGGTGGGATGTGAGCACTGTAGAGGTTGCAGGGAAGTGTTACCAGAGTGTTGCCAGAGCTAGAGAGTTTTGGTAATAAAGAGAGTTTGTATACACTGGGGTTGGTTTCCTTGGAGCAGAGGAGACTGAGGGGAGATATGATTGAGATGTGTAAAATTTAGGAGCATAGAAAGAAACAGATTCCTCCTCTTAATGGAGAGATCAATGACCAGGGGTATAAGGTAGGGAGCAGGACGTTTAGAGAGGATGTAAGGAAAACTTTTTTTTTCACCCAAAGGGTGGTGGGAATCTAGAACTCACTGCCTCTAATGGTGGTGGTGGCAGAAACTGTCATAACATTCAAGAAGGAATTCAATGTGCACTTGTAATGACAAGACACACAAGGCCATGAACGAACTGCTGAAAGGTGGGAATAGACCAGCTAGTACCTTGTTTTTGACCAGTGCAGATTTGATGGGCCTAAGGGCCTTTTTTATGCTGTATGAATCTATGACTCTGTGACTCAAGGCATTAGTATTGTCTCTGAGGTAACTTCTGGCAGAGTAGTCTATTTCTCCACAGGGACATGGATATCTGATGGTACCTGCAAGACTCAAGAATGAGTGGGCTACACACCCAGTGGAAAGATGTGGCATGCATTGAATGACACAAACAGCAGGGTCAATGTGAACGATGGAATGGAATGAAGAATGGTCCTTACTCAGTCAGTGGGATATAGATGTCCCTCACAAAAGTGGTCCTGGTCTTTTGTCAGGGACAGAATTCTCTCCTCATGGGAGTTGAGGAGCCTGATCTCAGGTGCATTATCACCTTCCTGCCCCACTCTGAGCTGTCTTCTCCTGGAATAAGAGAAAAGGAGGGATTGAGTGAGATGAAAGTGGATAGCACGGCTGTTAGTGCTGGTACGGATGGTCGAACGATGGCAACGGTATCCCGAGCAAGTGAGCAGGCAGTGCATGGTGCACGGGGAGCAGGGGCTGGGGTTGAGGAAATGAGAGCAAGTGAGGTAAGATGTTGTATACAATTGAGTGGAAGACCATGACCTTCGATAGGAGGGAAGTGAAGTGGCAAAGATGGAGTGAGTGTGAGGTAGCAGAGAGAAGAACCCAGTATCCACTCTGGCAGAGTGGAGGAGGCAATTGACTTTGTGTAGCACGGCTGGCCGTTCCTCTGCACTGTTGAGACTGCACTGAACCTGATGCTGACCTGGGGCCATGAGCTGGTGTTGTTGCCTTCTTTGATGCCCTTCCTCTGCATCAGCTGCTCCACCAGGACCGTCAGGTCCCCATCAGAGAATCAGAGCACCATCTCTCTCTCCTCCCTTCTGACTGAATGTCCATCAAAGGCTGGGACAGCTTCAAAACACCAGCACTTGCCTGGGGTGCACAGTGGCATTTTAGCAGCGGCACAGATGCCAGGAGTGCTGATCTTTCAACGGATGTCTGCTGAGTAGCGAGTTCTTCTAGGAATAGTACGTGATAAGATGAGGCTAGAATCAGACAAGAGGGCCATCATAGGGGCTGGGATTGGTGGTCCATGAGTTAAGTTTGTTCTAATATCTCATGAGATTGCACTCGGCCTCATGGTGAAATTCCCTTCAATAAACAGGACACAACTAATATCACCAAAAAAAGTGTGATTCAGCCAATGTTTCTAGCAGAGCTGTTTTAACTGCATTTTCTTGAGGTAAAGAAACATTAAATTTGTTAGATAGTAGATCGTGAAAAATGAAACACAATGCACATATACACAGATTAGCAATGAGAGAAAGCTTTTACGTTCAAAAGATCCAGTTGAAATCAGCCCTTGTTTTGCCTGTGTTGAGTTAGATGGTGGAGTGTTGCAAATTTTGAGTAATTTCGGTAATGCTCATTTTTAGACATTGAGCAATTGCTTTATACACATTAGCTGAAAGGAGTCCTTGCTACCCAAACACTTAATGACCACTCTTCACCCCCTCTCACCCTGTGCTGAACCAATGGCATCAGTGTGCCAATGGTTGTGTGTCCCTGTTTCCTGTTTATATGCATTTGACTGGTGACTTGTTTTTAGCAATTAGAGAGAACCTTTCTACCTCCTTCCTTTATTACCTGCGAGTGCAGGGCTGTCACGCCAATGTGTTTCAGTGTTCTGCAGCACATTCTAGCCTAGTTGCAGTAGAACACCAGACAAGGTGCAGTTAGTTATGAGCCTCTTATCTTGTGTATGCAGGAAAACACACCACCCAAGTGCTTTCAGTTACCTTATTATGTACTTAGTTTGAGAATGTAACACACAAGAGATGGCTCCGATTTTTGTATTGTATTCCTTCCATTGACATGTTGTTCTGAAACTCCTTAACACCCTTTCAGCTGCAAAAATCCATAGTATCACTTGAGGCTGTGTGCAATCCGGACAAGACATTTCGAAACAGTCAATGGATTGCATTCTCAGCTATATTTGGTTTGTACACCCCGTTTTCTTTTAAAAATAAAGGTCTTACTAAAAAAAAAAGTCAATATGTGAGTAAATTGGGCTTATGAGCTGTTGTCATGACAAATGTCACTTACAGGTAACATTTTTAAGTTCAACAAGCCATAGAGTTTGTACCAGGTAGTTGCCATTTTCCCAGTCTTTCAACATTCCTAGGGTACTGTAGCATTGAAAAAAATTCGCGGTCCTCGTGAACTTCTCCGAAGAACTGAAACCTTCCTCTGACAAAATAGTTGTGTCAAACGACCTGATCTCCTGCAGTTGTTCATGAAGCTTAGGCTCTTAACTGATTTGCACTGGCAAAGAGCAACTGGAAAGCCTCTCATGCAGCAGTCAGAATCATAACATGAAAATAGTCTTGATGTATGAAAAAGACAAATTGGGAAAATTCAACCCAATGTATGTGAAAGTCTAGAATGTGTTTAACAAGATGTTTAGCCAAAGAAGCATTGAGTATATGTTCAGAAGGAAATAGAGCAGCAAAAGGAATATGGTTAATTAGTATTAATGTTACTGGAACGGTAATTCAGGACTCTAGGCTAATTTTTTGGGAATATAGGTTCAACCCCCTTGTAGTAAATAATGAAACTTGATTTGTTTGTTTATGAAAAGTCTGGATCTAGAACCTAACCTCAGAGTGACCATGAAACGACAGTTACAAAATCTTATCTAGTACATTGATGTCTTTTAGAGAAGAAAATCTTCTATTTTTACTGATCTGACCTACATGTGACTCCATGCCCTCAACAACATGGCTGACTCTTGAATGCATTCTGAAATGGCCCAGAAAACCATGTTGTTCAAGGGCAATTAGGAAACAACAATAAATTGCTGACCCAGCCAATGACGCCCAAATCCCATGAACACTGAATCAACTGTCATTTAATGGAGAATAAACCAAGAGGTATGGTAAACAATGTTGCTCAGATTGGTCAGGATGCAAAATGGTGATCGTTAGGGGTCAGTGCTGGGTATATTCTTGTTCTCTGTTGACATGCACGTAAATTGAACTTGAATGAGGCAGGGCAAGTTTCAAATTTTTCTCCAGCTAAAGATTAAGAATTTTTGAAAATTCATTGTGTGATATGCGGGTGTCACTGGCTGGCCAGCACTTATTGCCTGCCCCTAGTTATCCTCGACGATGTGTTGGCGAACTGTCTTCTGGAACTGCTGCAGTCCACATGTTGTAGCTAGACCCACAATGCCATGAGGGTGGGAATTCCAAGATTTTGGTCCAGCTACAATGAAGGAACAGTGATATATTTTCAAGTCAGGATGGTGAATGGTTGGAGAAGAACTTGAAAGTGGTGGTGTTCCCATATATCTGCTGCCCTTGTCCTTAAAGTGTTCGTGGGTTTGGAGGGTGCTATCTGAAGAATTTTGGTGAATTTCTGCAGTGCATCTTGTAGATAGTACTGACTATTGCTACTGAGCATCGGTGGTGGAGAGAGTGCATGCTTGCGGATCAGTGCCAAACAACCAGGCTGCTTTGTCCTGGATGGTGTCAAGCTTCTTGAATGTTGTTGGGCTGCACTCTTCCAGGTAAGTGGGGAGTATTCCATCACACTCCTGACTTGTGCCTTGTAGATTGTGGACAGACTTTAGGGAGTCAGGAGGTGAGTTACTTGCCACAGTGCTCCTAGCCTCTGACCTGCTCTTGTAGCCACTGTTAAATGATAACTGTCGATGATAACCCACAGGATGTTGATAGTTGGGGATTCAGTGATGGTAACACCATTGAAAATCAAGGGGCAGTGGTCAGATTGTCTCTTACTGGTGATGGTCTTAGCCTGGCATTTGTGTGCCATGAATGTTATTTGCCACATGTCAGCCCAAGTCTGGATATTGTCCAGATCTTGTTTAATTTCAGTTTGATTTCAGTAAAGCATTTGATAAGGTTCCCCATGGTAGGCTATTTCAGAAAATTCGGAGGCATGGGATTGCAGATGATTTGGCGGTTTGGATCAGAAATTGGCTAGCTGGAAGAAGACAGAGGGTGGTGGATGATGGGAAATGTTCATCCTGGAGTTCAGTTACTGGTGGTGTACCGCAAGGATCTGTTTTGGGGCCACTGCTGTTTGTCATTTTTATAAATGACCTGGATGAGGGCGTAGAAGGATGGGTTAGTAAATTTGTGGATGACACTAAAGTCGGTGGAGTTGTGGATGTTGAGGAAGAATGTTGTACGTTACAGAGGGACATAGATAAGCTGCAGAGCTGTGCTGAGAGGTGGCAAATGGAGTTTAATGCGGAAAAGTGTGAGGTGATTCACTTTGGAAGGAGTAACAGGAATACAGAGTACTGGGCTAATGGTAAGATTCTTGGTAGTGTGGACGAGCAGAGAAATCTCGGTGTCCATGTGCATAGATCCCTGAAAGTTGCCACCCAGGTAGTTAGGGTTGTTAAGAAGGCGTACGGTGTGTTAGGTTTTGTTGGTAGAGGGATTGAGTTTCGGAGCCGTGAGGTCATGTTGCAGCTGTACAAAACTCTGGTGCGGCCGCACTTGGAGTATTGCGTACAGTTCTGGTCACCGCATTATAGGAAGGATATGGAAGCATTGGAAAGGGTGCAGAGGAGATTTACTCAGGATGTTGCCTGGTATGGAGGGAAGGTCTTATGAGGAAAGGCTGAGGGACTTGAGGCTGTTTTCGTTAGAGAGAAGAAGGTTAAGAGGTGACTTAATAGAGACATACAAGATGATCAGAGGACTAGATAGGGTGGACAGTGAGAACCTTTTTCCTCAGATGGTGATGGCTAGCACGAGGGGACATAGCTTTAAATTGAGGGGTGATAGATATAGGACAGATGTCAGAGGTAGGTTCTTTACTCAGAGAGTAGTAAGGGCATGGAATACCTTGCCTGCAGCAGTTGTAGACTCGCCAACTTTAAGGTCATTTAAATGGTCGTTGGATAAACATATGGATGATAATGGAATAGTGTAGGTTAGATGGGCTTCAGATTGGTTTCACAGGTCGGCGTAACATCGAGGGCTGAAGGGCCTGTACTGCACAGTAATGTTCTATGTTCTATGTTCTATGTTCTAATTTGAACATGAATTGCTTCAGTATCTGAGGAGTCGTGAATGATGCTGAACATTGTGCAACCATTGGTGAATATCCTTGCTTCTGAGCTTATGATGGAGGGAAGGTCATTGATGAAGCAGCTGAAGATGATAGGGCCTAGGACACTATCCTGAGGAATTCCTGCAGTAATGTCCTGGAGCTGAGATGAATGACCTCCAAAAACCACAACCATTTCCCGACATGCCAGGTATGACTTTTACCAGTGGAGTGGTTGCTCCTGATGCCCATTGATTCCAGTTTTGCCCATTGATTCCAGTTTTGGCTCCTTGATTCCACATTCAGTCAAATGCAGCCTTGACATCAAGGGCCATTATTTTCACCTCATCTCTAGAATTCAGCTCTTTTGTTCATGTTTGAACCAAGGCTGTAATGCGGTCAAGAGCTGAGTGGCATTGAGTGAAACCCAAACTGGGCGTCACTAAGCTGAGCAGATGCTGCTTGATAGCACTGTTGATGATACTTTCCATTACTTTACTGATGATCGGGAGTAGACTGATGGGGCGAACATTGGCCAGATTGGATTTGTTCTGCTTTTTACGTACAGGGTATACCTAGGCAATTTTCCACATTGTCAGGTAGATGCTATTTTTGTAACTGTACTGGAAGAGCTTGGCTAGGGGAGCAGCAAGTTCCAGAGAACAAGTGTTCAGTATTTTTGCCCGAATGTTGTCAGGGCCAGCAACCTTTGCAGTATCCAGTGTCTCCAACCATTTGTTGATATCACATGGATTGAATCGAATTGGCTGAAGACTGGTATCTGTAACACTGGGGACCACTGGATGAAGGCTGAGATAGATCATCCACTCGGCACTTCTGGCTGAAGATTGCTACAAATGCTTCAGCCTTATATTTTGCACTGATGTGCTGGGCTCTTCCATCAATGAGGATGGGGACATTTGTGGTGCTTCTTCCTCCAGTGAGTTGTTTAATTGTCAACCACCATTCAAGGCTGGGTGTTGCAGGACTGGAGAGCTTAGATCTAATCCATTGGTTTTAGGATTACTTAGGTCTGCCTATTGCTTGCTGCTTATGCTGTTTGGTGTGCAAATCATCCTGTTTGGTAGCTTCAAACTCCTTAGGAACACGTCGACATTTTAAAACTGAGCGATGAGAGAAGTTCAAAGAATTTAATTGTGCAGTTTTGTTGAGGGAAGCATCAATGTAAATATTGATAGGATTGAATAGCTATTTGAAGCAGCTCAAGATACGGAATAATACAGGAAGAAAAGTTAGTTTTGGAATGCTGTGATTAACAAGCTAACACCACCGTAGCGCCAACATCTGTCAACAAATTCATTTGCTTCTTTGTCACATCTGAAAAAGCCAGGAAGATATTTTCACAAGATGACTCTGCCAGTGCAGAGTAAGCTGAATGCAAGTGTCAGCACCTAATTTTGTTGTAAGAAAATCTTTAAAACTTTGGAACATGTTTTTTTCTGTAATTTGAGCC
Organism: Ginglymostoma cirratum; assembly: GCA_024137785.1. Lineage (NCBI taxonomy): Eukaryota > Metazoa > Chordata > Chondrichthyes > Orectolobiformes > Ginglymostomatidae > Ginglymostoma > Ginglymostoma cirratum. The sequence continues at coordinate 45,456,251 of JAHRHZ010000019.1, read as the reverse complement.
TAATCTAGATATTGCATGTAGCTTTTTCTCCTAATGCCTTTCTGATGTCCTTTAGTGAAGGAAATCTTTTGTCATTATTGGTCTAGCTGATATGTAAATCCAGATCCTTATCCCTGAGGATAATTGTACAACTCAACTGAAAAATAAAAACCTTGCTTCCTTTCATAAATAGCTGCACTTCTTCACTTTTATTACATGTATCTCAAACTCTAATTTATTCTCTTGCCTATGTCCTTAGGTTCTGTTTACTCTCTGTCCTCCTCCTATTTACCTTTCACCAATATCCACCTTTTTCACTCTATCTCCTCCAATTGTGTTGTTCCTCCACTCAACTGGATATTTCCACCCCATTTTTTCTTTCTCCATAATTTTTTTCACTTCATATGTGTTCGCTTTTGTCTTCCATTGTGTTCACTCTTTCCATAGGTCTCACTTATGAATCCACTTTATTTTGTTCATTCATGGGATGTGGGTAGCACTGGCTGGATCAGCATTTATAGCCCATCCCTAATTGCCCAGAGGCAACCACATTGCTGTGGGTCTGGAGTCACATGTAGGCCAGAACAGTAAGGGTGTCAGGTTTCCTTCCCTAAAGGACATTGGTGAACCTGATGGACAATCAGCTATGGACATAATTCCAAATTATTATTGAATTCAGATTCCACCATCTGCCACGGCAGGATTTGAACCCAGGTCCCCAGAATGTTACCTGAATCTCACGACTAATAGTCCAGTAATAAGACCACTAGGCCCTCACCTACCCCTATCCACTTGAGATTTTCTGCCTGTCTCAATTTTCTTTTTGTTTGACTATCTTTTCAGACTTGGTGGGTGAGTGAACAGGAGAGCTGAGGAAAGATTGGACCTGTTTATAGGTGGACGTGGGAAGAACTGAAGCTGATTGAACGTGAGCAGGTGAGTTGGAAGTAAATGGACAGGACAGCCAGTGGATAAAGAATCATTGCTCCAACCCCGGAATTGTGTTGTTCTTAAATTATGAAATTTTCCCTCAAGCTCTGAAATAAACATTGGCTCTAATTTCCTGAAAAATCTACAACTGGAAATAAAGGCCCATTACATCCTTGCAGTCCTTCTTTTCACCACGTGGTTGTCCTCAGTTGATTTTCTTTCATCACAACCATTTGTATCGGGTGACCTAGAGAACATTTTGTGGGAATAAAAAGTATCATCTGCTGTTATTTTTCTGCTGTGCGGTTGGTAAAAACCAAAGTTGAGGCTGAAAGGATGAGTGCCTATGATAATGGAATTTGCCATGCTGTAACTGGTTGTGCAAGCTTTTTGACCAGATAAAGGTTCCTTTGCTGCTTACCCGAGTACATATGAATTCAGAGCAGGAGTATGCCACTCAGCTCTTCAATCCTGGTTCACTATTTGACAATGCTTGGAAGCCAGGTGGTAACCACTATCTCTTGAAAACAGCATTCCTGTGCTGGAAATGACTGTCATGTTAATAGTGCTACAAATCAATGGTCAATGTATAATATGTGTACAGGCAGTCTCTGGGTTGTGAGTGCATACTGTTTTGTACACAAGTCGGAAGACAATGCAGGACAATGCTAAGGAGGCGTTCATAAGTACAAGAAATGTTTGTATGTTACATCCCTGTATGAGATTGCGTTTGTAAGCACGAGTGTGTTAAAGTTGGGCGTTTGTAATCAGGACACCGCCCCTACCACCACCCCCCCCCAAACACCCGGATTGTGTGTTACCTCACATATCCAATAGAAAATCTTGTAACTGAACAGTAATAACAACTTTGCAGGAGTCTGCATTTACACCTTCAAAACTGTGTACTGGGCCAATATCACTCTCCGCTTTGAAAGCTGGAAGTTTAAACAGAAAACGATTTAGCTTGCTTTCTAATACAAGTAGGTATTTTTAACAACCATAAGGGCCAAATTTAAGAAAGCCCACCACCCATCTTGAATCTTTTTGCCCTATTGTGGCTGCTTTCATCTGAGAATAAGAGGTAGGTATTATGACAGATGAAAGTGGGCGGCACAGCTGTTAGTGGTAGTATATCTGGGAAGGTGTCCTGGCTAAATAGGTTGGTATCGCAGAGGTCATGCAGGGTTAGTGCTGTCAGGGTTAGGGTGGGTCACAGCAAGTGAGGAAGGATGTGTAGGCAATAGCAAGTGTAGTAGAGCATGAGCCTTAGTGGTAGCAGGGTGTGAGTGAGTGCGAGATATCGGTGAGAAGATGGTGGCACTTACACAGCACAGTGGAGAAGGTCATTGACCTTCTTCCTTCATTGCTTGGCATTCTTCCAGACGCTGAGATTGTAATGACCCAGGTGGCAAGCTCAGAACAGCTGGCAAGGTCCATGGTCATGCCCTCCACTGCTGGTCCTTGGGGAAGACGACATCCTGCCTATGTACCACACCATCCAGCAGGACGTCCATGTCTCTCCCCAACAAGTAATTTCCCTCTGTCTGCCATGTCGAACCAAATGTCAGGAACCATGCAATAGAGCACTGGTGTGGCTGTGTGCTCATTTGAGGGCTCAGTGCCTTTTAAAGATAGCACCAATGCTAGAAATGCTTGATAATTCTGGAATATTCACTGATTGGCGAGTGTTTCCAGGAGTGGCAAGTGGCAAGATAGGGCTGGAAAATGATGAGAGGAATGCCATTGGGTGAAATTCTTCATTATCAGAAGAGTTCAGTAAGTCACGGTGAGAAAAGACACTGAAAAACCTACAAATAACTTGCCACAACTCACAATTAGCTGAAACGTAAAAAATACAGCTCATAAAGACAGATAGAAGACAAGAGATATGAGAGGGAGGGCCAGAGTGCTAGATAGCTGGATAGAAAAATAAATGGATTGCACTTATACATTACTTTTCTTGCCTTCAGGAGATCTGAGTGTTTCACAGTCAATTAAGTGTAGTCACCAATGCTGCATCAAGAAACATAGCAATCAATTTGCGTACAAATAGCCTGAAATAAATGACTAGTTAGTCTACTTAAACTGTGTTGGTTGAAGGAAGAAAATTACACAGCTACATGGAGGTTCTTGTTGTTATTGGCCACATAATGTCACCAAATCTTTTAAACTCCATCTGAATAGGAGAACAGAACTTCAAATTAACTTTCATGCTTCATCTGAATGCCAACACCATAATGATGCATTCTGTCAGATGGGAGGAAATACACTTGGGAACAAAAACGTAACGTTGGTCATTATTGAGCTGTACTTGGAGAGACAGGATGAAAAAAAACAAGAGGGAAGAGTGATTCAAGGAGAGTGTCAACAAACAAACAGCTGAATTTACTGCTCACGGTACTGGTCTCAACGATTGAGCAGGCTGACCAATACCCAACTACAACCTTGCAGCAACCGTCCAGTTAAAATCCTGGGGGAGCAAAGCTGTCCATTGCTATTGCAAGGCTGACTACAAGATCCCCATTTTGTCGTTGTCTGATTCAGAGGTAGATATTAGTGCCATCTTTAAAAACTCAACAGACCTGCATCCAGTTCTACCTTGAACGGCACAAGTGATACAGCAATGCATCAGTGAGGGAACTTACTCTGGAATGGCCACCTCCAACCTAAATGCTGATCAGTGCAGAGAGCAGCCAGCTGAAGGCTGACTTGAAGACAATGCTGAATCCAATGCAAAATTTGGAACTCAACCAGGCCATCGATGAAATGTCCAGGAGACAGATGCCAGAAAAAAGACAGGAAGTAGCCTCCACAATTTAGAAATACCTCCCTGCAAATTCCCCTCAAGGTTACACAGGAAAATGGGAGCTCCTTTTCCCAAGGGATGGAAAGAAGATCTTCCTGGCTGACTCAGGAATTCTGGATGGAGACAAAAGCAGAGCTCAAATGCTGTGAGGTTACCCACCAACCCTGGGTGCAGCACCATTCCACCATGATACTGTTATCCCCAGGGCAGCTTACATATGATAATTCAGAAGAATTTGCCACATGAACAGGGAATGACCAATTGGTTACTGCCAAGGGAGAGGAATAGTTGCATGATGATGCATAGTTCCATCTCAATAACAGAGACCTTGTCCTGTCACTTCCATAATCCTTGCAATAGACAAAGGAAAAAGGGGTGTGTTGTGTTTGAAACTTGATGCCACTTTTTATGCTTGCAGCAGAAATGGGTCCACATTAGAATGGAGAGGCCCAAGTTGTAAGAATCCTAATATCAGAACACTGCTGTCAGTAGAGCAAGGCCATAACTGGTGAATCATTGGTTTAATCATGCAAGGCAAAACTCAACTGGCATCTCCAGATAGTGATAAGGCATCCAGCTCATGTATCCAAGAATGGACACACATGGAGATTCATACAAAACATAGGTGGAAGGTGGAGATGTGAAACTGTATCTATTCGTATTTACCCATATAGGAGCCTGTACTCTGACAGGACAAGTGGATTTTGTGATCTACCCTCTCTGAAGTTAAGGAGAAGCAATCCTCACAGGGCGCAGTATCACACCATTGCCCTTCACCTTCTGCTAGCATTTATAATCTGGCACTAGGTAAGTGTTCACAATAAGACTCAGGGTCACATGGTAATGAACATAGCACAGACACACCCAAGCAGCCGACGGTGAATGTGACAGCCAACAACATGGACAAGTGAAGGACCACCACGTGCCAGATCCATGCTGAGCTCCATGCTGATATTAGCCCTCTGTTGTTAGCCACATGGCACCTGCAATGGGACACAGAGGAACACCCCCCAGAGCTATCAAAGACAATGCACATCCACAATTGGATAATGTTGAAACCATTCTGTGGTATGAGTGATGCCATAAGTCGGACATGTGGGATCATGACTTCCTCTATTTGAGAGAATAGCTAATGTCCTGGAGATCCAGATCCAGCAGACCAGCCAGTGGATTGGCATGCTGACTTACCCTCACGTTATCCGTGAGTTCAACATGGCAATGGCAAGATGGGAGTGAGATGGACCTCCCAGAGTGCTCAAAGTGTAGTGGGATGAGATAAGCCTTTAAAAGGGATTTTTTTCAGTCCTGTTTCTCTTGGTAAAGCATATTGCAAGCCTGGCGCCAAGGTGTTTGGTCCATGGAAAGGAGAGTAAATAGTTTTGTTCTTTTTTAAAGTAGACAAAAGGAGTAGGTGGCATCAGGCACACACAGACTGGGATTTTAGTTTTTGATTTCAGTATTTGAAGTTAGGGTTTTGGAGTTGAAGCTGCTAGATGTTGCATTCTGTCTGCTATTAGATTCATTCTTTCAGTTTTTCCTTTCTCCTGGTCTGGAGGTAAGGGAATCGGTTTTGTTGAATTTGCCTTTGCCAAGGATGTATTTATCAGATGCTGCTATATTGGAACAGTTGATGAGTAGCAGTTCAATAATATTATTTTATTGAGTATTTTGTTACTGTTAAAGTTATGCCAATTCTTCTTTTATTGCTTGAGAAATAATTGCACAGAGGCTGATATCCCATCACCAAATCACCCTTTATTTACATGTGTACAGTACATGGGCTCTGACCAGCCAGCTCAGAACCAGTTCCTCGACTGAGAAAACTCTCCAAATCTGCTGCTTCTGTCTATCGGCCAGGGGTTCCTGATTGGCCATGTTAACAGCCCCAGTCAAGGAGCTCATAGTCACTGAGATCCAACTGGCCCTCATTCTAATCATTACAGTTTGTATGTTAACTGTGTTGTAAGAACAAAGTGTGTTTTGCTTAAAGTCAAGTAGTTTGACCAATCAAATCACATCTGGAATACAACGCTTTACACTTGACTTTTAAATAAGATAAACGTTATGCCATAGGCTATCTCCTTGATATGTTTTTGGGGGCGGGGGTTGGGGGGTTGGTTTGGTCCGCAACTATAATAAAAAATGGCTCCTCAGCTCCTCTGCAAATGACCCTGGTGCTTTCATACTACAGCAACAAATCAGGTGTTCTGCTGTCAGAGGAGTGCTACCAAAATTATTGCAGGCAGGGGGCAGCTTGGTCTGCCTTCATTCCAATTGTAACTGGCATCGTGTGGAAGCATGCATAAGTGTTTTTACATGAGCTCCTAGGTGCAGCGGGGATTTATGGGTATTTAGTTAGCTTTGGTGTGCATTAAGAATTGCTCATGTAATTTGGATAAGGGTATGTCATAGTTACAGGTATGGATCATTTATGGAATTTTGTTGCTGCCCTGTCAGATGCCACTGGTATGCACACTCCATTTATCTAGTGGATAGCTAGATTTTGTCATCATCTTTGGTGTGTCATTGTGCCTGGTGAAGCTGGCCATTGGCGATGTGATAGCAGTAATGTTAACCAAAGTAGGAGTGTGGTCTTATTGCATAGGTTTTGAAAGGAATTGTGGTAGTGAGATAATGATGGGCCTACCTTTTACATCTCTCAACAATGGCCCTTTCCATCAGTCCAAGAGGCTTATTGCCCAGTACCTACTCATCTGCTTCCATTCATCCTCCTGATCAGATGAAGAGTGACACTCATCTATATCATCATGATGTAAGACTTGTCCTTCTGTAGTGCTAAGTTGTACATATTACAGCACATGACAATGGTGAATGATCTTCAATGCATTCCATGAGATAGGTCTATGCAACAGACTCTAAGCTTGGGAGGCCAGCAGCCTTCTCATTGATCATTCTGATGACCCCCTGGCAGTCATTATACTCATTTTTCAAGCCTCAGCTGCAGTGTGACGGCTCCTCACTGCAGCTCACTATGGGCAACCCATAAAGATCGATAGCTGACAGTGCACAGGAGGACCTCTGTGGCACTTGAAACTTTTGAAGTAGGTGGGTACCATAACTTCAGCAAGACAACTGGGCACAAAACCTATAGGAACTGCTTTTGGAGGTTACAGATCATTTAAATTTGATGGAGTGGAGCCTCTTCATGTTTTTGAAGATGGCTGGTTGTTCCCAATTGTCATGTGGGTGTAATTGTTGGCACTTTGCACCTCAGGGAATCCAGTGATGGTCCCAAAGTTGGTGGACATCTCTGCTTAGTATCTAAACTCACTCCAGTAGTACACATTGTCACTGACCCGCATGAATGAGGCATTCATTTCCTCCTTGATGCAACAGTAAACTATTGCCCGCAAACCTCTTTGAATGTCTTCATGGTGTCATACACATGGAAACAGACCCTTCAGTCCAACCCATCCACGCTAACTAGATATCGTAAACTGATCTGGTTTTGCCAGCTTATGGCCTATATTCTTGCCGTTGCTTCAATATTGCCTCCATAATTTTGATCCTCCCTCCATTTGCACCAGTTTTACCTCACATCGGGCTGCAGGAAAACTTGACTCATGACTTCCATGGTGATATATTTCTTCTTTCCTCATGCATTGCCTTTTGGAGTCAACCTGGCTTTGTCACTCCTTTTGATCCAGCAGCAATGCCGCTCTGCCTCCCTTCCTGATAGACCACCATTGCTTCCTGTGCTTTTATGAGTACAACAGTAAACTACTGACTCTTTCACTGAGGTCAGATATTGCAGTCCAGCAATTATTCCTCTTCTATCTCTTTCACCTATTGTTTTAGAAATGAATGAAAGTAATGATGTGATGGTTGACCTTTTTGTGGGTGAACCTAAGGCCTTAGCTCAGTGTTGCAGGCTTTAAGCAGTCAGTGATTTCATAGCTGATAGTTCCCTTGTGCCACTTATTGAAGCTCACTGCACTAGATCACAAGCAACCGCATGTAAATGAGTCTAAACTGTCTTGTCAATGAGGCTGAATTACCTGCATTATGTGGCAATGTGCTTGGAGGTTTGCTGGTGAGAGTAGAATTGAGAATGAACATCATACCATTGCAGTTCCAGTCCAGTGTGTCACCTCCTTCTTCACTGAACCCCACCTCCACCTCCCAACCTGCTCCCAAGTGCACAATTAAATACATGCAAAGAGGATACAAAAACAGCAAAGAGTTTAAAGTGAGCACTGCAGAGGGTGACAGCAAGTGATATGTCTTTTCACAGAACCAGTGATATTTTCCAATTTACTCATCATTAGTTGTTTAATTTTAATCAATAAATATATTTTAAAAATTCTTTCTTGCCCAGCGAAAATAATACTGACAGGTTTTCAAACAATTCCTGTAATAGTTGGCTGTGCAGTTGGTGGGTTCTCAACTCGACCGACATATTTTAAAAATTAAATCTGGATTAAATGTTTCTGACAAAATTGTTATATTAGTCAATCAAAAGTTTTTACATAATTTAAGAGATTCGGATCCTAGGAATTTACATACGATCAAATATATCATAAAATGCCATTAGAGTCAACATTTTGCTCAAGGATGAAAATTGGAGCATTTTTTCTGCAATATTGTGCTCTAACGAATTTGTTACTGAACAATAATTAGGCAGTTCTTTTTCATGATATAACAAGCAAAGTGAAGTAAGCTTTCTGATTTCCCATGAGCAAAATCACAAAAAATCCATTCATTGATTATCAAAAATATTCTGTAAGTTATGATTTAATAAGAGTAGAAGGGGGTGTCAGTGTGGGGAGCAATGATAGTTGATCATGAGTGTGACAGCACTATACTGATGATGACAACAAGCTAATAGCTTTGGAGAGGAGTATGTAATCATTGGAAGTTTCCATGGGAATGATTTCAAGTGGAGATAACGTAAGGATACTCAATGGAAATGGAGGCTGTGAGTGGTTGTAAGAGGGTTGAAGGATGACTTTTCAGGTCTGGAGCAGGATCTGTTGTAAATTTCCCTTAGGAGACCACAGTTAGAGACCATCCTGACCACTTAACTCACAAACACAGCATAACCTAAAGGCCAGCAACAAGTGGTCCTTAAGAATCAGGAGAGAATCCCTACAATGTGGAAGTAGGCCATTTAGCCCATCAAGTCCACATCAACCCACCAAAGAGCATCCCATCCCCCTATCTTATCCCTCTAACCCCATATTTACCATGGCTAATCCACCTAGCCTGCACATCCCTGGACACTATGGGCAATTCAGCATGGCCAATCCACCTAACCTGTGTATCCTCGGACTGTGGGAGGAAACCAGAGCACCCGGTGGAAATCCACACAGACACAGGGAGAATGTGCAAACTCCACACAATCAGTTGCCCGAGGGTGGAATTAAACCCTGGTGCTGTGAGGCAGCAGTGTTAACCACTGAGCCACCGTACCAGTTCTGTTCTAAAGGGTTCTGTATTTAAAGATTTTTGTGCCTCCTCAGTGGGAAAGTCTGACATGAACCAACCACTAAAGTTGTATGTTTTACTTGGAGCAATGGCAATGTCGGGTGCAATACATCAAATAATAGTTTTACGTGAGCAACAAAAATAAAGCTGACCCCGGTGGTTTTCATGCAGGAATAGAGGGTTGAGTATGAAGGTCATTTAGCTGTTTTGCCTCTGCCAGCTCTGCAATTGCAATACAATTGGTCCCACTCCCCTTTTCCTTATATTGTGCAACATTTTCTACGGGGAGTTAACTAATTTTACTTTGAAAAAGCCACAATTGAATCTGCTGCCACCTCACTTTCAGGTAAATTCAAACCACATGTTGCATAAAATATGTTTCCTCATATTGCCTTTGCTTCTTTTGCCACTCACCTCAAATTTGTGTTCTCTGGTTCTCGATTCCTTCACCAATGGAAACAATTTCTCCCTGTCTTCTCTGCCAGACCGCACTGTTCTGGATATTTCGAACATATCTACTTTACATCTTTTCTTCACCAGGAAAAACAGCCTCGGCTTTGCCAGTCTACTTATGTAACTATCCCAGACAACAAGGTGTAGAGCTGGATGAACACAGCAGGCCAAGCAGCATCAGAGGAGCAGGAAAGCTGACGTTTCGGGCCTAGACCCTTTTTTTT
>JAHRHZ010000019.1:45264683-45446011 GCA_024137785.1 Ginglymostoma cirratum | reverse complement strand
AAAAAAAAGGGTCTAGGCCCGAAACGTCAGCTTTCCTGCTCCTCTGATGCTGCTTGGCCTACTGTGTTCATCCAGCTCTACACCTTGTTCTCTCAGATTGTCCAGCATCTGCAGTTCCTTCTATCTATGTAACTATCCCATTTGTTCATTTTCCACTATCGCTATTGATTTCTCCCTTTGTGCGTCAGTGAGATATGCACAAACATCCCCAGGTCCCTTTACTCCGGTACCCTCTTCAGAATTGTACTCGTAATTTTGTATTCCATTTTCTACTCAAGTACATCAGTTCACAATTCAGTGCATTAAAATTCATCCGCTATACATCTGCCCATTCCACCAACTTGGTAATGTTCTTTCGAAGTTTATCACTCAGTCACCTGTAAATTTTAAAATCATGTGTTGGACACTCAAGTATGTGTGACTAATATATATCAGCGAAAGCCGGGATCTTAAAATAGAGCTCTGGAGAAGCTCAATATCTTACTTGCCCCACTCCAAAAAAAACAATCATTCACTAATACTCTCTGTTTACTGTCATTCAGCCAGTTTTAAGTCTTTGTTACCCATGTTGTTTTTCTCCCAATAGCTCTAACTTTGACTAACTTCTTTTGTGATACTTTATCAAATACTTTTGGAACTTCAGAAGGTATAATAGTAGGTGGGGGAGCTCCTTAATAAATACTTTGCTTCAGTATTCACCAGTGAGAGGGACCTTGACATTTTTGAGGACAACATGAAACAGGCAGATATGCTCGAACAGGTTGATGTTAGGAAGGAGGATGTGCTAGAAATTTTGAAAAACATGTCTAGGCCCAAAATGTCAGCGTTTCTGCTCCTCTAATGCTGCTTGGCCTGCTGTGTTCATCCAGCTCTACACCTTGTTATCTCAGATTCTCCAGCATCTGCAGTTCCTACTATCTCAGGATATAGAAGTCCCTTGGGCCAGACGGGATATACCCAAGGTTGCTACATGAAGCGAGGGAAGAGATTGCTGCACCTTTGGCAATCATCTTTGCATCCTCACTGTCCACTGGAGTTGTAGTATCTGATGATTGGAGGGTGGAAAATGTCAATCCCTTGTTCAAGAAAGGGAGTAGGAATAATCCTGGGAATTATAGACCTGTTAGTCTTACTTCTGTGGTGGGCAAATTATTGAAGAGGATTCTGAGAGATAGTGTTTATGATTATTTGGAAAGCACAGTTTGATTAGAAATAGTCAGCATGGCTTTGTGAGGGGCAGGTCATGCCTCCCAAGCCTTATTGAATTCTTTGAGGATGTGACAAAACACATCGATGAAGCTTGAGCAGTGGATGTGATGTACATGGATTTTAGCAAGGCATTTGATAATGTTCCGCATGGTAGGCTCATTCAGAACATAAGGAGGCATGGGATTCATGGAAATTTGGCTGTCTGGTTACAAAACTGGCTGTCCAATAGAAGACAGAGGATGGTAGTAGATGGAACGTATTCAGCTTGGAGCTCAGTGACCGGTGGTGTTCCGTTGGGATCTGTTCTGGGACCTCTGTGCCTTGCAATCTTTGTAAATGACTTGGATGAGGAAGTGGAAGGATGGGTTAGTAAGTTTGCTGATGACACGAAGGTTGGTGGAGTTGTGAACAGCATGGAGGGCTGTTGTAGGTTGCAACGGGACATTGATAGCTGGGCAAAGAAGTGGCAGATGGAATTCAACCCAGAAAAATGTGAAGTGATTCATTTTGAAAGTCCGAATTTGAATGCAGAGTTAATGGCAGGATTCTTGGCAGCGTGGAGGAACAGAGGGATATTGGGTCCACGTCCATAGATCCCTCAAAATTGCTACCCAAGTTGATGGGATTGTAAAGAAGGCATATGATGTGTTGGTTTTCATTGGCAGGGGAATTGAGTTTAAGAGCCGCGAGGTTATGCTGCAGCTCTATAAAACTCTGGTTAGACAACACTCAGAATATTGTGTTCAGTTCTGGTTACCTCATTATAGGAAAGATGTGGAAGCTTTAGAGAGGGTGCAGAGGAGATTTACCAGGATGGTGCCTGGACTGGAGGGCAGGTCTTATGAGGAAATGTTGAGGGAGCTAGGGCTTTTTTCATTGGAGCAAAGAAGGACGAGAGGTGACTTGATAGAGGTGTACAAGATGATGAGAGGCATCGATAGCGTGGATAGTCAGAGACTTTTTCCCAGGGTGGAAATGACTATTACGACGGGGCATAATTTTAAGACGATTGGAGGAAGGTGTGGGGGAGATGTCAGAGGTAGGTTCTTTACACAGAGAGTGGTGGGCGTGTGGAATGTGCTGCCGGCAGTGGTAGTGGAGTCAGATACTTTAGAGACTTTTCAGCAACTCTTGAATAGGCACGTAGAGGATAGTAAAATGTAGGGCATGCAGGTTAGTTTGATCTTAGTAGGATAATAGGTTGGCACAACATTGTGGGCCAAAGGGCCTGTAGTGTGTTGTATTGTTCTACGTTCATGTGTACCTCATCAACTCCATTACCTCATCAACCTTTTTGACTAACTCCCTAAAAACCCAAGCGATTTGGTTAAACACAATTTGCCCTTAGATTTGTGCTGGATTTTCCTAATTAATCTACATATGTACTTGAGTTTGGACTTAATTTTATAGTGACCTATCATTCTTAAAATGTTTCCCACCGTCCAGGTTAAGCTGACAGGTCAGTAGTTACTGGCCCGTTGAGAGAAACTGTTGGGAGCTCCTTGCTCCCACTTACTTCTTTTCACCAACAAATATACTCCTGTTATCCATGCTTATGTCCTGATCCTTGCCTCTGTTGAAGATGTGCAAGAAACAATTTAAAAAGATCATCATCCTGTAGAACCTTAATGCAAAAGTTGACCGTGAAACCTGAAGTGGAACTATTGGAAAACATGGGGTGAGAAAAGGTAATGCAAATGGCATCCTCCTGCTGATCAATGTGGCCTCATTATAACAAACACTTTCTTCTGCCAGAAGATATTTACAAAAAACACATGGAGACATTGTAGATGAAAACATTGATACCTCCTGAATTGTTCAGGTTAATGATCTGAGTGATGTGTGTATCATTCAGTTCATGGAGGGAACAATGTCTGTTGAACAGATCAAAAACTCAAGTGATCCATGACGAACATGCACCTAGCACCAAAACATAGCAAGTCTTGAAAGCCCAAGAGGAGGAAGACAAAAGCACACTGACCGAAGAGCGGAATTCCAAGTGCAGCTTATAGTCAAGTTGAAAAATCTCCACATATGTGATTCAGCTACAGAACAGTAGGATCACATAAAGTCAGCTGGACTGACCTCCTGTGCCCAGACTATTGGTTTTCAGCAGGATTGATATAATGAAAATCATGGTGAATTGAAAGAGCTCCTTGAATAAAACTAATATCCTTCATTACCTGACAGAGCAATCTAAGGCCATAGGTTTATATGGCAGCATTCCAGCAACCAAGACCCAAAGACAAATACAGAAGATGAAGCTTTTCTGAAGCTATAAGGACCATCTCTCGACCAAGCTCAAATGGACAAAATTTCCTTTACACACCGGATGGAAAATTCATTCTTAAATTTAACACCAAAAAAAAGAACATTTTGAGGAACTCCTCAAGATGCTCTGCATTTTGGAGAAGAAAATCAGGGCAGGACTTATACACTGAATGGTAAGGTCCTGGGGAGTGTTGCTGAACAACGAAACCTTGGAGTGCAAGAAGATAGTTCCTTGAAAGTGGAGTCACAGGGAGATAGGATGATGAAGAAGGTGTTGGTATGTTTGCTTTTTTTGGTGTACAAGACATTGGTTCGGCCACTTGCATGCAATTCTGGTCTCCCTCCTGTAGGAAGGATGTTGTGAAGCTAGAAAGGATTCAAAGAAGATTGACAAGGATGTTGCCAGGGTTGGAGGGTTTGAGCTATACAGACAAGCTAAATAAGCTGAAACTATTTTTCCTGGAGTGATATAAAAGGGATCTAAGGAGCAACTTCTTCACACAGAAGGTGGTGCTTGTGTGGAATGAGCTGCCGAAAGAAGTAGTAGAGGCTGATATGATTACAACATTTAAAATGCATCTGGTTGGGTATATGAATAGGAAGACTTTAGAGAGATATGGGCCAAATGCTGGCAAATGGGACTAGATTTATATAGGATATCTGGCCGGCATGGATGAGTTGGACCAAAGGATCTGTTTCTGTGCTGTATATCTCTATGACTCTATGACTCTATGACTCTATAGCTGTGAATCCATGGTGAAAGTTGATATTCTCCAGACTGCCTCCTAGCACTGTTGTAATAGAATCCATGGATGAACAACCTTCAATGGAAGAGTCGCAACAAACAATCAAATAGGTAAAAAAGGAACAAAGCCTGTTGATGGTAATCCAACTGAGGTCTTCAAAGCTGCTCATTGTTTGCTCACATCAAGACTCCATGCATTAATCTTACAGATTTGGGAGGAAAATTATCTACAATACCACCAGCACCACTACCCCCCACCTCTCTCTCACATCCCATTGACCTCCCCATACCCATGCACATGCGTGCATGTACAGACACATGCACAAACACAGCTAATATAATTGTCTTCATCAAGGGAGATATGTAACACTGTGGGAACAAATGTGGTTATTTTCCTTCTTGTCCATTACAGAGAAAATTCGAGAATGCATTGTCCTGAATCATCAACTTCATAGATTTATGAGGAAATCCTTCCAGAGTCAAAGTGGATTTAAACCTTTCACAGAAACCTCTGATGAGGTCTTTGTTTCGAGACAAATCCAAGAAAAATGCTGAGAACAGTTCCAGTCCTATTGATTGCATTCGTCAATCTGACCAAACATTTAACTCAGTAAATTGTGAGGCTCCCTGGATTGTATTCCAAGGTCCAGCCATCCAAAAAACTGGATCACAATCCTGCAATTGATTCATGATGACATTCACTGTCTTGCGTGTGAGATATGAAACAGACCCTTCAAAATCTGGAATGAGTTCAAGCAAAGTTGTGTAATCAGCCCCTTAAAGTTTAAGTCTGCTGGACACTGGCAATTCTATTCAAACAATGACAGCAAATGTTTGACAACAAAGATCTCTACAGATCAACAAAAGTGATCATCTACACGGCACTTATCGTCACTACACTCCTTTGATACGGTGAGACCTGGATTGACAATTAGCAACACACAAAAGCACTGGTGAAATTCCATCAGCGGTATCCTTGCTATATCTTCTGGATTCAGTGTGAGCCCTACTAAACAAACACATAGTGTTGTTCCCGAAGATAGGCCTAAAACCATTCAGGAAAAATACGTGCAAAATCAGCTTTGATGTACTGGATAATTTATCCGGATGATCAAAAAACATCTCCCTCACCAAGTCTTCATTTTCTCAACTCATAAAAGTTCACCATCGCAGGGGAGGACAAGAAAAAACTGCTACAAAGACAGTCTGAAACTCCTTGAAATGCTATAGGATTGAAATTAGAGAATAGCCAAGGTATTTTTCCTAGGCTGGGGGAGTTCAGAACTGGGGGACATAGGTTTAAGGTGAGATGGGAAAGATTTAAAAGGACCAGAGGGCTAACCTTTTCACACAGAGGGAAGTGCATGTCTGGAACAAGCTGCAGATGAAGTGCTGGAGCTGAGTACAATTATATCATGTAAAAGATGTCTGAATGGGTATATACATAGAAAGGTTTTAGAGGGATATGGGTCAAATGCTGGCAAGTGCGACTAGTTCAGATTGGGATGTCTGGTCATTGTGGATAAGTTGGACCAAAGGATCTGTTTCCATACTGTGTGACTCTATGACTGAGAGGTGCTTGTTCAAATTGTTATTAGCTTATACATCAAGCTGCATCATGCTTTGAGTCATGATATCTTAATGTTAAGGCAGTGTAGGAGCATAGAAGCAAAAAAAAATTAAACAAGTCCTGCCTCCTGGATCTCAGTACCTCATGGACACCCTGCCCTGTACCATGTACTCTAAGATCTATGAGTTGAAAGGAAACCTGTTTAGCCACATGAAGACCCATGACAGAAGTAAAGACTCCTGTGTACACCATGCACAAAACAAGAGACACGTGATGATAAGTTGTTAGCTTTATCCGTACATCCTTTTCAAACAAAGATGGAACATTTGAAATTCTCCGATCCTCTGTCGCCACCCTTTCGTCTTCAAAGGATTTGAAGGTTATGGTTCATACCTCTTCAGTTTTCAACCTGAATATCCTTGGTAACATTGGATTCATCTCACCCCATCTTGGAGCATTCATAACATTTATATGGTTAATCAAACTAACATCTACTATTTATAAAGTTTTAGCCTAGCCAGTATCTCAACAGCCTTCCATTTCACTATGACTTGGACAGCATCTCCATCCTGGGTAAAGACACGTACAAAACTCATACTTAAGATCAAATTCATGTCCTCTTTCTCCCTACTCCCACTCTACCTGCATATCCTTAACCAGATGACCAAAAGTATAAGTATGCTATCTACAAATTCTCAGTTTCAATGATGTGTTATAGTGACTCCAGAGGCTGCTCTGGTTCCAATACGTCAGGATAGAATTGTACTCCTGCATCTGTGAAATTGTTCCAACAGCTGTTCCTTAGCTGTAATACTTCTCTACCAAAGTGTATGGGTATTAGGCTCATGGAAAACAATATTAGAGGGGTCACAAGCTTTTTCCCATGTAGGTTGCTTTGCCCATGTTTGTAATGAGAACAGTGTAAGAAATAGAATCAGGAGTAGGCCATTTACCCCATCAAGCTTGGCCCACCATTTCAAAAGCTCACGGCTGATCTGGCCCAGGCCTCAACTCTTCTTTCATGCCAGTTCCTCACAAACATCAACTCCTCAGTTTTTCGATAATTTATCATACTTTGCTCAACCCTCTTGCCATTTATGACAAGAAATTGAACATGTTTTAAGTCTGGTCCCATGACATGACTTTGTTCGGGCCATACTTCACATTTACTGCCCTGATTCTTCTTCAGAAAAAACAGCATATCTCATTTTCTGTCTTTTTTCCAACGATCAAGAATGCATTATTCAATAAATTTTCAAACATTATGCTGCAGAGCTGAAAGCTTATTCAGACTTCCTTATTGATAATATGGTTCAGGTTCTTATGATTGAGTTTAATCGCAGGTCTTTCGTCACGTTCACGGCGCAACGTTCTGATTAATCATGCATAATAAATGATTTGATTAATAGTTGATGTTTGCTGCCATAAAGTTCCTGTCCGATTACCTTTCAGTGAATGGTAGGCTGTGGCCCTAATTATGGTGAGTTGGAAGGTTTTTGCAAGGTTTACCTCATCAGAAACTTGGTGAACCTGTACTTGAATAGAGCTATGTATATTTATGCACTTTTCAAACTTTTTGTGGTGTACCCAGACAGATAAGTCTATTAATGCATCTACATCCAAATTGTATATCACCATAAAAACTCGGAGCAGGAGTAGGCAATTCAGCCCTTGACACTATTCCAACATCTAGTATGATCATGGCTGATCTCATCTTGGCCTCAACTCCACTGTCCTGCCTATTCCCCATAACCTTTTACTCATTAAACAACAGCATCCACTGCACTCTTAGGTAGTAAATTCCACAGATTCATGACTCTTTGAGAGAATTAATTTCTCCTCATCTCCACCCCTTTCTCTAAAATTATGACCTCTCATTCTAGATTGCCCCATAAGGAGAATTATCTGCTCTCCATCTAAACCAGTAAAAAATTCCATACTTCATATGTGTTTTTTATGGGTTGCCATGTCACAAAGCTCTTTTAAAGAGAAAGCTGGTTTGTCGAAAATATGTGCTATGAATACCATTATGGCTGATGGCACTACAGCACTTATGATACAATAAATAAAGACTAAAATATTTGACAAATCAAAGTTTTTACTGATTAGGTATTTAGTGTTTTGAAACAATGATTGATTTATTTGTTCCCGTTTGTAGTTTTACATTATCAGTTTTCCAATAGAATGATAGGCAGATACCTCACCATGGACTTGGATAAGGAGCAGCTGTGGTTGTAAGAAATGAATATATTTGGTCCTGGTGTCCACCAACAGAGCACCTAGGAAGTAAATCTGAGAATTACATGCCTAGCACTTGCAGTACAATTCATAACCATTTATTTCTGTTGAATATATTTATTAGCCCAGACTTATTATTACATTCAAATTGTTGCATCTATTTAAGATAACAAGGCCATTTTTTCTAAGGAAGGGTCTAGGCCTGAAACGTCAGCCTTCCTGCTCCTCTGATGCTGCTTGACCTGCTGTGTTCATCCAGCTCTACACCTTGTTATCTCAGATTCTCCAGCATCTGCAGTTCCTACTATGTCTGTTGCATCTATTTGCTGTAGTTACATCATCATGTTTTTTTTTTACATTTTGATGACTGACTTTGTTTTGCCCAATATGTGTAACAATTTAAACAATATTTTAAAAGTAGATTTTGTGCTCATTTTGCATGTGGTATTTGTTCAACATTTTCTCTTATAATTAATTTATTTTTGAGTGCACATGATGCATTTATTTCTGTTGCCTTTTTACTCCTGCTACTTCAGCAGATGTCCAAGTACTACATGGTCTCTGAACTGAGGCAGTTATCGTGGTGAGTGACTGTTTAGCCACTTAGTAAGTAGTCTTGGCTTTTTAAAACAGTTTAATACCTGCATTGGCAGCTAACATATCAGTGTCAGGATTCATTTTGCTGCAGCTGCTGTAGGGTCATTGATTTTGAAAATGGCATACATTATGCTGGACTATATAATTGCACTAAACTGCAACTGAAATGAGTATCAAGCAGTTGCTCCACGCGTTTCAGAATTCATACCCATAGTGCCCACAAACTATTTACCTTACAGAGCCTTTGCAAAAATGATGTGAAATTTTCAAAACTTCTTGTTATCTGTAACTTGTGACAAAGTGTTGGAGTTGGTATTTCTGATCCTAATTATATCAAAACATACTTCATTACTGAAGCAGTAACGCTGAGAGAAAAATACACTAATTCTGATGGATATTTATAAGATTGTGTTCATTATGTGTGTTCTTGAATTCAGCTACACAGTTGCATTTGGTGCAATTAACACCATCATGGATGTGTGCATGCATAATAACTGTTGTTAATGGGAAAACATGGGAAACGTGCTTCAGATTAAGAAATTTGTCCCAGAGATAGTCTTTTGATTTTTCAATTGACCAGTTATATGCATTCAAGAGAGCTCAGCATTGTAACAACATCTTGATTGATTCTACAGAGTTGTACTTGGACCATGTGGGGGAATCATTTAGCCTGCAAAGAGAATTGTACCTCAACCTTTCACTCACTGTCTCACTCTCTCAAGCTCCCATGCTCTCACGCTCTCACTTTTTCCTGTATGGGCAGCTGTTCTTAGCCCTCTAAGCATCTCTGTCTGTAAGTCCATGGTTGAAACAAAAAAAGGGGCCAAACAACTATCAGAAGCACGAAAAGAGGAAATCCTCAGCCAGTGAATGAAAGACTGAGATTGGGATGTGCGAAACCTTATGTCGTTAGCAAAGAATCAAAAGAAAGATTAATAAAAAAAACTCATCAATATCCAGACGGTGCTTCTATAATTTATTTTCCCTTCCTCACTCATAACACCTGTGTCCTGTCTCTTTTTGTATGTGTGTTTATGTAAGAATTTTAAGAAAGCAGTAAAAGTTTAAGTTATAGAGTTACGTAATAGCATTTCACGTCTCTTTCTTGCCATTCGTTAAGAACAGGTTCATGACAATAAAGTTGCTTTTTGCTAATAAAACCAGCTCTGCATATTCTTTAACCACAAAGAGACAGTTGGGTAAAATTGGGAAATTTGGTGGCTTAATCAGCCTTTCACATTTATGACAATTCCGGGAATAGTAGGGCTTGATTTCACATGTGCTATACCAGAAGGTTGTGGCACACGGAATTGCTTGTTTTTCTCCACTCCCAGTGCTGTTTCATTGCTCCACATTTTCTTTATCTGTAACTGAAATTAATGCAATATGGTTAGAAATAGTTGGTAACATGATGACTGCTCTA
Source organism: Ginglymostoma cirratum (assembly GCA_024137785.1). Classification (NCBI taxonomy): domain Eukaryota; kingdom Metazoa; phylum Chordata; class Chondrichthyes; order Orectolobiformes; family Ginglymostomatidae; genus Ginglymostoma; species Ginglymostoma cirratum. The sequence goes on along the minus strand of JAHRHZ010000019.1, from coordinate 45,435,958 downwards.
TTATTATTAGTCCCACTATTGACACTGTCTCTGCTCCCCTTCCAGCCCTCTCTGTCCTCACCTCTGATAACTATTGGGATGATTTTATAGACTTTGAAGCAACCTAATTAGTACCTCTTGATGTCAACATTTTGCTTTCTCTTCTTCTTTGCTTCAGTTCTCACTAGATTAACTTTCTCCATGAAATCTGCCACATACCTTATTAAACTCCTCCTGAGCCAGTCCCTTACAATTCAACAGCTAATCCTTAGTCCAAGTCTTTGAAGCATCACTCAACTCCTCCCTTGCACCCAGAAGTTTACACTTTTTTTTAAAAAATGCAGCTATTAATTCTGTTCTTCTTTTCCATTTCCAAACTACCTTTCTCATTAAGATCAATTTGAATACATGATTGATTGCCACCACTAGCCAGTTCTCTTTAAAAATCAAGTTTCGTTTTTACTTTATCATAATTCTGAAATACTTTGGCTAGTCATTGGTGACATCTTTTGTGACTGTGATTAACATTTTGCTCTACCTTACTTTCAGTACAGCTGAGTATTCTGTTATTTTAGTATTTTGCATGCCAGTGGTTCACATTAAATATGGTGCTCTCTTCTGGTCGCATTCTTGCCAGTTCCAAAACAGTCAGTTTAATTTCACATGATTCACCTCTTTTGTTTCCACAATGTGGTTACAGTGTTATCCTGACACTGTGTCCTGGGTGAACTAAAATTTCATTTATCTCAAAATCAGTCACACCGAAACATTTCATCTTTTCTGGTAAAAACTTGTCATCTGAAGTACAAATTCAGTCACCAATCCCCATTGCTTGCCCGCAATGAATTTGAAAATATTTTATCTCCACGTACTATTAAATCCTGAGCTGAGTTTCAAATTACACTCCACTGTTCAGATCATCACCTTCCTGTAGCTCTATGTCCCTCTGATTGTGTTGGATAGCTCCCTTCATTTTCAGCTGAATGATCAATTACTCCAACATTCTCCTCACCAGCTTCCTTAGCTCCATTCAACAGAAATACAATACATCCAGGACTTTGATTCCTCCTCTCAAGCTTTCAACTTTTGCACCACCTTAGCTACAAAGTCCTGCTCCAACCAAATTGAAACATCACATCCGCGCTTTTTGTCTATTTAAGGGTCTCATCCCACAGCTGCTAGTATTAACTCCAGGGTGGATTGCCCATCTTGCTGTACAAAGAGCAAAATAAGCAAATTCCTGGCAATGGGAGGGAGGAGGTTAGCATTTTTCAAGGTGCTTGGTGATCTAGGGACTGATTGAGAAGTGGGGTGAGGGTGCTGAGAGCCACACCATTCTCTTGCTGTTGCCCCCACTCCCCATTGTCTCCCGACCCCTGACCCCATCTTTCCAGCGCCCACCTTTACTCTTGCCTGTAGCAATGACCCTAGGCTTCAGTAGGAGGATGTAGTGCAGGCAGCAACCACCATCTCTCAAATGGCACTGTCACACAGGACAGTTGGTGACTTCACTGGCTACAGCTCTTGGCAGGTTAGACTTCTGTCTCCCTGGTCTTTGATTGCAGGGAAGAGATGTCACAGCCAGTTACATGCTTGCGTGATACTCAAGTTAGCAGCATTTCCCGAAAAGATACGATGAAATGCTCCTATTGTCTCTCTAGGGGGCGGCCTGCTCAGCTGCTATCAATTCAGCCTGTTGAAACTGAAGTAAATTGCTTTTCTAAAGAAATTCAGATTGTTGTATATTTTCAAAATGAACACTTGGGATGTGGTAGCTACTGCAATACAACACTCACCCAAAGCCTAGCAAAACTGCTGGATCCCAAATCGCCAATAAGTGATGGTAGCAGTATGGAGTTACATGAGAGTGGGGAGGAGGTGTGAACAGCAAGAAAAGAGCATAACTGATAGCAGCCCCCATTCACCTCACTCTTCAATTTCCCAGTGTGGTGTCCTTTTGATCAGACACTCAATGCCTTTGAATGAAGGATCCATACTGCCACCAGCACCCCACCACAGGAGCTTTGCTTACCATGCCCTCGACATAGCAAGATCTCTGCCTACTGCTGGGTTAATGTTAGTAGTGGTGGGTCAAGGCCCTAATTGTGGATGTGCTGTTCCAATTTGTCTGAATCTGGCCTTTGCTTCTCTCTCTCTCTCTCCCCAGCTTTCAACTTTTATTCCCCCTTAACTTTAAGGTCCTGGTGAGTTGTATTTAGATGCAATTCACACCAACCCATGGAAAAATTGCTCTAAATTAGCTCACATACTAAACTTCCAAGGAATCAAGAAGCCTTTCCATGATGGGCAGTCCATTGTTTATTGTGAGGTTAAAAAAATAAACATGTGGGCAGGTATCATTGTCTGTTAAGAAGCATTGAACAACTGGATAGATTCATGTAATGCTTTCTTACTGATTCTATCCCCCTGTAAAAGCTAAAACAAATGGAACGTTTTAACAGTCTTGTGATCCCATACCTGGATATCTCACCGACTTGACTGAGTGAAAAGGAGCCAGGACAGAGCAGGTTTCAGATTTCCTGATGCTGACCTGGGGCCTTTAATGAAGTTGTGAAGGAATGGGCAGATATTATCTTCCCAGAGACTTGAAAGAGGATTAAATGCATTAACAGAAGTAGGAACTAGATTCAGATTGTCAAAATAGTGAGCATCGGCAGAATCATAAAGACACTATAGATACACTGTAGGAAAAGTTAATGACCTTATAGGGTTAGGCAGGGTGAGTGCAAACTCTAAACAGAAGGACATGCCCTGAGGTATAGACCAAGAAAATCATTGCAGCCGTATTGACAAAGGGGGCATGTTGCTCCTCAGCTTTGGAGCACTATGTGCTCCGAGCAAATCACCCACCCTTCAGCCAGGTTGTGAGTCATGGTAGGGCATGAAGTTCTAATCCACAGATGATTATAGGCATAACCAGTCATGACTCTCCAACGAGAGTTATGTGAAACCTAAGGGCGACCAATCCATAAGTATGGGGTAGGGTAAGGAGGCAGGCCTGTATAATCTGTAAAAGCTGATAAGTGGATTGAGCCCACACTGTTAGTTTTAGTCACACTCTAGTCATTTTGCCAACTAAGATAACATGTCATGACTCAAATATGCTATTTCTCATTATTTGGAACTGCTAATTATGTTCAAACAGGATCGTTGTACTCACATTTTGCCCTCATACAAAGTCAAAAGAAAGTCATACTCCAGTGAGACCCATTTGAGATGGAAGTAGCCAAGAGTCATGTGTAATATTCGAAGATAATTTCTTCCACTTCTACAGTTATAAAATTGACAATTATACTCAAACAACATGCTATTGAATATAGTTTCCAGCTGTAAGATGAGAGAGTTCTAATATCTCTGCACTATCTAGATGCTTCAGGGAGATAGCTAAAGCTTCCTTTGCTTGAACAATGTTTGCCATAAATTTTCTTGAAGACCCAATGTCTAAAGGAGTAGAGACTATATAGGTAAATATAGAGATCATATAGGTAATTGGTAGTGTAAAAATGCCATCACTAGTCCCTACGTGGCCATAAAGACTTCCTATATGAATGCAAAATGCAGTATTAATTCAAGGGTGTTCCATTCCTGAATGCAGAGCTGACAATCATTGGTAATGCATATATCTGGGCAGATGCCAAAATTCTTCTGTAACATGAGGTAGTTTGGTGTGATGTCTGTTGTCAAAGATCATTGAAGATTTTAAGAGCTTAGAGGTGCCCCCTAAAACTCTGATTCATGATACAAGTGTGTGAACATGCAAATAACAAGCAATCAACCATTCACCTCCTAAACCTGACTTAGTAGATAAGTAGTTCCCCAGACTCCTAAAAACAAGTAGAATGAATTTTATTTGAAAAACTTAAATATTCAACTCCTGCACCAACAGCAAACAGTGGCAGCAGTGTGCGTCATTAAAGAAGATATACTTCTGCAACTCATCAAGGCTCCCTCAAACATTCCTTTCAAACCCACATTCTCCACTTGGTTAGAGACAAAAAAATACTACAGAGACTGGAATCCAAGGTAGACAATCAGGAAGCTAGAAGAACACAGCAGGCCAGGCAGATTCTGGAGGAAAGGAGCAGTCAATGTTTCGGGTATTACCCTTCTTCAGGACCACAGTTTCTACTGCCTAGAAGGACAGGGGCAGCAGGCAAATAAGAACCTCCACTACCTGCAAGTTCCTTTGTAAGTCAGACACCATTCTGACTTGGAACAGTGTCTTTATTTTTTCACTGTCTCAAGGTCTAAAAATTTGGAAATCCCTTCTAACAGCATTGTTCATGTACCTGAAGGACTGCAGTTGTTCAATAACACAGCTCACACATTCTCAAGAGCAATTTAAGGTAGACAATTGCAACAGAGCTCATCTCCCATGAAAAACATATTTTGTTATGAGTGCTGCATTCAACCAGGAAAGAAGATTTGAATTACTGCCTTTTTTTAACCATACTTACTTACTCTATTTGCTGGAGTACTGGTTGTGTACTCCTGTCACATTCTGGTTGTCATTACTCATATTACTATGTCTTGTCTTGTCTCTTTAACTCTCTACGTTTCCCCTCACATGACCTCTATCCCTGCATATACTGAGTTTTTCAACAGCTGTAGGTATTTAATTTTCTAGGACATTGAACCTATTCAGGTGAAGCCCATTCCAATGGAAAACAAACATATAGTGTCTCGTGAATCAAAACCCATTTCTTCCTCTGCAGATTTTGAATTTTGCATTCAGCTCTTTGATCTCATTGAGTCTACGTTTAGATTTGCAGCTCAGAAATTATTACTTTTGTGTTTCTGCTTTTTTTCAAACTTAGCTGATAGCTGCTGGCATTCCAAGACTTTACCAGACAAGTAGAATGAGCATTTTAACATTCTTAAGTTATTTTCTTAATTGCAGCGATACAGGTTATATATCACAATAAAGTGGTGTTTCACATTTGACTATCTTCATAATGTTTGTTTTTAGGATTATAGTGCATAAGGTGCAAATTTAAAATCTTTGGAGCTAGACATTTCCATGGACCTGCTTGAGTGTAATTTCACTCCTCCTCATCTTTACTTTTAATTACAAGAGAACTGTACTTGGTGGTAAAATCAAAAGCCAATATTACATGTTATAATGTTATTTTTCACTTCAGGATGAATCAGTATTGCACTCTTTGACTTCCATTTCTTCTCACAATGGATTGTTAATGACCGCACATCAAATCTATAGACACATTTTCAAAGGATTTACACTGCCATTAACAATAGTAATCATGCACTATTGTTATTTGCTGTTTAAAGAGAGATGTTAATGTTGCAGAAGTCACTAAGACATTTTATGAGTGCGAAACTGTGGATTGCTACAGTTATATCGATTGTGTAGCTACTCTGTCCCGAGAACCCCATCAAGTTTCGTTCAGTAGAGAAAGTAAGCTTGTTGCAAATTTCATGAATAGAACTTTGGTGAAAATCTGTTTAATTCAGTTCAGCACACTGTTAAGCCTCATTTTTTGCATACCCATCCTTTGCAAGATTGAATATTCTTCCATTATTTAGAAACATAAAACGTGGAGTAGAAGCAGGCCATTTGACTCTTTAAGGCCACCACACCATTCACTAAGATCTTGCCTGATCTGTTTTTGGTCCTATCTTCACTTTTCTGTTTGCATCTCATTCCCCTTGACTTCCTTGTATATCAAAAATCTATCAAACTCAGCTTTGAATAAATTTAAAGATCAATCCTTCATTTCATTCTGGTGAAGAGATTCAACATTCGAAAGACTCTCCAACAGAGGGAAAAGTCTCCTCTTATCTGCCTTAAAAGGGAGACCTGTTGTTTTTACATGATGACCCCTTTCTCATCTCCTGCCCAAGAGGAAACGACATTTGGGTATCCACCTTATCTTATCCCCTCATGACATGTTTTAATAAGACCATCTTTCATTCTTCTAAATTTCAACAGCTTCAGGCTTAACTGCTCAACCTTTCTTCATAAGATCAGCACGTTCTCCCATTACTGTATACCTTTTTTCACTGGCTGAAACCCCAGTGTTTACTTATCTGCAATTTTCTGGGAATAAACATGTGCACTGCACATTTATCACATATTGTACAAATGTAGCCATTTTTGTCATTTGTGAAAATCACTGACTGTGAAGTTCCTTGAGAATGCAGCCCAATTAAGGGCAGATCTCTACTATATAGGGATGGAGCATTGAGGTTGTGTACATTAAAACTGGAACTCCCTTTCTAGTAGTACTGTAGGTAGACACACATGATATGGAATAGAGCAGATCATGAGACAGGTCAACACCATTTACTTAAAGGCTGTTATGGGTGGGAAGCAAATGTTGGCATTACCAGCAATACTCACATCCCTGAGCAAATAATGAAAATACATTAAGATGGGTTTTTGGCCAATGCATAGCTGAGTGTTTAATTATCACTCAAGAGAAGAAATCAATATTAACAACTGAAATTATTTCCAGAAAAGCATTCAAATATTGTGTCTATTTGAGATTTTAATGCTATTAATAAATCATCTTCACTTGCTATTTTTTGTTGTTATTATTCTGTTCTGCTTCTTAATCTCATGTTGGATGGAAATAGCAGGTACACGAAACACTGTGGGCAGCATATTGTATGGGATGATGTCGCCAAAGCGATTCTCTTCCCAATCTCTCCCACTACCATTGATTTCCTTCCACTACCATAATGTCATTGCATTGCATATCACTTCAACTTGGCACTATTTCCTTCCTGTCTGCTGGTCAGATTATACATAATGGTCCATTCCTGTGGCACAATAGCAGCATTGTGCTTTGCACTGGGTAACATTAAAAATATCCATTATAGTTCTGCCTGTTAGAGTAACATTTGTTTCAGGCGGTAATAATGCATAGCTAATAAAACATATATCCATGTATAGAACTTAATAAATAACAGATGGGACAAACACCAGAGTACAACTCTGGCCGTGTATACATTCTACAGTTGAATACTCAATAAAAATCTTTAATATTTAATATGTCCTGCAATCTAAGGTCCCTTTTTGTACAGAAGAGAATGTATCAACAGTTCATAGCTGAAAAAAAAACCGAGAATGTTTCATTCTTAAATTATTATCGAAGTAGTATGACAACTGACTCTGGTGGGGAGTACCATCATTCCAGTCCCAATACTCCACGGGTCACAAAACAAAACAAACATGCTTTTTCCAATTACCCAACTGATCAATTCAATATCTCATCTATATCAGGTTTCAGATAACAAGAACTATAAACTTGATTTCTTCATAAACACAATCATTAGTTTATTATCAAAACAAAACTTAGTCAATCAAAATACAGTTGGTTAACTTACATAATTAGCGATATAGAAGTATAAGTGCTTATAAATGCTCTTAACTATCCTCAAAACATACACATACACATGCATGTACATACAGCAAACACACACACAGAGACACATGCACACAAACACTCACACAAAGACCAAAAAAGAAATCTCCGCAGAGTTTGGTTTTCTTGAAAAAAAACATTATGACCAACCAGTTATGCTTGAAGAAAAATGGATAAAGCGTGGAATATTCCAGACTTGATGTTCTGACAGATGTAACCAAACAACTATATATGGTTATCTCAGAAGTTTTGCAGACACTCATGAAACACAATATTGATATGTTTCTTCAGTCACACTTTAAAAAGAACAAGTAAATTTTCAACCTGAACTCAACAAAAATGTTTTCTTTTCAGAAGTGAGAGAGATGAGCTAGACAGCTTTTTCTCAGGAAGCTCTCCTCCAACTCAATTTATTCTTTACAGGCTTTCCTCCAATTGAACCAGATAAGACCAGGAACCTTTCCAAGCCAGTCACTGTTGAATACAGTATACAGCAAAGGAACCAGTTATCCCTAGTCATGTGGTTTATGGTGAGCCTTGTTCAACAAAAGCTCCAATGTCTACAGTGAATTTTAAATTATCTCTTCGAAAGAAATTACTGAAGGTATTGCCATAAAACTTGATTATAAATTCATTTTCCACATCCTTCTTAAGTCCTCCAAGTAATCTTAAACATAAAGCATCTTCATTACACCTTAATCCTTGGAAAAAATGAAACACTAATTTAAAATGCACTTTTTTGTAAAATATGGACAAAATCAGAAAATTAAGACGTATTTGTACACTCATTCTCATTTACTTTTTGCATGTAACCTATACAAATATTTCTGACACCTACTAAGTACTTTGACAATTCAAACAGTATTACATTCTGTACAAAACATCAGTGATCACATTGTTCACATTGCAAGCAAAAATAGTCTTTAAAAAAATAAAGCTGTAATAGCAAACTCCATTGAAAAATAATTGTTTTGACTTTTATAGTTTCCTATAAAAACTAGGGTGTTATAATCAGTGTAGATTAATGTCACTTCTGTAAAAATGATGAATGAATGTGTACTTCAAAATGTTTGAGAGCCAGTAACAATCTCTAATTCTTTTTCTATTATAGAACATCTAATTTGGTGATTATTTAGCCTTTTTTGTAGAAGTATCCCATTAGCTTCTGTATGCTTGATCCATGTTCTTACAGCAGAGTTGCCTCCACTCCCAAAAATACTCACATCAATTACTGACTTGAAGGACTCTGTAAAATATGGTGCTGACAATATGTGTTCATTAATCTCATTCCCTTAGTATTTGTTTTGAGTAAAAGATCAGTGGAACAGCTACTCTGCTTAAGTTTGCTACAAACATGTGATAAAACAACATGCCCCCTAAAATTCCCATTTAGTTTAGAGGCAACAATCTCCATTAACGCTTTTACTTCTTGACCTCGCCCTACTATAAACCCAGGTCAGTTACTTGGACTCAATTCACTTTTGGCAAGGTTTACATCAAATATAGTTATAATACATAGCCAGTTACAGTTACCTGACCAAAGCATTCAGTTATTCAAAGTCGTTCTTCCAATGTTACTGTGTATCAATGCATCATTAAGATAAATTAAATAGTGAGTAACACTGACGACCATTGAGTTTATTGGTCTGGAGTTGCTAGAGCATTTTTGGGCCCATTTGCTTCACTCAGCATTGAAAACGACTGGCAGTCCTGAAGAAACTCAACTCTGTGAAGAGAAAAGCATACTTTGCATTTTAGGATGAATATAACTGTATTTCTAAATTTCTCCAGCATACTTTGTTTTATTTCACAGTATTTTATTTTTAATTTCTAGGAGCAAACTGTCTGGTATATTTTTATAGCTCTGACTTTAAAGGAACGTGCCAATATCCTTGAATAAATCTATTTTGGTAAAAAAGACAAGATGTTCTTGAGCTACTTTGTAGGCTTCTGTGAGTCATTCCCACAACACAGATACATATGCATTAAGACAAATATCTTACTTTTCTTTAGGTCGTGTGTCAATTTTGTCAACTTTCATAGTGGGTTTCTTTTTTTGAGTATTAGCAAACTTTCTCAAGCTATCACCTAATCTCACTTCATTACTAATGTATCCTGCGCCCCCCCCGGCACCCCTCTCATCCAATACTGTCCTGATTCTATCATTCACCATAGCTGATAGAAATTACCACTGACTGGGCATCTTGGAATGCATTAGCATGGTGCTAACTTTAAAAGACTATTGTACACACAGATAAGCACTGTTAGTCCTCAACTGCCCTGCACACTTTGTGAGATTAACTCTGGACATTGGAGAGAAGGGAAATTTGTTGTCCTACTTAAAAGTGCAGGCATTTGGAGGTTCTTGTGCGTGGGGTGGTGTAGTGGAGAGCTTTCATCTTCTCCCAGGACTTCTAGACAAGGCCACAACACCTGACCCTGCCAGCCTGGTCTCTGAGGTTGCCAGCTGGGTTAGGGTAGTCTCAACCATTTGGAGGAATGCACAGCAATGGCAGAAAATGTCAATGACTTCCTTGGATCTGCCAGCATGTATGCCATCATTTGCTTTCTGCCACCTCATACACATTTTATCTTTGCCATCACACCTACCTCCTTCCAATCTTCATTTTCACCCACCCTCACTGTTACATGCAGCTTCTTTGCACTCACCGACCCTAACTCACCATATATCTAACCCCGCTTCTGTGCTGCTCTTGAGACAACTCACTGCTTTCGTCCCACTGTACAGGCGCTAACGGCTGTACGAGCTGTGCTCATCTCATTTAATCCTTCCCTTTCTCTCATTATGAGAGGAAACAATCCACAATAGGGCAGAAAGAGCCAGGATGCATAACGGACTGTCTGATATTTGGTTCCTCACCCATTCTGAGGAAATGATGCCAATACAAACCGTCCTAAGCTATTGCCTAACCATTTCCGAATCTTTTAAGATGCATTTAAAGCGCATCAATTCTGCCCTCAGCATCTTCCTTTCTGGCCTGAGGAGGAAAATTTGGTGGCCTTTCCAGCAATTCCTTCACACGCCTACTTACTTGCCTTCCTTTTATCTTCTCACTTTTTATCCCTTTCAGGTTTGTGAGTTTGGATTTGTGGGCTGGCTCTGTCAACTGTTGCTGCTGCCTGTCTGTCTGTTGCAATCTTTAGGCCATAACACCATAAGACACAGCAGCAAAATTAGGCCATTCAGCCCATCAAGTGCTACGTCAGTCAATGAGATCATGGTTGATCTGATAATCCTCAACTCCATTTTCCTAGCTTTTTGCCCAAAGCCCTAACTCCCTTACTAATTAAAAATTTATCTGTGTGAGCTTTTAATAAAGGAGAGAGTGATTTTTAAATATTTTTAAGGAGAAGAACTTTCCTAAAGTCTCATACATACCTTTAATGCTCAGATACAATGCTTGAAGTTGCTTTGCTTTACCTGTTTTCATCAACATTGTTTCTGGGCATTCTAACATTTCTGTCTGTAATCTTCAAGGACCGATTCATACATACCAGAAATTGCCCTGTGATTCCACTGCCTCATAATCAATGGAAGCCTCCTCAGAAAGCAATGTAAAAATTTTGTGACATCTTCCCATGTTTTGCATGAGCAATATTTAGGTTTCTGTTGGCTATTTCATTTGCTCTAACTTCTTAAGTTCTGTTTTTCTTTCTGCTCTCTCTGAACTGTGCTTTCCTTTCCTTGTCCTTCAAGGTCAAGATTTTTTTTTCATTTCTAATACTCTTTTTCAAGTTGCTTCATCTGCATTGAATTCTTACTAAACTGACTCGCCATCTCTTTTGTTAGATGTGATTGTGCAATTGGCCAGCACGTTGAGCAATCCTAGTGTGCTGACAGCTACACTGACAACAAATTTAAGTTTATCTCTCATAATGTGCCTCATTTGTATATTCTAGAAGTGATACTCATTCATTTGCAGGGACAAATTCTCTGTAAAAATAAGGAATATGTTCAAGCCATGTGCCCTTTTTGCATTACCAATGAGCTTGCAGATCCCTTAATTTCCTGTTGGTTTCTCCATGGCTATGAATCGGCCAATCAGCACTGACTTGCCAATGAATGAGCACCCTTTTCTCCTGTTTTAAGAAGTGTCATCTTTCTTTCAACTTGACATACTTGTGTTTGTCCAGATGAGTGCAAGATAATAAGCTGTGTTAACAGTATTCAAGTTCTGTATGGCTAAGTGACTGTACGTAAAATCTAGTGTCATTTTCTATAAAGATAGAGACATCAAATCAAGCCTTTGCAACAAGGCCTCTATAAGGCAATACAACTCCAGTCATGCTTGCTTTTTCAATATAGAAGCATCATCATAAAATCGTAGAATCTCTGCAGTGTGGAAGCAGGTCATTCGCCCTTTCCAATCCACACTAACCCTCCAAAGAGCATCCCAACCAGACTCACCCCCCTACCCTCATATTTCTATCCTCTTTGGCCACAGATGAGGTCCCAGAGGATGAGAGAATAGCTAATGTTGTCCCATTGTTTAAGAAGGGTAGCAGAGATAATCCACGAAATTACAGGCCTGTGACCCTCACGTTGGTGGTCGAGAAATTATTGAAAAAGATACTCAGGGACAAGATCTATATGCATTTTGAAGCAAATGGGCTTTATAACAAAGGCATGGTTTTGTGCGGGAGAGATCATGCTTCAGTAACTTGATTGAGTTTTTTGAGGAGGTAACAAAGATATCTGATGAAGGGAAAAGTGGTTAATGTTGTCTACATGTACTTCAGTAAAGCCTTTGACAAGGTCCCTCATGGCAGACTGGTACAAAAGGTAAAGTCAAATGGTATCAGGGTTGATGGATACAGAACTGGCACAGTTATAGGAGACAGAGGGTAGCAGTGGAAGGATGCTTTTTGGAATGGAGAGTTGTGATCAGTGCATCAATGTTGGGACCTCTGCTGTTCATTGTCTACACACATGATTTCAATGAAAACGTGGCAATGAAAATGTGTAAGTTTGCAGATGATGTAAAGTTGGTGAGTTATGGATAGTGAGGAGGACTGTCAGAGGATACAGCAGGATATAGATCAGTTGGAAGCATAGGCAGAAAAGTGGCAGATAGAGTTTAATCTAGACCAACATGAGGTAATGCATTTTGAAAGGTCGGGTACAGGTCGAAATTATACAGTGAATAGAAGAATCCTTAGCAGTATTGGTATGCAGAGGGATCTGGGTGTGCAGATCCACAGATCACTGAAGGTAGCAGCACAGGTAGATAAGGTAATTAAAAAAGGCCTATGGCATGCTTGCCTTCATTGGAAGGGGCATTGAGTATAAGGATAGACAAGTTATGCTTCAGCTTCATGGAACTTTAGTTAGACCACACCTGGAATATTGTGTACAGTTTTGTCACCAAACTACCAGAAGAATGTAGATGCTTTGAACAGGGTACAGAAAATGTTTACCAGCATTGCCTTGTATGGGGCTTTTAGCTATGAAGAAAAATTGGAAAGATGGGCTTGTTTTCACTGGAATGCAAAAAGTTGAGGGGTGACCTGAAAGAAGTTCATGATTGTGAATGGCATTGATAGAGTGGATGATCTGAGGCTTTTTTCCCTGGGGGAGTGGTCTATTACTAGAGGACACAGGCTCAAGGAATGGGGAGGGTGGTGGCAGAAGTTTAAAAGAGATGTGCGAGGCAAATTTTTCACATAAAGTTCAGTGAGTGCCTGGAATGCGCTGCCAGAGATGGTGGTAGAAGCAGACACAACAGCAGCAATGAAGAAGCACCTGGACAAATACATAAATAGGAAGGGAATAGAGGGATACAGATCCTGTAAGTGAAGAAAGTTTTAGTATAGAAGGGAAAAATGTGTCCGCGCAGACTTGGAGGGCCAAAGGGCCTATTCGTGCGCTGTATTGTGCTTTGTTCTACCCTAACCTTGTAACCCTGCATTGCCCATGGCTAGTCCACCTTGCCTGCACATCCCTAGACACTGTGGCAAATTTAGCATGGCCAATCCACCTAACCTGCACACCTTTGGACTGTGGGAGGAAACCGGAGCACTCAGAGGAAATCTGTACAGATGCGGGAAGAATGTGCAAACTCCACACTGTCACCAAAGGATGAAATTGAATGTGGGTCCCTGATGCAGTGAGGCAGCAGTGCTAACCTCTGAGCACTGTGCCGCTCCCCACTCAGCCACTGTGCTGCCCTGCAGGTCATGCAGATTTCTATTTGAATACAATAAAAGACCTATTTAATTTGTTAGATAGTAATGTTTATATGAACACAAATAATGTCATGCATGTCACAAATGATATCCTGAAATAAGGGCAAATAATCAGTTTAGAAAATGAAACTTTGCTGAAGTGTATGTAACAGTGTAAATAACAAAATAAGGCTTAAGGTAACCATTACTGGATTGATAAAATACGGAACTGTGACTAGATATTATTCCTCTATTTTGGTCATTCTTTTATTCCGAACAAATTTCTGTTAGTTATAATAAGTATAGAAATATAAATCAAACAGCAGGGATAAAAAAAAACAAAAGTGACATGTTATTTTGTGGTGTTACCGTAACCCTACTCTACTGTAACTCTACATAACAATTCAGGACTGCAGCAATCCTCTCATCATATTGTTGACGATCAATTCCCAACCTAAATATTTGAGCCATGCCTTCTTGTTCTCTGACAGTCCCATAATCTACTGCTCCTCTATTATGTTGAGTTAACTGAACTGTTGCAATGTACTTATCTGCCTGGAGCAATTTATTCTGATAATGTTGCCCTTACTATTATCTGTGCACATGGGGCTACCTCATATGTGCTGCTGTTATTGCATGAAGAGATAACCAGCAAAAGCTCCTGAATGAATACTCGGTGTGGAAATATTCTTTTCAACTGATTACCAGAGAATCTCATGTGGGCTTCAAGACTTTACCTCTCATTGTTAATCCCCAATCCCCACACAATTCAGATCAACTTTCTCATTACTGGTTCTTTGATAAAACTTTAACTTCATCTTGTAAATTAATGTGACCAATTTTAGACGGGAAACACCACCTACAGTTTAGCACTACAAGTGTGCATATAACACACTGGCATATTTCAATTGGTATTCCACTTTGCCTGTACACATTTTAATAAAAATAATGCAAAAAAAGATACCCATGGTGTCATTAAGCCATGGCCGTAAATTCTGTTTGTAAGTAACTATTATTTTAAATTTTACTTTGAGAAAATTGAGCGATCCAGTATGTAGGCAGGCTATTATTTTATACCAAGACCATTTCCAAGTCTAGCTGAAATTCATGAACAAAATCTTAATTTCCTTTATGATTAGCCTAGGAATTTTGCTTTTTCTTTGTGAGGTGAAGTGGCAGGAGGGCTGGATCCAGAAGTTGCCTCTGATAGGTTTCTACCCATTGCCTTAATCATTGGCAATTTCAAGGAAAGGTAGAGTGCTTCAGTAATTTTCCCCCCTGTTCTCTTACCATCTCAACTTCAATATTATTTTTGTAAGCTTTCTTGAGCTATCCGGGGCATTTTGTTATATGTACTGTTGTAGAGTCCCTCACAATTTTTCTTTTATGTTTCTCTTTCTTTCTTGCTGGAACTGTGAGTTGAGGTTAGCATCAACTAAACTTTCAACTGCTGAGTGTTTTAAAAGAGAAGAAAGCAAACACCAATTTTTGTCATTTGTAACTGGTCCAGAAGATATTGCAACTCAACAATTGATAAAAGGAACCCTGTGGACGGTTCAGCAATATATGTTACCATGACAAGGGATGGCAGTTGAATGTTGAGTTGGTCAATCAAGGGAGGATGGATACTCATCAGCCAACCGCAGAGAAAATTGATGAATAAAGAAAAGGAGGGATAAAAACTGATTCTGAGTGATTTAGTTGGTGCAGAGTAATTTTGCAAACTTTGGGACTGGCTGCTGTGTCCATAAGAAATAAGTTAATACTAATGGAAGCCTACTCAACCATTTGCATTTAGCAGTGACTTCTAACTTAGATATAAAGTTTTGCGATTGAACAACTCATTATCCAGGGATTGCATGACAGCTTGGCATCCATCATTCGAAACTGTTGAATTGAGCTGACAAATCACAACTTTTTAAAATTTCTTTTTTAATTTATCCTTTAACCATGTCTGTCTGTCTGCCTGTATATTTGTGAGTAGGGGTTATGCTCAAAGAAGCTTGGGTTGAAATCAAAGATATTAATTCGATTAACTTGCTTAGCTTTGTCCTATCATTGTTAGCATATTAATGGTAAATTGTAAAATTTTGTATAAGTTATAAACAGTGTTCAAGATCTGTTATTCATAAAGTCTGGGTAGGAACAAATATACACTTTTGAAGGTCATTGAGTATTTTAATTTCATGTGTTGCAAATTCATTGATAGTAAGGTTGATTTGGTTTGATTTGCTATCCCTCATATTCAAACCAGAAGAATTCTAAATTGTCTTTAATTCTCTGCTCGTAATTGTGAGGAAGGTATTTTGACGTTGAAACACCCAAGACTTAACAATTTCATTCCTGGACTCCTAACAGTGTAGCAAGGTTATTTTCAGCAATGACCTGCTCAGTGAATTCCAGTTTGAGTTCCACCAGGGCCACTCAGCTCCTGACATCATTACAGCCTTGGTTCAAACATGAACAAAACAGCTGAATTCCAGTGGTGAGGTGGGAGTGACAGCCCTTGATATCAAGGCTGTATTTGACCGAGTATGGGTATAAAGGACCCCTAGCAAAACTGGAAACAATGGGCATTGATGGCAAACTTTCTGATGGTTGAAGTCATACCTGACACATAGGAAGATATTTGTGGTTGTTGGACATCAGTCATCACAGCTCCAGGACGTCTCTGCAGGAGTTCCTCAGGGTAGTGTCCTTTGCCCAACCATCTTCAGCTGCTTCATCAATGATCTTCCCTCCATCATAAGGTCAGAAGTGGGGATGTTCGCTGATGATTGCGCAATGTTCAGCACCATTCACAATTAGTCAGATACTGAAGCCATCTATATTCAAATGCAAACACGATCTGGACAATATCCAGGCTAGGGCTGACAAATGGCAAGTAACATGCATGGCACACAAATGCCAGGCCATGATCATCACCAATATGAGACAATGTAACCACCACCCCTTGACATTTAATGGTGGTACCAGTACGGAACCCCCCACTATCAACATCCTAGGGGTCATCATTGACCAGAAACTCAACTAGACTCGCTACATAAACACAGTGGCTACAAGAACAAGGCAGAGGTTAGGAACCAAAAGAACTGTGGATGCTGTAAATCAGGAACAAAAACAAAGTTGCTGGAAAAGCTCAGCAGGTCTGGCAGCATCTGCGGAGGAGAAAACAGAGTTAACATTTTGGGTCCATTTCGGGTTCTGAGGAAGGGTCACCGGACCCGAAATTTTAACTCTGTTTTCTCCTCCGCAGATGCTGCCAGACCTGCTGAGCTTTTCCAGCAACTTTGTTTTTGTGTCAGAGGTTAGGAGTACTGCAGTGAGTAACTCCCCTCCTGACTCCCAAAGCTTGTCCACTATCTACAAGGCACAAATCAAAATTGTGATGAAATACTCCCCACTTGCCTGGATGGCTGCAGCTCCATCTCAAGAAGTTTGACACTATCTAGGACAAAGCAGCTCTCTTGATTGGCACTACATTAACAAGCATCCACTCCCTTCACCATAGACGCTCAGTAGCAGCAGTGTGTCCTATGTACAAGATGCCCTGCAGAAATTCACCGAAGATCCTCAGACAGCATCTTCCAAACTCATGACCACTTCCATCTAGAAGGACAAGGGCAGCAGGTATATGGGAACAACACCACCTTCAAGTTCCCCTCCAAGCCACTCACCATCCTGATTTGGAAGTAAATCACCATTCCTTCTCTGTTACTGGGTCAAAATCCTGGAATTCCCTCCATCATGACATTGTGGGTCAACCTACAGCAGGTGGACTGCAAGAGCTCAAGAAGGCAGCTCACGACCACCTTCTCAAGGAAAACTAGGACAAGCAATAAATGCTGGCCAGCCAGCAGCACTTATATCCCACAAATGAATTTTTAAAAAATTCACTGTGACATTATGTCCAATCAGCAAGATAGGTGATCCTGTTATACTATTTGGTATTAGCCCTTGCCTCATTCCAGGTCTTACCCACAGTCATATCCTTATTGCTGGAATCTAGGAAATTGGAAAGGGAAGGCAAAATACTTCGCAGCAGGTCCACATGCTGTGCTTTCAACAAAGTCAACTTTGATTCTTCAGTCTTTTTAATTGCTATAGGCCCCACTTCCCATTAGACCTGGTTTGGGAACACTGTCGTCCATACATCATCTAGCACATATTCCTCCAGAGTTCTGTTTCATTCAGTGACTTCCATGCAGAAGGGAAAGAATACAGACTGCTTCAACCTCTAGAAGAAAGATGATAGGCATTAGAAACATGTAAAAGGCTTATATTGCTGGAAACTACCCCAATTTCCAAACAGCGGCCAAATATGACGACTGTGTCGAGAAATCCACACATTTTTGGAACCTTTGACTATCAGGTCAAATTGAAGAAAACATTCTGAGATTGTAAATTTGCAGCATGACAAGAATTTTCCTCCAATATGGTTGATTTGTAATTACCCAATACTGCACCACTCGGCACAGAATAAGGCTATTAGCAAGTTAACAGCTGTTCTTCATCACCGTTGTATTGTGCGATAATATATGAGTGATTTATTTAAGGTGATGCAGTGTCTAATGCAGCAATAGAGAAACATTCTGGAACAGCTGACAATGTTACTCATAGAGACTGTGCAAAACAAGTGTATAAATAAGCTTGCCAAAGAACTACATCGATTGAAGTTGCTGAGATTTTTTCAGGTTTTAAAATATAAAAGTACCGAAGGACAGCATTTGTATCCAGTTCCACAAATGCTCTGCATCTCACCTATTGATTTTCTGTTTGCTGAAATGCAGACCTATCTAAAACTTTGTGTTCAACAGTTCTGTCTTTCATTGTTCATTTTTTAAAAAACCAAAATTTAACTTTAGGTTTGGAACTTTTCACAAAATCTGGATTAAAATCTAATTACTGATTAATTTAGAAATCATTTATGTACTTGTGCTTCAAGATTATAAGTTTACAATCTTATGTCAGTGGAAATATGAGGAACCATATCATCCAGAGGGAAGGTTACTATATACTGACCTCGCTGGTGGTACATATATTTTGAGAATTAAACATAACTTATCAAGGAATGCACTCTCTGTCATGTTTGTTCAGCAGTAAATTTCAACAAAATGGACAACTTTAAGTGTTAATGTATGAATGTGGAGGAAAGAAACTAATACATATTTTAACTCTTGAAAATGAATTTGGGACCAGCATAGTGTTTCAGGTCCATGAGCTTTTGTCAAAACATGACAACTTTAAGCATTTTTAAAAGTAACTTCAATGAAATTGCATGTTCAAATAGTGCATAGTCATGGATAAAAAACAGCTTATGATTTTTTCTGATATATAGGGCTTGTGTTGGCAATTTTTAATTTTTTTTATCATTGTAGTATTTCTTTAATATGAAAAAAATAAACAAACAGAATTAGATGAAAAAATTCATAACTGTTCAAGATGATTCGGAAAGAAAATATTACAGAAAATCTTTGAAGTAGTTTAAAATACCTTATACTAATGGCACAATACAAATACAAATGTTAGCGAACTGTGCATTTGCAAACCAAATTTTTAACACTTTATACTATGGAATGCTTGCAGACAGGAGGCTATCTTAAAATTGCCCAGAATAGTTATGGGGACTGCATTAAATTCAATGAATAAATTGTTCTTGAGTGTAGTCGTATGTGTGCATAAATATGAAAATGATAACCTGGAAGTTGCGCTTTCATGATCATCAAGTATTAATCGCTGCTTGTTTTGAGGTTCTCAAGATAGTCATGAATTCATGATTTTAATTTCTGATTGCTGCAAGATGGCATGCCATCTAACAGTCTTGCAAAGGGAGAGCTGTTGAAAGTTTAGTGACAGTAATTGTGTCCAGCATCCATTTAAAGTATGAATCAGTCACATAAGGCTTTGAAGTATACATTTATGTGATATCTGGGATTTGGGAGTCTTTCTTTATAAAGAACAACTAGATGGTCCAGAGATGCACTGCCCTCATGTGTCCTCAATACAGGGATGGGCTTTTCACTCTCAATAGAGTATTTACTTGCATAACATAAGAATGAGACATTGGTAATATAATACTGAAAAACTGAATTGAATTTTATTACAGCTCCTGATATCTTCATATATTTTGCAAACTCAAGCACTTGAATGTCTGGGCTCTAAGAAAGAAAGTTGGACCTAACATGTAGCACACTTCCTCAGTGAGTTATACTGCAAGAGGACTCAGAAAAATGGAGACTGAGATCTTTATACCATCAGGTCACTTCTCTCAATACAATTATGACATCATTAACATGTCCCTTAATGGTACGTTGCAGACTAGCTGTAACACGTAACTCAATAAGAATGCCATGACAATGCAACTGACATGCAGTCTAACTAAAGCCATAGCACAAAATGCAGTAGAAGTTTCATGTTGATGAATTTTAGGCTCTGAATCAGACAGTGAGGAAATGAAGGGGCATCCCTCTGATGTGAACAATTAAAACCTTACCAAGCCACCAAATGCATCTATTTCATAAAAATAAATTAATAAAGGCAACATGACTGTGTTGTGACATCACCAGACTTGGACAGATGTTAGAAAGAACATATTTATCTATGCAGATGTAACACAGTGTGGAACACAGCAGGCCAGGCAGCATCAGACGTGTAGGAAATTTGACATTTCTGAAGAAGGATCCCGACCCGAAATGTCAGCTTTCCTCCTCCTCTGAAGCTTCCTGGCCGGCTGTGTACCTCCAGCTCCACACTGTGCTATCTCTGACTCCAGCATCGGCAGTTCTTACTATCTCTGAGATATTTATCTGTGCAATTGCAAATTTTGACTAAGAGTTGACCTCTGACTTTTGGCCACCAAAATCCTTCCATTTTCATGCACCTTGTGCTACTTTTGGGAGCTGGGTTAGTGGGAAGAGCCCAGTGAATCTATTTTTTTTCACCATTGCTGTTTTCTTATTCAGAAACTTCTGGTAGGACATTTGGGACAGCTTCTCCCTAATAGATTCAGCACCATGGTCAGCAACCAGGGCATTATTTCTCTTGACGGTTCAGCAATTGCAAAGACCTGGCATCACTGTCAACACCTCAAAACTGTAACTTGTGTAAAAGTCAACATCTGTTTTTACCTAAAAATTTCGTCTCAGAAATTCAAACTTTACACAAGTTTAAATGGTAAGCAAAAAAGTAAGGTAAATAAAAATTGTGAACATTTGCTATGTAATTCAGTCAAAAATATGTCAACTTTTCACATTCTACTCTTCCTGTGTAGGAACAGGTCAGACCAAGATAATAAGTAACCATGGAACTGAATGCCTTACATAAATTGAAATAGTTTTGTAAATAAAAGATGCAATTCAAAGTAAAGAGATAGTAATACCAGAAGCTTGTTTGGGTGTAGAATGCTTGGATGAAGACTTATTAAGTCATTGCCAATTTACTGGATAAATCCAGAATGTACCTGAAAGATGTTAGTTTGTGACATTCTAAATACTCTTTGTACTTTAAATGTATAAATGCTTTCTACTTACAGGGAAATTTATGAGGAAATCATGTTGGAAATCATTAGTAGTAAGAGGAAATCAAGGAGATGTTGATGTTGGAGGCTTTGCCTGAACTGATGTTTTGTGTCATAATGTCTTGATATGTAACATTGTCTTAATGAATGAAACTCATTCAGCTTAGATAACTCCACAGAAAAGGCTGCTTCAATCTGGTCAATTAAACTACTAATCTGATACTTCACTACTATGAGAAGTGATTGTAGAGGAAAAAATAAAGTTGGTCCATAGTAGATAAGCAAGTCACTGTTTTAGAAACTAAATCTAAAACACACCTTATCATATTACTAGCATATCCCCACAGCAGCTGGATGACGTAGGCAGGTTAATGATTCCCAAATTCTTTTTAAAAAAGCACTCATGTAACATAGGCATAATTGACTGGACCAACATTTATTACCCATCCCCAGTTGCATATGACAAGGTGGTTATGAGTTGACTTCTTGAACTGCATGTCTGTGGGTGGATCCATAATGTCAGTAGCGAAGAAGTTAGAGGATTTTGACCCCATGGCACTGAAGGGAAGGCAATATATTTCAAGTCAGGATGGTGAGTGGCTTGAAGTGGAACTTGCAGGTAGTGGTGTTGTTATGGATCTGCTTCCCTTGTCTTTCGAGATGGAAGTGTTCAAGGGTTTTGGAGTGCTGTATGAGGAGCCTTTGTGAATTTCTACAGTGCGTATTGTAGATGATACAATCTACCATGACTGAGCATCGGGGGAGGACAGAATAGATCTTTGTGAATGTGGCTCGAATCAAGTGAGCTGTTTTGTGCTGGATCGTGCCAGAGTTCTTGAATGATTTCGGAGCTGCACTCATTCAGTCAAGTGGGGAGTATTCCGTCACACTCCTGACTTGTGCATTAATTATGATGGACAGGCTTTAGCGAGTCAGGAGGTGCAGTACTCCTAGCCTCTGAGCTGTTTTTGAAGCCACTGTATTTATATGATAAGTCCAGTTCAGTTTCTGGTCAATAGTAATCCTCAGGATGTTGGCTATGGGGATTCAGTGACAGCAACACCATTGAATGCCAGTTGGCGGTGGTTAGATTGTATCTTATTGGAGATAGTTATTGCCTGGCATTCACGTGGTGCAAATATTACTTGCCACTTGTCAGTCCAAGCCTGGATACTGTCCAGGTCTTGTTGCATTTCAACGTTAACTACTTCAGTATCTGAGGAGCCATGAATGATGCTGATCTTTGTGTAATCGTTGGTGAACATTTCCACTTTTGACCTTATGATGGAGGGAAGGTCATTGATGAAGCAGTGAAGATGGTTGGACCCAAGACAGCATCCAGAGGAACTCCTGTAGAAATTTCCTGGAGCTAAGATAACTGAAGTTCAATAATCATAACCATTTCCCTTGGCACTGAGTATGATTCCTAACAGCACAGAGTTTTTCACCTAATTCCTATTGACTCCAGTCTTTTTTTCCTAGGGCTCCTTGATGTCAAGGGCAGTCACTTTCACCTCTGTTCTGGAATTCATCTCTTTTGTCCACATTTGAACCAAAGCTGTAATGAGATAAGGAGCTGATTGGCCCTGGCGGAAACCAAACTGGAACAGCTTGGCTAGGGGTATGACAAGTTCTTGTGCGTAAGTCTTCAGTACCATTGCTGGAATATTGTCAGGGCATATAGCCTTTGCAGTTTCTAGTGCCTCCAACAGTTCCTTGATTTTATGTGGAGTAAATCGAATTAGCTGAAGACCAGCATCTGTGTTGCTGTAGACCTCTGGAGGAAACTGAAATGGATCATCCAATGAGCACTTATGGTAAAATACAGTTGACAATGCTTCAACTTGATCCTTTGTACTGATATGTAAGCCTCCCCCATCATTGCGGATGGGGATATTTGTGGAGCTTCTTCCAGTGAGCTCTTTGATTGCCCACCATCACTCATAACTGAATGTGGCAGGACTCTAGAGCTTAGAACAGGTCCGTTAGTTGTGGGATTGTGGGACCACTTAGCCCCGTCTATCAATTGCTGCTAATGCTGTTTGGCATGCAAGTAATCCTGTTTGGTAGCTTCACCAGATTGTCACCTCAGTTTTAGTTACACCTTGTGCTGCTCCAATGTTCTCTCATACCCTTCAGTGAATCAGAGTTGATCCCCTGGCATGATGGTAATGGTTTTCAGGGGATGTGCCAGGTCTTGAGTTTGAAGATTGTGTTGGAGTACAATTCTGCTGATGTTAATGGTCCACAGCACCTTATGGATTCCCAGTGTTGAGCTGCTAGATCTGTTTGAAATCTGTTCCATTTAACACAGTGATAGTAAGACACAACAAGATAGGGGGTATTTTCAATATGAAGGCAGTACTTCATCTCTACATGGTGGTCATTCTTACCAATACCGTCATGGACAGATGTATCTGCAGATTGGTGGGGATGAGGTCAATTTTTTGTTCCCTCCCTACCTGCTGCAGAGCCAATATGGTAACAATGCATGACAAGCTCAATCAGTAGTTCTGCAGCTGACTGAACTTTACTGATGGATATTAAAATCCTGTACCCAGAGAACATATTGCACCCTTGCCATGCACAGTGGTTTCTTCAAGTGGTGCTCAACATGATGGAGCACTGATTCATCATCTGAGGGAAGACTGTACATGGTAATCAGCAGGAGGTTTCCTTGATCACGTTTGATGCCATGATGACTTCATGAGGTCCAGAGTCAATATTGAGAACTTCCAGCACAACTTTCTCAATTGTCTACCACTCCACAGCCACCTCTGCTGGGTCTGTCCTTGTTAGTTTGATGGATGGTGGTATCCAGGACATTGTTTGTTAGGTATAGTTCCATGTGTTCGTCTATGTCAGGCTTTTGCCTGACTAATCTGTGAGACAACTCTCCAAACTTTGGCCCTAACTGCCAGCTTTTTGCAAGGAGAACTTTGTAGGTTTAACAGGACTGTTTTAGCCATTATCAATTCTCCTGCCTAGATTGATGCCAGGTGGTTTGTTAGTTTCATTCCTTTTTTGAGACGTTCTGGTTTGCTTGGCCATTTCAGAGGGCAGTTATAGGTCAACTGCATTGCTGTTGGTCATGAGTCATATGTAGGCCAAACCATGTAAGCATGGCAGTTTCCTTCTCTATATGACATTCACAAGCTAGTTAGGTTCTTCCAACAATTGGTAATGGTTTCATGGTCACGATAAACCTTTTATTTTAATTTTTAGTTAAATTCACACAGCACTATCTGCCACGATGGCTTTTGAACACTGGCCCCAGGATATCTAGATTAAAAATCCAGAAATAATACAACTAAATCATTACTTCTCTTTAAAAAAGAGCTATGAATTTTCCAGTGATCACCTTTAAGAATGACTTGACAAAATTTCATATTTCTAGACTTTTACTGTAACAAACGCACAAAAGTCAATGGTGACAAAGCATTACTTAGTAGGTGACAAGTATGCCCTAAAGTTCAAAATATATATTCCTTATTGACTTCTGAAACATAACTGAAAAACCAGATTTATATAACATAGCACACGTTCAGTAGAAATGATGCCATGAATTGAATTTGATGTCATATGCACATGCACAGAAGAAACACATTTAGTCAATGGTAGTGAGGGGAGAATGAGGGAGGGAGGTGGCATGAGGGATTGGGGGAATGGGGAGATGAGGGAGAATGAAGGAGTAAGGATGGGGAAGAGTGAGGATAGGGTAAGAGAGGATGGGGAGTAGTAAGGACCAGGGTAGAGAGGAACATGAGGATAGCAGGTAAAGGCAATTGATTCCCCCAACCTCTTTCTCCCCTTTTCTCCCTCTTTTCCCGTACTCCCTCTTCGTCTATTTTTATCTCCTTCCAATTCTCCTACACGCCTCCCTATCTCATCCCTTTCCTCCACTCACAGCACCCCTTCTCATCTTCACAATCCCCCTTTCTGCCCCCATTCAAGCCACAAGCCCCCTCCCCCCACCTCAGAGCTGCATTGCCCACAAGCTTAAAGCCTAACCCATTTATATGCACATGCATTTGCTATCAATAGATACAGTGCTTTAAAAATCTCAAGCTCCCCCAGGCTTTTACAAGCTCTCTACTCCCTGCTCTATGAGGGTAAATATTCCAGTCTCCTTTTAAGCAAAGTTCCCTTCGCTCAATCTTCTGACCAAAATCAAATGAGCTTCTAGCAACAAGGGTAAGATCTAGTGAATTTTTGCTTTTTTTAAAAAGCTGACCACAATCCTTGTTTCTCGCAACAGGAGTTCTACCTTCACCAGAATTTCACTTAGTCCTGAACCTACAAGTGAACATTTTCCTCAGCTTTGCATTTCAGCTCCTGCTTTCAGTCTTCTCGCAGCCCTCCTAAATCTTTTGGACAAACTCAATCTGAGACCCTGAACCTGGATAGCAGATTCTTGACACAAAACCTCTTTTGTGTCAAAATGGTAAAAGTTACACATGACTTTAAATAAATTCCAATTTAAGTTTTTTTTCCACATGACAGGCAGGTCCCATGCATGTGTCCCTCAGCAGATTTAGTGTGAGGTCACATGGGCTTTTCTCTGTACAGATGATTCTGAGGCGCCATCCTTTCTCCAACCTTCCTCATTTTCCATTGAATTAAAAAGGATTAGTATAAAACATAAACATGTTGAAAATGCCAGCATTTGTAACACCTCTACCGAAGAAAAAGATTACCATAGTAATGATTTTTCTGCAATAGTAACAAGATATAATATCAGAAACACTTTCACATCTAACTTAGTGCACACAGTATTGATGATATTCTTTCCTTGTTTTCAATTTCATCTCGAAACATTTTGCCTTGACAGCATTTTGTTGCTTAACCTGTAACCATCAATTGCATGTGACAGTTAGGACTTAACGTTCTGTTAGAGTGAGTGTTTAGAGTTCCAAATCTTTTAGAAATTAGAGTTCACTTTCCTATTATTTTTGCTTTCTGTTACGTCACAGAGGATTTCCTTTCTCATTTTGTGCATTCTTTTTTACAGCTTTATCCTGTCTCAGGAAGGAAAACAGATCATTTGCTTTAGTCTAGTTAACTGTTAAGTACAACATTGGCATCTGAATGTTGAGCTTTCAACGTGGTCTTTGAATCACAGGACAGACTTTAACTACTGATTTCCAATTCTCTTCCATGTCTGCATGGTATTTTTAATGTTCAAGTATGTAAAGAAAGTCTCAACTAGCTGTATATCCAAATTATTTTAAAGTCATTTCCATGGTTTACAACTCTTTCCCAGGAGATAGAGATTTAACACTGCCTCCTTTTGTATAAACAATTCATTCTTGTGTCAAGTAAAATCCTCTCCTGCTGCCTTAAGGAACATATTAAGATTATCTCAGTGATCACACAAATAATTTTAGTGTTCTTTTCTAGTTAGTCATGCACTCTTTTTTGTTTTTCATCTTCCTTTTCAACATATCTTTGCCATTCTAAAGTTTTAATTTATGCCCCAAACCATGTATTCTTCTTCTGCTATTCACAAAATCTATTTATTGATGCAGTTCTTTTCTTTTTAAATCAGTTATTTCCTTTGTTTTGTCATTAGCTTTGCTTACTGTTGCTATGTGTTTTGTCAATACTTGTTTTTTACATTTCTCTTTTTCTCATTTTGGCCTTTCGAACTTCAACTCTAGTTGAAATCAACTTGAGTGCTATGAGATCACTGTTTTGCTCCCCAATATTTCAAGTATTGAACCAATACTTCAACAATTGCTGCCTTTTAAAAAAAAACATTTTTGTGTTTACATATTCATTCACAGAATGTAAGTATCACTGGCAATACCATCAATCACCCATCATTAATCACCCTTGAGAAGGGGACCCTAGGTGACACCGATGCGATCTATTGCAGACCCTGTGGTGCAGGTGCACACAAACTGCTGTGAGGAGGGACATGCTGGGATTTTGAACCAGAGTCAGTTGAAGGAACGGTGCTGTAGTTCCAAGTCAGAATGGTGTGTGGCTTGCGGGGGAGCTTGAAGGTTATCCTGTCCCCACGTATCGGCGGCTCTTATTGTTCTGGGTTGTCAGATCACAGGTTTGGAAGCTGCTGTCAAAGGAATTGGTGATTTTCCTGCATTGTATCTTGTAGATGGGATCTTGTAGATGTTGCAACTTTGTGTTAATCGCTTACTTTCAAATTCCCGACTTTTAAATCTACTACCAATTCTTTTATCACAGTCATCAAATTAACTAAGCTAGGACAAGAGGGCATAGCCTCAAGATTAGAGGAAGCAGATTTAGGACTGAATTGAGAAGGAACTTCTTCACCCAGAGGGTTGTTAATCTGTGGAATTCCTTGCCCAGTGAAGTAGCTGACGCCATTTCAGTAAACATTTTTAAAGCTAAGGTAGATTTTTTTTGAACAATAAAGGAATTAAGGGATACAGTGAGAGCACGGGTAAGTGGATCTAAGTCCACAAAAAGATCAGCCGTGATCTTATTGAATGGCGGAGCAGGTTCGAAGGGCCAGACGGCCTACTCCTGCTCCTAATTCTTATGTTCTAACTATTCTAAGGCATCAACAGTCAAGTCTTCTCCCTTCACAAATGTCTGAACATTGAATGTAGCCACGTACACCTGTCAAGGAAATCAGGAACAGTAAATGTGAAATTTTGTTTCTTTAACCTCTACCAAATTCAATTGTGCTCATTTCACAGCTTCTGGATTTAGATCTTAGATGAGGCCGCCCAAATTGTTTATGATCCCTGAAGAGATGGATAATGTTAAAAAAAAAATTCTCTTCAATCAACTCCAAGGATTGCACAGGAAGATTTCACCTTTTGAATAAGTCTATTGTAACAAACACACTGGAATCAACATAGACTAAATACTCCTTCGTCAATAACTAATGCACAAAAGCTATTAACATAACTGAAAACTACACATCATTCTTACACTTTATAGCTGATACGTAGCAGAAATGTAGTCTTGTGTTTAGAAATCTCAAGGTCTACCAGGCGTTAATAGGATCACTTCACCTTGCTCCACCAAGCAAAATATTCCTGTGTTCTTTTAAATAAAGTCCCATTCACTCAAATTTCTGAGCACAATTGAATAGACTTCCAGTAGCATGGTAACTTCTGGTGATTCATTGGTTTTTAATTCTCCAAAATCTTACTTTCCTTGATCCTGTTTTCACGGGCATTCTTGTTGGTGATTAACCCAAAAGAAGTCTTTTGTGGGAACAGCAAATCATATTCAGCCTGGGAACCCTGCAGCCCAATGGTATCAATGTGGATTTTACAAGCTTCAAAATCTCCCCTCCTGCAACCGCATCCCAAAACCAGCCCAGCTCATCTCCACCTCCCTAACCTGTTTTTCCTCTCACCTATCCCCTCCTCCCACCTCAAGCCCCACCCCCATCTCCTATCTACTAACCTCATCCCGCCCCCTTGACCTGTCCGTCCTCCCTGGACTGACCTATCTCCTCCTTACCCCCCCCATCTACACTCACCTTTACTGGCTCCATCCCCGCCTCTTCGACTTGTCTGCCTCCTCTCCACCTATCCTCTCCTCTATCCATCCTCTATCCGCCTCCCCCCTCTCCCTATTTATTTCAGAACCCTCTTCCCCTCCCCCATTTCTGATGAAGGGTCTCGGCCCGAAACGTCCAGTTTTTCTGCTCCTATGATGCTGCTTCGCCTGCTGTGTTCATCCAGCCCCACGCCTTGTTATCTCTAGAAGTCTTTTTTGACTGCCTTATATAGCAGTAACTACTTTTGGTCTTCTTCCCCAAATCTCTTGGCCTACTTATTCTGAGACCCTAGGCAATGGCATAGCCATCTACCTTCCCCCTTGTGCCAAGGTGTTAAATGTCCTTGAATAAGTTCAGTTTAAGTTTCTGCCTCCACAGGTCATGAGTATATCTCAAGGCTGACTCAATGTCAGGTCACATGGACGTGCCATCAGGAAAATATCACATAGATCCCCATCCCATTCTCCAACCCAATCTATTTCATCTTGAAAGAAAAGTGACAGTATAAAACATAACCATTTTATAAAGTGCAGTCTGAATAACCACAGTGATGGTGATGGACACCACATTCACGTCAACCATGTGCAGTACTTGAAATTCAGGTGTCAAAGTCCTTTCTCAGCCCTTTCTGGGGCTACTGTACAAATTAAACTGCTGCCCAGGCAGAATTAGTTATGCCAATCACTTTGTAGAATATATGTTGCAAGCTCTAAATATAAATGCCAATCAGGCAGAGATGGAGCATTTCTCATGAATGTTAACATTTAATTCTATAGATCTTGAGGGCTAAACTGCACACGCACCCTTTGTCAGTTTCAATGTGGTTCACTCAAGTTGACAAATCACAATTGTATCAGTAATTGTAGCTATTGCATTCAAATCTTACACAGTGCTCAAGCACACAATCTATGCTGATGTTTCAGTGCAGCATCAGATGACATACTGCTCTCTTCAAGTGGGACCTTAAAGTGTGACCCTATTTATTCCATTTCTCCAGGTGGATTTTGAAGATTCTGTTCAACTACTTCAAACAAGGATAGTTTTGGTGTTCTTGCCAATCTTTCAGCCTCAGCCAGCTTTACCAAATAAAAACAAAGTTCTGCAGTTTTTTTGTGACATCTTGTGTGAAAATGATTGGCCTGTTTATCTACATAACTGCAGTTCAAAGGAATTCACTGAGGAGTTGTAGCAGGCAAGATGTTGCTCCATTGTGCAACAGGCACCAGGGGAAAACTCTGGGTCAATCAACCTGACAACATTTACTGAAAGAAGAATGGTAGAAATAAAGAAAAATATCTGTACAATATAATATTTATATTTCACTGCTCAAGATAAAGAAACTGAACCAAAAGCAAGCAGTGGGAATGGATGATGAGGAATGTGCACTGGAACGTGTAATAGACATATGTAGAATGCTAGGATTTCAAAGAAATCAAATTGGTGGCTTTGGCAGCTAATTAAACATTCTTGCTTCTAGCCTTTTGTCTTGCTATAGTTCTGCAGAGCAAATTGTACTGCATATAATGATCATTCTTCAAATTGTGTATGGGATTTACTCTGGCTCTCTCAGTTACCTGATCAGACTAATCATGTAGAGCATCCCTTTGGGATTTTATTACCTGCTGAGTGAATATTCATGCCCCTGAATTTTCTTATGCTTTGATTCTTCTTGAAGGGTAAATACATATTGAGACTTACAGCTGCAGACATACAAATAGATAAAAGTAACAACACGTGAACGTGTCATTCATTCAACTAGTCATTGTCAACATCTAATTGTTATGTCATCCAAAAAATTCTTAACATGCTTAGCAGCACCTTTCCTCTATCCCTGTTGTCCTTCATCCACCATTCTCATTTTTAATTTTGGTACATTTCTGCCTGAATCACCATTCTTCAAAATCAATTTCACAGCTTCACAACTCTCTAGACAAAGACATTTTTCTCACCCTAATTTCTACATTGCTTGCATCTAGTAATGGCCCAAATCTTTGGCCTCTGGATCATTAGAGATGAGACCTAATTTGGGAGATGTGCATCAGGGCTACATGGAAGTCCTAACATATACATGCATGCTGTTTTCTCCCAGGAAGTTTAAACTTCTGATGCAGTGCGTTCGATCCTCCTTAATATCTCTGACTCTGAGCTCAGAGCAGAGACTAGGTTAGACTGAAATACGTATCCTGGATATATTACACATTAAATAACTGGTGTGACTCAATGATTAACCAAAATAACTCAACTTAGCACCAGAACCAAGTCTCCAAGTCAGCCCTGCAAGCCAATCCAACTACACCACAGCCATCCAGTTACTTCCTTGAACATCCAACAATTGCCCCACAACTTGATAAGCCCCAATCCAGACCTCCCAACAAACTCTCCCCACCTAACTCAACCATTCCCACACAACTCTATTAACCTTCCCAATCACTTGACTACCTAACGAACCTGACCAGCTGATTAGCCTCCCTATTACCGCCTGACTAACCTAAGCCCCTCATTACCCCAATCCAAATTATGTACCCCTACCATCCGTTCTGACCCAACTACCCACTCACCCACCTCATTTATTCACCAACTTACTCACTTACTGGAAGTCTCATACCATAATGAGCTTATGGCAACTGCTGTCATGTAAAAGGAGCCCGACTTCCCCTCTACCATCACTTCTTGCACCCCGTAATCTTCCCCATTGATGGCTGTCCTATCCTTTCAATGCTTTCAAAGTTCTGATAGTATCTGGACACAGACTGTTTGAGAGCAGCATCAATGAGATCAGCATCAGTGTTGACCAGAAGATCTGAACCCTTGCATTTACGGTTAGGCATTTTTCATCTCTATTCCTTCTTCTTTTGCTTCTTTCTCCGCTCCTCTTCCTTTCATAATTTAAATGCTCTATTGTATCTCCATACAACATATGGTTCCTTAACAAAGGCAACATTTTTAAGCAGACATTAATTTAGCCCTTTCAATATCCCAATTCAACTCAGCACGGAAGATTTACTTAAAATGAAAGCATTGCCTATTCTCTTTGGAAAACAGATGTTTGTTTAAATTATTTTCTGCTGGTGATTACAGCTCAGCTGCATTTTGTTTGTGTAATATCTTTAATGGCCAATTTTTCTAATGTATAATGCCCTGTATGTGCCAATCTCCTGAATATTCGGCATAAGGATCAAGATAGCCAGATTCCAAGACCATTGTGCTTTCCACTTGTTTCCTTGGACATACAAGGTTTAGCTGGAAGACAGGACGTACATCAGAGCAAATGGGCACAATGTAAATAACACTGGGTGGAGTGATTTTATAGGAATGTTCATTTGTTAATTTTCAGGAAATATAGTGATCTTGCACCAAACAATTTAGGACAAAGGAATTGCTTGTTTAGATTGGAACATCTGTAAAGGAGTAGTTAGTACCTTTGATTATTTTTACTTCTTCAATCGAACTATTTTGCACTACATGGATTGAAACCCATCCAGAAATAGTATCTGCCGGCAATCATGGGGCCAAAAGACATTTCAGGACTTTAAGCTTCAAGGAATGCAGATGTGCATGAGTTTCCAGTCTTGATTTGGGACCTGCATCAATTCCCAGGATTTATAGCAACCTTGTGGTTGCCTGCATCAATCTGAAGAGTTGAATTTGGAAATATAACAAGGTCACGTGGAGAATTTCTGATTGGGGTTAGGAGAGATGGAAGGTTGGTACATTCTGTCCTTTGAAAGACACAACATTTTGCTGTGGGCTTTGAATGGTAACATATGTGCATCAGTGACTTTCTGTGTTCTTGAGAAGCCAGTCTATACAGCTGTATTTTGCTGATGCCATTGTCCACTAAAAACAAAATGAAATTTTTGACCTGATGGAACGAGGCATCTGTCATTTCTGTGATGCATCTATACATATTAAACTGACTGATGCTGCATAGGTAATTATGTTTACCCAGAAAGATCCTTAGACATAAAATTTAGACTGTTGTAACTTTCATAAGGCACATGACAATTAGATTGGGTCAGCAACAAATCGCCTGACATTTGTATAGTGGCCTTAACATGGAAAAATACCCAAAATGCTTCCCAAAGGCAAAGTTTAAAAATAATAGTTAAGGATGGATGACTATGAAGTCTGCTGAAAGAAGTAAATTTGATAAAACATCTTTACAGAAGAAACTGAGATGGTGTGGGGAGCACAAGACGTCAGAAACATAGGAATTCTGAGTTCAGCAATTGGTTTTATCACCCCAAAGGGAGACAGCACAAGGTATAAACTAAAGATGCAGTACTGATCTTGTGAAGCTACGATATAGAAACAGCAGCATAGACAAAGCAAAGTGATGTCACTCTTAAAAGTTCAGACCAAAGTTTTCCCTCATCATTATCATAGAATCCCTATAGCATGGAAACAGGCCCTTTGGCCCAACAACTCCACGCTGACCCTCAGAGCATCCCACCCAGACCCATTACCCTATAACCCACCTAATCTACACATCCTTGAACACTACGGGCAATTTAGCATGGTCAATCCACCTAACTTGCACATCTTTGAACTGTAGTTGAAACTGGAGCACCTGAAGGAAACCCACGCAGACACGGGGAGAATGTGCAAACTCCACACAGTCGCCTGAGGGTAGAATCGAACCCAGACCCCTGGTGCTATGAGGCAGCCCTCAGAGGAGCATCGTCACACACTTCAAATTTAGTTGGACTTTATTCAACATAATGTAAATAAATAATTACTTTGAATAGCTCCAAGACACTAGCCACATCTGCTTCAGAGAGGAGTTCACCTTAAGCATTCTCCAAGACACCGCATGCCTACAACTGTGCAACCATTAGATAAGATAATGAAGCAATCCATGCCATATAGAATAAGATTTAGGTAGCATTCAGCATTGAACTGATTAAAGACAAATAACATTTACATCACACAAGCCCCAAGTAATGATCTCCTTCAACATGAGAATGTCTAACCAGTTTCTCCTTGACATTCAATGGCATTATAACTGTTGAATCCATCACCACTAAAATCCTGGGACTTACAATTGCACAGCAACTTGACTGAAGCAACCATGTAAGTACTTTGGCTACAAGAGCAGGTCAGAGCTTCAGAATTCGACAGTCCACAACTTGTGAAGTTGATGGGCTACTACCAAATTCTTGAATGACTGCAGCTATAATAACAAGGAGCTTGACATCATCCAGGACAAATTAGCCTTCTTGAATAGCATCCACCTACCATATTTGATTTATGTTAATGATTCTGTTCATAACTTACACAGCAAACACATCAATGGAATTGAAAACACACAATCTAGATTTGCAGGTTAGAACATGGTGGGGGTATGGAAGTAGATAGTCAGTGATAAGGAGATCTGCGATAAAATTTAGGAAGACATTAATAAACTTGACAAAAAATAGTGAAGTTCCACACGGGTGGACATGATGTGGTATATTTTGGTGAGACAAGTAAGAAAGAGCAAATAAAAGGGGCGGCACGGTGGCACAGTAGTTAGCACTGCTGTCTCACAATGCCAGGGACCCGGGTTTGATTCCACCCTTGGGTAACTGTCTGTGTGGAGTTTGCACATTCTCCCCACATCTGCGTGGGTTTCCTTCAGGTGCTCTGGTTTCCTCCCACAGTCCAAAGCTGTGTAGGTTAGGTGGATTGGCCATGCTAAATTGCCTGTAGTGTCCAGGGATGTGTAGATCAAGTGGGTTATAGGGGGATGAGTCTGGGTGGGATGCTCTGAGGTTTGGTGTGGACTTGTTGGGCTGAAGGGCCTGTTTCCACACTGTAGGGATTCTATGAACATGGAAGGTACGGTTCTGGATAAGGTAAAATGATATCGGACTACAAAAACATTAGTCTCTAAAAGTTGGCCAAAGTTTAGCAAGGTCATGAAAAAAACACAAACCAAGTCCTTGGGTTTATTTCCAGATGAATGGAGTGGTAAAGTAGGGACTTGTGTTAAACTTACAGCAACAGTGTGTTCAAGCAGAACTTGACATCAAGGTGCCATTTGGCTGAGTGTGTCATCATGGAGCTTGAGCAAAACTGAAGTTAATTAGAATAAGGAGAAGAATCTCCATAGGTTACAGTCATGCCAGACACAAAGGAAGACAGTTTTGAGTCAGGGGACAATTATTTTGGCTCTAGGGCAACTCTACAAGAGTTGCTCAGGGAGGGAGATAAACCATCTTCAGTTGCTTCATCAATGACTTTCCCTCCATCATGAGATCAGAATTGGGGATTTTCACTGATGTTTGCACCATGTTCAACATCATTCATGACACTTACCAGGTAGTGAAGCAATTTATGTCCAAATGCAGCAAGAACTAGACAACATCCAGTTTTGGGCTGACAGTAGCAAGTTCATGTGATACAAGTACCAGACAATGACCATCACCAGCAAGAGATAATGTAAGCATCGGCCCTTGACTTTCAATGTCCAATGTTCAATCTCTTACTGTCAACATTCTGCGGGTTGCTATTGGCCAAAAGCAGAACTGGAGTAGCCATACATATACGGTGGATACAAGAGCAGGTGAGAGAATCGATATCCTGTAGTGAGTAACTCATCTCCTGACTCCCCACAAGGCTCAAGTCAGAAGTACAATGGAATATTCCTCACTTGCCTGGATGAGTGAAGTTCCAAGGATGTACAAGAAGCTGAACACACTCCAAGATAAAGCAGATCATTTGATTGGCACCGCATGTACAAACATTCACTTCTTCCATTTCTGACACTCAGAAGCAGCAGTCTGTACTATCTCCAAGATGCACTGCAATAGGCTGCTCACTCAGCATTTTCCAAATCCACGGCCACAACCATCTAGAAGGACAAAAGCAGCAGACACATGGGAACACCACTATCTGCAAATTTCCCTGCAAACCACTCACCATCCTGACTTGGAAATGTATCATTCCTTCAGTTTTGCAGAATCAACATCCTGGAACTCATTCCCAAATAGTATTGTAGCTGTACCTATACCAAACGGATTGCAGCAATTCAAGAAGCCAATTCAATACCAGTTTCTCATGGCCAACTAGGGATTGGCAATAAATGCAGGCCCTGCCACCAATGTCCACATCTGTTGAGTTAAAACATAAAAGCCTTGATAAAACCATACTTAAAATTATTGCATACAGTTCCATTCACCATGTTATAGAAGTGATTTGGAAACATTGGAGAACATTGCAATCTGAATTTTCCTCCAGGTCCCCTTTCACCCTGACATAAAGAAAATGTTGGCCCCACAATGTTGCTGGGTAAAAATTCTGGAACTCTCTACTAAGCAGCATGGGTGTATATCCAAACCATCAGGAATGCGGTGGTTCCAGAAGGCAACTCATCACGAATTCTCAAGAGCAATTAAGGATAGGTCATCAATACTGACACTGTCACTGGTGCCCACACAACATGAGCAAATGTTAGAAAAAATGAAACAGGGAGGTGATATCATTAGAGAGATTATATATTATGTATGTAATACTGGAGCCAGGAAACACAGTATGTTGGTCAGGACAGGGCTGACAGGGATTGTTGTTTGTTAAGTTGTGGGCAGCAGGGTTTTAAATGAGCTTTTTGGAGGATTGATAATTGAAGACTGGCTAGCAGAGTACTGAAATTGTCACGCCTGGAGATGACCTAGGTATGACTCAGAGTCAGCAACAGATGGGCTGAAGTGTGGGAAAAGGTGGGTGATATTCTGGATGTTGAAGTAAGCAAATTTTGTGCTTTTGATGATTTAGGTTCACAGACTTATCTTGGATGTGAATTGAATGTGAGGTTGTGAGCAGTTTTTGGTTCAATGAGTCTGGAAGTGTTGCAGTTATTGAGAAGGGGTATGTAATTTGCAGAAAGATTCTCGTTGTGAATATATTGCCGTCATGTGAATGGATGATGATGACCTCAATCTTCCATATGTTTGCTTACTAAAAACCATATGTATGTAAGGGCAAAGAAAAAGTATCCTTTAAGGACTATCACATAGATTCTATAGGGACAAGAAGAGAAGTCACTGCTATGGATACTCAGAAACAGTGGAAACCAGGTAGGATTAAAGAATGGCGGAGAGTATTCCAAAAATTATTGTACTATCAACTGTTCAAACTATTATGGAGCAGGGCAGGGTTTGATTAATGTACCATAGTCACAGTAATAATCAAAGGCACCCGTGTCTTTCATCAGCATATTTTCAGTGCTTTAGGTAGGGCAAGTCAGGAAAACTTAACTCGAGAGCTTTAAACAGGGAAATGTGGGAGAAATTGATGTGGATCTCAGAGGTCGTAATAAGTTAAGTGACTTCAGAAAGGGAAGGAGGAATGATGGCTGGCAAGGACAAAACTGATTGAGAATATTCTTTGATGAAAATGTAATGATAGCAGTTTTTATATGTTTGAAAACAAGCAGAAGAAAGATTCTGCACTTATTTGGTACCTTCCACAATCTCAGGATATTCCGCTTTGTGCGTTTGCATGTGTGTGCGCATGTATGTGTGCCTGTGCCTGGGTGATGGTGATGGAGTGAGATTTGTATTGACGAGCAAAGGGAGGTAAAGGTGTCAGCTGAATTGCTGGTCTCCACATTGGTGACAATGAAGCCCACAAGTTCCATACACTCATTGATAAGGACCAGGTTGCAGGGAGATGGTTTGTAGCGTAGAAAATAAGATATTAGTTATCATTGCTCTCCTGGGATATCTGAGAGTGGTGGGCTGTTTTGTCAGTTTATGGAAGTCTAAGCTGAAGGAGGGAGTCATATTTGCCTTGGGAAGGACACACTCAGCATTTATGTACCCTTTAAAGACCAACACCCTGGGTATATCAGCATGGGCAAGTAGTGGTACATCAGCAAGTACCAGAACAACAATATCACAGGGATATCATCACTTCTTTGCTTTACT
Source organism: Ginglymostoma cirratum (assembly GCA_024137785.1). Classification (NCBI taxonomy): domain Eukaryota; kingdom Metazoa; phylum Chordata; class Chondrichthyes; order Orectolobiformes; family Ginglymostomatidae; genus Ginglymostoma; species Ginglymostoma cirratum. The sequence goes on along the minus strand of JAHRHZ010000019.1, from coordinate 45,398,455 downwards.
GTTACTCATACACCTTGCTAACCTCAGCATAACCTACCATTACTCCATCATCATTGAATCATTCCCTTACCTATCACCATTTTGAAAGCACCAACACCTCAAGGACTAGAATAATTCAGAAAGGTTACAACTATCTCCACAGGGCAATTAAGGATTGAATATATAATTAAGGATGGGGAATAGATGTAATCTTTACAGAATTGCCCACATCTTGAAAATATATTTTAAACACTGCAAATTATCAACTGTCAATTTTTCAATTTGCTCAGCAACACACTTCACTGTCAATCACGCCAGATTCATTTGGTATGGCCCCTGCCGTTCATCCCACAAGACCAAGGAGCACAAACCTGAACGAATGCGTCGCACAACTGGCTTAGCTATTGATTACCAAATAAAGCTAGATCACATCAAACTCTAAGACGAGCAGATGTCTAGTTTTTGGCAATCCTCCGAGTGCCAGTGACTTTGGCCTGCTTCTCCCTCGACCAGCCACAGAGATGTGGCAGTGAAGTGCTCACCAGCAGGTGGCGCTGACTTTGATCCAGATAAATTACCCACCGAGCTGTCAGTATCTGCCTGGTGGTGGAATGCAGTCTTTACGATTCTTTTTCTGGAAAATTGATGCTCCTTGGAGTTGGTGGATAGGACCCATGGCACGGTGGCCCTCAAGCACCTCACCAGCTTTCCCCCATCTGCACCAGCACTAACGGCTACGCCTACCAATGTCATCTCATTCAATTACTCCCTTCCTCTCATTACAAGAGAAAAACACCCATTACAGGGCTGAAAGAGCCAGGATGGGTTGTAGGGGTGCCTGACATTTGGCTCCTCACCAGTGAGGGTCAGGATAGCTCCTGAGTAGGGGCAAAGAGATCCATGTCCTGGCAACCAAGTAACACTCATTGTTCATTGAAATGCAACTCTTACTTTAACCCTGCTGCTACAACTTCTAACGCTCTGTGTGAAATAGCAGAGAGAAGATGGTGTATTTGCCCTGAAAGAGCAGAAATGGTCACTGACCTTATGCCTGCCCTGCTGGGCATTCCTCTGAGATTGTACTGACCCAAGTAATGACCTCAGACCAAGCTGCGTGGTCTGGTGGCATGGTCTTCTTTGGCAGCCCTGAGGGAAGACAACATCCTACCCTGTACCAACCAATCCACCAGAACCTCAAAGTGCCTGTCTGCAAGGCAGCAATTTGCCCTTATCTACAATGTCCTAGCAGAATGGGTGAAACCAGGCAGGGCAGCTCTGGAATTCTGATGGTTAACTAGATAAGTAATAGCCTTTTAAATAAAGTGCCCAAGCTATCAATGCCAGTACATGGCAGGCTATTCGAGCTGTGTTGGGAGAATCGGTCTGGCATTGGATGAGTGGGGTGCTACATTAGTGAGTAGGTTGTTAATGAGGTGATTTTGCAATGACCACTTGTGAAAACCTACGAGGCTTTTTGGAGATAAACTCTCCATGACACACAATGAAAGTAACACTTTTCCAAAAAAAGGGAAGATTCTGACTCTGAGTCTGTGAATCTGGCCTAGGCTTCAGTGAAAGCCAGCAGACCTCCCCTATTTGATCAAGAAGAGGACTCCCTTGTATTACAAATCTAACGGGCGAATGTGGCTAATAATCAAGATCTACTACTTCTGAAGCCATACTAGAAGTATAAATGTTTTATTTAATCACTGAATGTAAAATTTCTTTCTCTTTATTACAATTATCTAGAACAAAAGAGACTTCCATCAGTTGCATAGACACTATGCAGATTTAAAATTTATTCCCCTTAATCCTGACACATAGATATTCATACACAGATAAGACAAGGCACAGATGTGCATACTTGTTATGGTCTGTGGGTCAGGAATCCAAAATATAAATGTGCTCACAGTTCCTTTAATTTCCTGCTGACGATATCAAGTTGCTGTCGGCCACTGAGTGACAGAAAGCTGCTGAGTCCTTGGACTGAGTTAACACTCAGATCAACTCAGAAGCCACACTGATCAAATCCTCAACGTCCACAGCAATCACCCTAACGTCCACAAACAAAGCTGCATTAGGACACTATTTAAACAGGCCAGGACACACTGCAACAGCCCGGAACTATGCAGGAAAGAGAAAGAACACCTTTACAAAATCCTCGCTATAAACGGATATCCCGGCAACTTCATGCGCAGATGCCTACTAAACAGACAACAACAGGAGGACACAGTATGGCCTAACACACTGGCCACACTGCTCTACATCAAGAACATATCAGAACTGCCAACAAGACTCCTACGACCACTAAGAATCATGGTGGCCCACAAGCCCACAGCCTCTCTACGACAAACATTCACAAGGATTAAAGACCCCATTCCCACAACATGCAGAACTAACGTTGTTTACAAAATACCATGCAATGACTGCCACAAACATTACATCGAACAGACAGGAAGGAAACTAGCCATCAGAATACACGAACATCAGCTAGCAGCAAAATGGCACGACGAACTTTCCATACATCCACTGGTATGCTTAGACAATGAAGGCCATCAGTTTAACTGAGACAAGGTAACCATAGTAGCCGAAGCCAAACATAGACACACACGGGAATTCCTAGAGGCATGATTCTCACCCGTAATGCAATCAACAAACCTAGACAATTGGACCCCATAAAAACCCATACAGATCAAAACCAGAAATGACACTACTCACTATAATGGACTGGACAGTATAAATTCCAAGCAGATTAGAATAACATCACTTCATTGGAGGCTCCACTGATGATGTCACCTAGCATGGTGACAAAACATCTGAACGAGAACAAGCCAACTTGGCGAGCAAGTCAACAACCTTAACACTTCAGTTTTCAAAGTTTCAGGGTCTCAAATAGAGATAGTGCGTTCTTAAACTTTCTCTGATTCCCTGAAAATAATTATCTAACAGCTGGTCTTCTTTCAAGAGTTATTGTTTATTCACAGACAGACAGAGAGAGTACAATGTCCTTTCAGCCTTCATCCAACTGGCAACTGCTCCTAAGCCTGTAACAAAACAGAAACCTAAGGTCCAGAGGCTAGTGCTTGGTGATAGCAGCATAAATCCAAGGATTTATTTTTTACACGTATTTACCAAGCATTAAGGACTAAAAGCAACCTTTTAACTCTTTTGAAGCTATGATTGTCTTCTTTTCTAAAATTATTTTCTTTACTAGTAAACAACAAATAACCTGCAGATATAAAAACTGAAAGACCTGCAGATGCTGTAAATCAGGAACAAAAACAAAGTTGCTGGAAAAGCTCAGCAGGTCTGGCAGCATCTATGAAGGGAAAAACAGAGTTAATGTCTCTGGTTCGGTGACCCTTCCTCAGAACTGGTAGTTTTGGGTTGACGCCATTCTCTAGAGAAAAAAAAAATTATCTCTGAAGAAGGATCCTGACCCAAAACATCAACTTTTCTGCGCCGCTGATGCTGCCTGGCAAGCTGTGTTCCACCAGCTCCACACTGTGTTATCTGTGACTCCAGCATCTGCAGTTCTTACAATCTCTGAGTGAGAAATAACCTACAGTTCTTCTTGATTCTTGACATTTTCCAAGAAACCATATATGATAAAGCCCAGGAATGCCCAAATAATTCCATATTCCAGTTTCCCATAGTTCCTGAACATACTATACTTCTAGCACTTACAATTGGTAATTTTAACTTTCTGCCATTTCTGTGGTTGTGGCCTCATCACCGGGCTCCTTCCGCATCAGCTGTTGCCTTTCCTCAAAATCTTGATCCGGATTGCTTTGTTCTTTGGGCCTCGTACGAACATGTCTCAAATGTTGATTCTGATGTTCATAATATATCCATAGAGAAAACAGATTTTCTTTAATTCCCAACAATTTCACTTTATGTCTACTTTCTTGTCATAATGTGAGTTCAGAATCTCATTAGTTTCAGCATATTCCATCACACTGGCATTTCACAAGCCACACTGGTTTGATGCTACATCAAAACCTATCTGACCCCATGATGGAATGGAAAACATACACTCTTTTCTTTTCAGACAAAATGAAAATTTTGGTTGTATTTACACCAGTCCTCTTTGTTAGGGTTGAATTCTCCATTGTCCTCAAATACATTATCAGCCCTTTTCTTCATATAGACACTGTGCTGACTCACTGAGCAGTCCCTGAACATAATGTGCACATAAGCAGCAATCTTTCAAACTGCTCAAAATCAACTTTACAAGTTTCAAATGGGGTCATAATTTTGGTTCAGTCCTTAATTTCTCAAAGAAGATAGAGAATTGAATTCAATATTATCTTTGTTGCCTTCTGTCACCTGGAATCTTGTCTCGGCCATGCTCACTTCTACTTCCTTGTGAGGATTGTTGGTGATCACAAGCCACTGGCTGTTAAGTGTTCATAGTTTGCTGGCACAGTGGTTCAGTGGTTAACACTGTTGCCTCAAAGCACTGGGGTCCTAGGTTTGGTTCCTGAGGTCACCGTCTGTGTGGAGTTTGCACATTCTCCCTGGGTCTGTTCGGCTTTCTGCTGGGTGCTCCATTTCCCTCCCACATCCAAGGATGTGCAGTTTAGGTGGTTAGGCCGTGCTAAATTGCCCATCATGTCCAGGGATGTACAGGCAAGGTGGATTAGCCATGGGGAATGCAGGGCTATGGGGATAGGGTGGATGCTCTTCAGAAGATTGGTGCTGACTCAACGGGCTCAATGCTTTCTTTCTGCACTGTAGGGATTCTATGATTGGGTTGGTCTGGGATGGCTGGTCCTGTTGCAGGCATTTCAGCCAACTGGATACGGGGGAGAGTATTGGAAGTTCGGGCTCATCGCTGGGTCTCAGGCTTCTGACTGTTAGCTGGAAAGGGAGGTATGGTGGCTCAGTGGTTAGCATTGTTGCTTCATAGTCCCAGGGGCCCAGGTTCAATACCACCCTCAGGCGACTGACTGTGTGGAGTTTGCGCTTTCTCCCTGTGTCTACATGGGTTTCTTCTGCATGCTCTGGTTTTCTCTCCTCAATCCAAAAATCTGCAGGTTAGGTGGATTAGCCATGGGAGATGTGGGGTTACAGGGATAGAGTATTGGGGTACCTCTGGGTGGGGTGACCTTTGGAGGGTTGATGTGGACTCACTGGGCTGAATGGCCTGCTTTCATACTGTAGGAATTCTACGAAGGTGGGATGTGTGCAGGCTGCCAGATTCTTGCAAGCTTACACCTAAATTAGGGTCTGGGTGATAGTGGACTTTCAAACATGCTAGCAGCACATCTTACTGCATTGGGTGACAATATGACGGCTTTCAAACATGCCAGCAGCATATCTTACTGCGTTGGGTGACAATATGACGACCACATCAAGGCCTGTCTATGGATTTTGAGAGGTCGCTAACCCCCCACTTGACAGCCATTAATTAGCCTCAGCACAAACTTGCACTTTGATGGAGTTCAAAGCAGGAAGGCCTTTGCCACCTGAATCTGGGTCCACATAAACCTTGTCACTGGGTCCCAAAAAAATCCTGGTTGGCAATGTAAAGTTGGCTACTAATTTTTTTGAGCAAGTGTGTCTACGTGCACATAACATTGTTATATAGTGCCTTGCATTATTAAAGATTGTGTACTAAAAATGTTTTAAAGAATCAAATAATTTCAAAACATAATTGTTCAAGAGTTTTGAAAACAATGGAAAACATGCCATTTATTTTACCAATATATTTATTTCCCAGAAACTCCAATCTTGGCAGGCAAATCTTAATTGACTGCCACTGCGATGCAATTGCTAGTCACCAGTAGATATGTTAATAATCATGGCCACATTTCTGAAAACGATCAATACCTGACAAAATGTCCATATGTTAAGTTTCTTTTAATCAAAGTGCACAATTAAGAGCTTAGTAGTCTGTATTAGTTTCAGTCTGTTTCAGTACTACGGAAGTAAAAAGAAATATATGTGGGAATATATATACATATCCTGCTGCCAGTATAAACTCTGAAGTTTTGGAGCAGAGTCATATCAGACTTGAAATGTTAACTTTGTTTGTCTCTGCCAGACCTGCAGAGGTCCTCCAGCACATTCTGTGTTTGTTTCAAATCTAAACTGTTTTCTTACTTTAAAGCTCAAATACTACAGATCTGCTGTTGAAGCATAAAAATCCAGCCAACTGTGTTAGAAGTTAGGCTGAAATTGCATTGTTAATTTAATATTGATGCAGAGTATATTTGTAAATTAGGCGTCGAGATTTTATGGTATAGGGGTGGTGTCCCTACCTGTGACCCAGACGATCTGTGTTTAAGTGCCACTTTCCCTGGAGGTGTGTCATAACAATTTTACTAAAGCTTCATATCAAACTGAAATATAGTTTAGATATCAAAACCAAACCTGATATCTGAGTACTAAAGCCACACAGTGAGACCTGAGTCAGAAAACTATCACGCTCATTTTAATTAACCACAGGATAATCTCCAGCTTGGTGCAAAGTAATTGGGCTATCCGGAAATGATAGATGCAGAAAATTGTCTTTGTGGTTCATCACGTCAGCAACGATGAGAAATAAGGGGCTAGATTTTCACCATTCCCAGATCTTGCTCCTACTGTCAGACTAAAATGAGGCAGTGAACTGGAAATTCCCACAGCAAGACTGGGAAGGATATTTTCAAGAGCGCAGTCATTTATGAAGGCACTTCCTGGAGCAGTGAAGACTAACTGGGCACCACAGCCAGGGAGCTAGGTTCTGTGCAACAAGCAACCTCACCAGAAAAGTGAATGTTGCCAATGTAGGTAGGAAAACAAGCGAGGGCCTTGAGATGGGGCTATCCTCTGAAGACTAAAATGTTTAAAAGTAAAATGTGGCCAGAGCAGCAAGCTGACACTGCCCTTCCATGGGGTGACCTGTGATCATACCTGTATCCCTTTGGCATTTTTAATTGTAAGATATGGAAGGGAATTATTTTCAGTATCACTGACTTCATGATCTGATGCCTGGATTCTATCTCCAGCCATTCAATGGACTCTGGTTTCAGCAGGGAATCCATATGCCTTCTGGAAACTTCCATTCAATGAGTGAGCGTATCCTTAGTAGGCACTGTAATTGGCCAGATTGCATGCCTGCTATAGTTGTTACTCACCCCAGAAACAGTCTCTTGCAAAACTTCCAGAGGCAGGAAAGCATTGGAATACAGGTTAGGTGTACAAATTAGTTGTCGTAACTACCTCCAAACTCCTCCTGCTTCGAACTGTGCAAATTTCCGATCTTCTTTCCCACTCATGAATTCTAAACTGAGCTTGAGCCTGCACCCACATTCTGCATAGTGCCTAAAAAGAGTCAGCATTTTTTCTGCTTAAAATGTAGGCCTAACTAACATTTACCTCTTCCTTTCTTTCATTTAAATGATATAGCTTACACGTGGACCAAAAATGTACCTGCCTTCTTTTAGAAAAACCCCAGATTAACTTTAGAAAAAGAACTTACTGACTCCATACCCCTTTCCGTGACAATGTGGCATTCTTTGTGATGTTCTCAACAGAAGAGAAAATTGATTATTTTGCTTCCAACCTAATTCTTTTATTTCATAACTTATATGAGTAAACTATATCCCTACTTGAGTTTATGACAATTTCTGCAGAACTTCTGTCTACATAAAGGAAACTCCTTGTGTCCAACTGTCTTTAGCTTCTTCTCATGTACAAACCACATAAACAACATCAACACTTTTATTGAAATAAGGGTAGACAATCTGGCCCCATTACAAGCACTAAGGTGGTTCATTCATTGTTTGAGTTTCACACTTCCACTTCTAACCTTGTAAGATAAATACACATACCTTTGAATATAATTAACACAAGCTTGTTTGATTTGCATACTCATTAGATTTACACCAGTTTATTAGAGTTTATATTTATCCTACAAATAACACTTTAATTCCTAAAGCTAAACATTGTGTTCTACAATGAGTTATGAAATGGATATTCACAGCAGGAAACATATAACAGACATTATTCTTATTCTCTATTCTCATACACTATTCATTATTAATAATTTACTTCTTTGGAATTCATCTAGCTTCTTATGTATTACTTCTTTGCGTTATGACACTCTGGGAAGGTGTGCTGACTTTCAAACCCCATCACTCATAGTGTCATACAGCATGGAAACAGACCCTTCGGTCAACCAGTCCACACTGATCATGTACCAAAACTAAACTAGTTCCACCTGCCTGTGCTTGGCCCATATCCCTCCAAACTGTTCCTATTTATAAACTTGTCCAAATGTCTTTTAAGCATTGTAATGGTACCTGCATCCACCACTTTCTCTGGCAGTTCATTTTATACATGAACCACCTCTGTGTAAAAAAAAGTTGCCCCTCATGTCCTTTTTAAAGCTTTCTCTCTCACCTTAAAAATGTCCCCAAGTTTTGAACTCCCCCACCCTAGGGAAAAGACCGTTGTTCCTCACGTTATCTATGCCCCTCATGATTTTATAAACCCTAATATGGTCACTCCTGAATCTCCTACCCTCCAGTGAAAAAGCCTCAGCCTTTGCAGTCTTTTATTCCATCTCAAGTTCTCTACTCCTGGCAACATCCTGGTAAATCTTCTCTGAACCCTCTCCAGTTTAATAATATCCTTCCTATAACAGGGCACCCACCATGGGAGTTAATAATTTAATCAAAACACACAAATCCTCAAGTTAACTGTTCAATGGAGGGAAGTTAACAAAAACACATGGACAAGCTTCCGGACCTAACAAGAGCTACTATTTCCTACAAATGAGGTAATTCTAACTACCCTGTACAAGTAAAGAGCCATGAACTGTTAACATATGGCTCTACTGGGTTAAAACACTAAGCCTCTTCTAAAACCACTGCAGGCACATAGAGACAGACACAGGCAACCAAAAAATCATCAGTTATTCAGGTGGCTTTGGGCCCAGAATTGTTGATACACTCGCTTGTGTTTGGAAGATGGATCTTATTTGAGTAACTACACTGAATTATGGTTTATGGTGAACCTTCTGAGACCGCTCACCAAACTATTTGGGCTAATTTAGATGCCAGCAGTGACCTTACTTAATTCGTAGTTTGGGGCGCAACATGAGAACAATGTGAGCTCCGATCAGTGGTAACTTGCTGTCGAGAGTTGGAGAGCAAAGCAACAATCCTGGTTTTGCACTGCGATATCAAATCATAAGTATGTGCAGACAATTTGTTGACATTTAAAAACTGGAATGTTTAAATGTAGATTTTGCATATGCAAGGTGCCTAATACCTGTTTTAGGTGGCCATTTAGGACTCTCAGAATATTGCCAAGACAAAAATGGCACTGAACATAATTCAGATGCTGTTGCTGTGTTGGTCTCAAGCCCCTGAAATTGGTTATATTTGTCACCATTTATTTCAGGAACAATGGGTAAAATAGAATCTAATTTCACCCTTCTTTACCTCACCCCACTGTTTGTTTAATCTGGGACATTGTAGGTAGCTACAGTTAATAACCTTATCTTCAAAATGGTCAGAAAAATCTGTAATTTTAAATGTTTCCCAATATGGTAGCTGAATGTATCCATAACTCAGAATATTTTTTCCCACTCGATCAAGCTGAGTAAACTACAGGGGACTTAAATGTATTAATTCTATACTTGGGTCATCCAAAATTGCGATTTATAATTAATTTGTAGCTGCCGATGGAGGAAGCTAATGGCCACATCACTGCTGAAGTCACTGATAGACATTTTGCCAAGAAATTTAGACAAAGCATGCATTACTTAATTTCTGATAAAATTTCTCAGCGTAGGCTCAGAACTGCACATCAAATAAAGCAGTCAAGGGTTGCAAAATGAACTGCTGCTCACCCCCGTAAAGTTAGTTCAGACTATTGGATTGTTGGTCTGTGATCCAGATATAACGGCATGAGTTCAGTTCGCACCCACCGTATAAGGTTATTATGAAAGACTTTTCGAACTCTCCCCTTGCCTGAGGCGTAGTGACCCTCAGGAACATATGGATGATAAGGGAATAGTGTAGGTTAGATGGGCTTCAGATTGGTTTCACAAGTCGGCGCAACATCGAGGGCCGAAGGGCCTGTACTGCGCTGTAATGTTCTATGTTCTACCACCAGTCGTCTCTCTCTAATGAGAGAGCAGCACTGCTAATACCATGACGTCTCATAAAGTAGCCATGGTCAGTTTCAAGAGATTTCCCGGCCATATCTGTTGTTCATTAGGGAAAAGGAAGACGTGTACTTATATAGTGCATTTTACAACCACTGGATGTCTCAAGTCCTTTCTAGTCAAGGAAGTTTATCTGATTTCAGGTTTACATATTGGTCAGGGGTCCGGGGTCCGGGGTAACTCCCATGCTTTTTCTTCAAAAGAATACCTTGGGATGTTTTATATCCAGCCGGGAAATCCCAGATTAACATTTCATTTGAGGTGCAACACACCTCCGGTACTCGCACAGAAAAAAAAGCCCATATTTTTGCATTATATCCTGGAGTAGAACTTGCAGTTTACAACCTTCTCAAGCAGAAGGCGGAGTACTACCCACGGAACCACTCCTGATAGGTTGCAAAAGCTTAATATAGTACGGGAAGACAAAAGAGCAAATGTATAGTTGCTGGTAAATCTTTCCTGAATTTGTTACCCCACCTGCAGGTCAGTTTTAAAAATCAAAACTTTTTTTTGTTGGGCATCGTGCAGAGGTTAGGATGTAATAGTGTTAGCTGTCCTCACCATCATTGAAATGTATTGTGATTGTGTTCGGTGTGACTCCATGTCCAAACCTGAAGCAACATTAGCTCCAAGTTCGGTTGTTGAGCGCATCCTTAGACTGTATTGAAGCACACCATAAGGTGTCTTCTTGCAAATGTCACTTCTCTACCTGGTCGCCATTAAATGCAAAACAATTGCTTCAATGTGGGTGAGCAGTTCTTTAATGCAGTGTTGATTTCGTGGAGGTGCCGGAATGGTTCTTTCCCATCTTATTTCCTTTCTGTGGTGGCAGAAATGGATGAGAGAAGATTTCTGACGTTGCGGTGTGTGTCTGTGTGAAAGAGGGTGAAGACAGACGTAGAGAGGGGAGAGATTCAGAGATTCGCTTGTGAGCTGCTGCTGCTCCTGCAGCGTCGGTGCTGGTTCGCTTCGAGAAAAACGCCCGAGTGACGCGCTCAGCTTCGCAAGCGGCTGATAAAGTGAGCTGGAGCCAGAGTTGGGGGGGAGGGGGGGTCTGCTGTCCTGCAAATGTAAACAGAGATGGGAGAACCAAGCAGCAGAGAGACCACGGGAGAGCCAGGGAAACATTTCAATGTGATCCCACCTCACATTTAGAAGCCCAGAGCCATCTCTAACGACCAGGGAATGTACTGCAGGTAAAAAAAAAACTCCATGTTTGAATCGGATGCAATGCAGGAGCGAAGCTACACAGACTATGGCCCGAACAGATACGGGCATAGCGGTGCACAGATGCTGTAGGTAAAAACCGACATATGTATAGTGCGCTGGTGAAGGCGGTGTTGGACGCACGCTTTTGTGGATTGGACGCACTGATTTGATGTGTATCTGTGTACCTGCATTTCGTTGATGTGGAGGTTACTGCATGGACATTTGATTTCCTTGAATTGGGGTTTATTCGGCGGCTGAGCAAGGTTTCCCTATCGATAACATGTAAAATATGTGTGTGTTGTGTGTGTATGGGATGAGGAGGATGCTGCGTGTCTACATGTGATGAGCTGGTAACCCTTTAGAAACGCTGGCACGGGATTTGTATATATCATTTGTGTAATTACAAGATAATTCCCCTTTGATCTGAGGTGGCAGGGAAAGGATCGCCTGGTAATGAACGTGACACAGTGAGTGGAATGTTTTTTGACATGTTTCGACCGTGTTTTTCCTCACTATTCGTACGAGGCAGATTTTTTTTACAGGGCTCGGATTTAAATACTGGAATTAATCGCAAATTAATGAAATACCGAGTTTATAGTTGGTTTGGGGGGAATGGGGGGGGGTAAGGCTATGACATTTCGTCAGGATATGCTGACAAATTAACGACTCATCTCAGATACCGCTGTGAAGAACATTATAAAAAGGGCTTCTTTTTTCCCCTTACGGTGCCTGAATGTTAAATAGTTCCGGCTTCCCTTACTGAATGTCCACTATTACCGCTTAGAACAAATCGAAACGGCGTTTCCATTTAGACAAAATAGGGAGTGGAATAATCTTTATCCTGTGACCAAACTCCTGATTGTGAAGTCCAGATGATATGTAAGACGATACATAGTGGTATCTTGGCTGCATTTCTGCGCGTGTAAAATTCTTCCTAGATGTGGATTTCATAAAACCGAACAGCCCACGATCAAATAAGTCTGAGGTTTGTGCCACATTTAGATCGCCTCCGGCTGTTTTCACATTTCTTGTTATAGTTTACTGATGTTCAGTTTAGGACTGAAAGCAGTCAAAATGCTCGCTGTGCCCAGGTAAGTAATTTAGTAAATGGTGTCCCCCTGACTTTAATATTATCGAGTGTCCCGGTGTTGGGTAGCAACACTTGTAAAGATTGCTCTGAGCTGACTGCGTTGGGATGCGCCTCCTCTTTCCTCGGTGAAGATTATATCCCACTACTGTACAGCAATATTTATTGCTGGGATTTTAATTTTGTTATTTTAAAAAGGCGTTAATCAAATATATACAAATCGCTCCGAGTCATGCTTGTACTAACTTGAATATTAAACGGCGGTTTATAAAAAAAAACCAAGCTTTTGTTTTGGAAATGGGTTGTAAGAAAGGTACTGTAGACTGTTTTAGAATAGCCACACATACGTTCGTCTAAATAATACCGGAACCTTACAAGTAGTTCACTATACAGTTAACCATTATAAATTCGCAAATTTCGTCCAACCTTTCTCAGTGGTTATGCCCTATCAAAGAAATAACTGGAATATCTGCGTTAAATCGGGAGTGATGAATGCAGATAATCACGGTGTTTGAAATTCTGTACCCTTTGTTGACGTTGATATGTTTTCCCAGCGCGTTTCCCCTTTCCAAACTGTTCCTAACAAGTTGTACCATAGCGGCTGTTTTTAAAACATCTTAGTTTTCCGATGATGTTCTACCAGTGTAGTCAGGGTGTTCTAATAGTTAGGTCAAGGTTAGCAAAAGCAGTGTTCATGAATAAATAGTTATGCTAAGATACACTTTTGGTGAGAATACAATGATGTATTGTCAACATCCTCCTTACCTTCTACTTGTTTGTGTGAATTTTAAAATATAAGTAATGACAAACTGAGCAGTATCACTCGTATCTCCAGTATAACAGAAACAAGAGTAAGCTACCATTTCCTTTTTGAAAACATTATGCAGCAACATAAGGTACAAAGAATGCTATTTACTAATTTAACTTTAAAGTGCCTTGTGCATCACCAAATTCTATTGTCTTGCAATAAGTGTCAAAAATTATGATGCAGATCTTTATCAGCCAGTGTAAGAACCAATTGTCTCATTGAATAAAAGGTTAAAGATTATTTAAAGACTACCAGTTAAACAAGATTGACGTTGAGATATGGACAAGTAATTGAAAGAAGTGACTTCCATGTTGAATTTTTTGGCTGAGTTGTTTTATGACTCGAGCAATTAATTATTGTGTTAACAATAAATAAGTTTAAAGTTTCCAATGCATTCATTACTGCACAGACAGTGGATTATGATTTATCTCAGTAACAAGCATTTGTAGGGAGTTGTTCACACACATTATTGTAAGATGGTTTTAAACTGAGCTAGGGTCATGTTATTATTTATTGCTTTCATTCCTTGCAGATTGCGAGTTGTGTTGAAGCTGCTGTAAATGCTGGAATCACTGTTTTGCCCTGAAAGGAAGACTTGCTGACAGGCTTTGCATGTCAAGTAGCTGCTGAGCTACTTGATGGTTTATGATTTTTCAGCACCACTGGGAAGTAGACAGCCCAGGAAGCCACGAATGATGACTCAGAGTGTCTGTTTTAACATGATGGCATGAATCTGAGGATCTGTGCTTGGAATCTGTCTCACAGAGCAATTTTGTTATCTTAATGGGATTACTGACAGGAAATACACCAACAAAACTGAAGAAAGTCATCTTGTCTGACCCAAAAGTGGATGAGTTCATTTTCCAGAGAAAATCGAAACACCGGTTGTTTTCTGATCTGGAGCTACAAAAAGAAAACCGTGTAGTCTGATTACTGAGTAAAATCCACTGTGGATATGGGCCACTGATACAATTCGTTCTGCTGACTCATTGTATTTAATCCCTAATCTAAAAGGCTGCCGTTGGTGTTTATTTTTCCTGGACAACTGCTTAACTAACTTGTTGGATTCACAAAGGGATAAAACTTTGTGACACACAGCATATCTACAAAACGTGAGAGACTCTTTTTGTTACAAATTATTTTGCAATCTGTATATTATTCAACATCACACCGCACTTACGAAGATGGCAGTTGTCATCAAGAAGAAAGCTCATTTGCTTTGGTTCGGCTTGCTTTTTGGATGTCTTGTTAACCTTGGGGTCAGTTTAGAATTTACTGGAGCTGCAGGACAGTGGGCAAGGTTCCCAAAGTGGAATGCATGCTGTGAAAGTGAGATGAGTTTTAACATGAAGACCAACATTTCCAGTAGTCTACTGGTTTACTTTGATGATGAAGGATTCTGTGATTTTCTAGAACTCCTAATTGTTGATGGATACCTTCAACTTCGCTTTTCAATTTTCTGTGCTGAACCAGCTGTTCTACAGTCAGATACTAAAGTGAATGATAGTATTTGGCACACTGTAGTTATTCAGAGGAATTTCAGGAAGACGACACTAATAGTAGACAAAGAGATCAAAACAGTTGAAGTGAAGTCAAAGAGACGAGACATGACAGTCTTTAGCAAATTGTATATTGGTGGAATTCCACCAGAATTTCATTCATCGGTACTATCATTAACATCAACATCAGTAGGAAGTCAAGAACCATTCCAGGGATTAATAACTGACCTCAAGGTTGGAAATGGGACTACAACACTCATTGATGGTCAAGGAATCAAGATGGATGAAAATTATCTTTGCACAAATCACAGTCTATGCCTAAATGGAGGAACTTGCTCTGTTGTCCAGGAGAAGGCAATCTGTGATTGTTCCCACACTGGCTTTCAAGGAAAAGACTGCAGTGAAGGTAAGATGACTCCAAGTTCTTTTGCATTAATTTTTACAAATCCTTACAGCTTTTGGTAGCAGTAGGAGAACAATGATCGAATTGCTTGAAATTTAACTGAGACAAATTCCTTCATATCCACTGCAATTATCTTGCTTTATTCACTGACACCTTCCAATATGTCAATTTTAATTTATTTCCCTTTATTTCTAGGTCATACAACTGACACCTTAAACTCTTACATTTTGTATCATCAGAGGCTCAAAGGCCTCTATAATATTTCTATTTAAAGCTAGATCATAAACTTAAAAATAACATTTTCTTAAAAAATGCATTCAAATGCCAGCAGCACAATTATGAGGAAATAAATTTGATTTAAAAGACTAAGTGATTCAATTTGGTGCAAGAAATTTCAAGTGCTAGCTATATTTCTAAATGCTCATTTTCAGTTCTGCAAGTTAATTCCCACTCATGGATGTAAAAACTAAGGGTGGAATTTAATACCCTCTCCCATAGCGAGTTTGGTGGCAAGAGGGAATTTAATCACATGGGAGGGTATCAGATGGTGAACCCACTGCCTTCCCACCACCGCTGTGAATAAATCTGAGGATTCATCCTGCCGTGGCTCATATTCATATAGTGGTGGGTGAGGATACATGTGTGTGGGAAACCTGAAAAGCAACCAGTGGCAACCTTTCTGGGACATCCCTTTCAGTGTCAGATTGAGATACCTGGCATTGTGACTGTAGGGTGTGGGGAGGGGGAAAACACTGAGAAGCAGTCCCTGGAACTTGAACAATGAAATTTTGCTGGCCTATAATGGCCAAAAGCTTTTGGTAGGGGTTATCCACCTCTAGCCTCCTTGATCCTAATGAAGGCGCTCTGTTGCCTGCTGACATACTTGACTGACACATTACAAAGAGGGCCTTCCCAAAAAGAGATGACGTAGGACTCTTGCAGATTTTACAACCAGTAGGTGAGACTCTTATCTTCTCCATTAAATGCTTCTCTGGAAATTCTATTAAAATAATGTTAAACTGCTAATATCACAAATGAATTTTTAAAATATTAATATCACAATTTTTTTTTATCATGCCACTACCTTACAAAATGTAGATTGTGACTGTGTTTGTGGTCAATTCTTTTAAATTTAATATGTGTCATTCACAGATTTTCTTTATCATTTTTAGAATTAGCAGAATTACAATTAAAAATAATAAACAGCTCACTAAATTCACTAAAATATTACATGCCCTGCTTTCATTTATGGGTCATTTATCTCTGCAAGGTAAATAGATTTAAGATTCTTGGTAGTGAAACGCCAACAAAATTGATTTAATGAAATAAGATGTCCATTTAATTTGTTAGCTTTTCTTGTCTGTTACTGTCATTCCTTTTTATATTATAGAGAAGACAAATTTACAGTGTGTAATGATTTATTTTCTGTGGGTTAATTTTGTTAATACTCATGCTAACTCTCCCTATTGATTTATTTTTAATGCAAAAAATTAGGATTATTAAGTACCATTTTCCCACTTGCATACAGCAGTTCATTTGATGGCTTGCAGTTTTATGGGCCTCTGGTAATTACTTTGTGTTACGAAGGAAGGGAAACTACATGAAAGATTGGCTCTAATTTTGCCTGTTTCAAAATGAAGCCAAGCTGTTGGAATCACATATTGCCACGCCCAGGTCTAAAAGATGAATGTTTCAGTGGAATCACAGTATACATTTTGTTTTGTCCAGATGCACAATGTAATGACAGTTTTCAATGATTGTTAGTAGATGTGCAAAATACGTAATGTTATTGTTTTGTTTTCTATGATGAAAATATTACATTGACCATCTTCTTGAAAAACAAAGGAACGTTTCTGCAGTGCAATGTATTGTATGAGACATGCAGTTTCCAACACCAAAAAGGTTAGGGTTACTGAACCTAAAAACACAATATAAAGCACATCTTTCCCATCAACCTCTGTCCTTTTATTAAAGAAAAAATATCATGGCAATACCCTTTCACTCATGAATGTATTATACATTGCCTGAATATTTTATTTAATTGAATTTGTTGTTTGCCATTTTCCACTAATATTATGCATAGAAAACAAATACCATTTTGAGAGATTGTCATGATAATAATTTCCACATAATAATTTTGCCCATTTTTAGTTTTGAATTTTTATATGATTGTATGGCCTATTGATTTTTTTCCCTCAGAAACAAAGTAGTTATGTAGAAATATTGTTTTCTATGTATTATAGAAACATACATTTCCCAAATTGTTTTTGAAATCCATTTTATACTGCCATTGACTCTAAGGGATTGAATTTTTTTGAAAAATTTCTCAATTACATATTTTTGCTAAAATTCATAAATTATGATGGAACTAATCATTTATAACTGCCTCAGAATTGTTTATTGAGTTGCAACTTGTAAAATTTTGCAGTGAATATGAGTAAAATTTGAAAAAAAATGTGGAATAACTCAAGTCCTGGTTATGCTGAGAGTCCTGACTCCCATGTTGAAAATGGTTAGAAATAGGTCACCAAACATGCATAACGTTTTGAGAATTTTGACTTTTTCTTGTAGTTTCCCATCAGTCACAAGTGTAACTTTCTTGAATGTTATCTTTTATAGTATGAATCTAATTATTGTTTTCAAACACAACAAAAATATAAATAACCAACAATATAATATACATTAATCATTGTATTGTCTCGAATATAATGATATTGAACTGATAAAGCCCAACAGGGTGAAGCATGTAAGGCTGAGAGCAAAGAGAAAATAATTGTGCTAAACTACAATGTTACAGTGATTCTGACATAAACAGTGTGAGACTGTATAAAAATATAGCAAGATAATGTGCGCAATATGGCTGTAAGTTAAATAATTTATTGGGAACAGAATAAAATGCCAGAAACTACAATAACAAATATAGTAAGGGAACTCAAAGGAAGATGCTATGATAATTTTATTGGAAAATGAAAGCAGATAATTACAGATAGAGTAAAACGAATGTCAGAAGTTAATCAGACTTGAGTACAACAGTAATACTAAAATGGCAGGGGCAGTTTATAAGTTTGCACTCATACTATTGCAGTTGCATGGTTTTACACAGTCATTAAATACAGTAGCTGTCAGATATACCAATGTTATATAAACTGACACATTTTGTGCTATATTGCAGTTCACTCTCATCACTATTTTGGTGATAGAAATAAATCTTGCTTGACAAGTTCAGTGACATTTGTCCCACCCTGAAGTAAAATGTTCCGTTTTTTCAATTTCCTTCTATTCCAAGGAACATGTGTGAGTTTCTCATTAATTACTTTAAGAATTGAACTTAACTTTTACTCTCACATTTTGCAGATTTTCATTTAATATACTTCTAGATGTGTAGGAACTCAACAGCACAAAACATGGAAGAGTAGTCTGATGGCAATTTTTACTTAGTTTGTACCATCTTTTTAACTCATATCTACTTTTAATTAAATTTAGAAAAATCAGGAATTCCATCCGAAGATTTTGAATAGACCTGAAGCCAGGGAAGCTATTAAATGTTAGATTAAAAAGAAATCTGGTATTTCAAAAGTATTCACCCATTTGACTTTTTATTCCAAAAATCATCTTTCTTATGCAACATTTATGTTACTTTATATACAAATTCCTGTTGGGCAGCAAAGTAGTTTGGAAGCAGAGATTCTTGATACTTACGGTATGCTTGTGAGCTCAAGTTTACATTTGTGAGGAAAAATAAGTTCATAGCTGGGTAGAAAATATTCCTTACGTTAGTATAATCATGCTTGGATTGGCCTTTGCTTTGTGTTGCAGCAAAGAATATTGGGATCCTTATTGTTCTGTAGGTTTTCTGTGATGAAAAGTTTGAATTACTTGCTTGAAGTGTAAAATTGCAAATATTCTTAGGTGTATTGTGTAAAGCAGTTCATTGCTTGTTGTTGCCTGTGTATTTTTTTACTTAGCATGGCAAAATTTTATTGGTTATAATGTGGATTATAAAAATTTTTTGAGGACAATAGCCCACTAACCTAAGGTAAAGATTCTGTTTGCCACTTTTTACTTCTGTCGACAATTCATAGATTGTGCATCTAATTGTGGAATGACTTTGAAAACCATATTTACTTAGCTTCCTTGGATTGTATTTTCTGCATTAGTTCTAACTTCCGTTAATGTTTGTGCTGATTGCAAATTGAAAGGAAGAATACCACTTAGTTTTTAATTTTGTCTGTGATGAATACAGGAACTCAGTTATTGATTATTTGCCCCATGGTCCTCTTCCATTTTTTATTTAGTGTTATGACAGAGGGAATTTATATTAATGAGTTTAACCTTTAATCTTTTCTCATGCCTGGGCCGAACTCAGTAACTACTGTCTTTGCGTTGTGTTTGGCAGATGTAATTATGAGGCTAGATGAATTGGAAATTTAATGCGTAACTGATCTGCTGCTTGTAGAGCACATTACAAATGGGGGTGTACAGAGGTGCGATTAACAATTTAACACCAAGAGGATGTGCTGTTTTTCATAAAGTGCAAAAAGGGATGATTTATATTCATCAAAAGAAAAAAAAAACTTTGAAATGAAATTAAAATATTTCAAAAGTATAAAGCATGTAATAAATATGCAATTTCTGATGTTTTATTTAGTTAGAAAGTCAGGTCTTCAGTCAGATATTGTGAAAGCCTCAGTTACATTATTTTGGTTTGACAAAGGATGAAACAGGTTATACACTAGAAACATTTACAGTAGTGGACATCAGTTGCTTATTATTCTGCATTTACTAGACGTTATGAAAAGCTTATTAGAAAATCTGATTAAATGGATGCATGTTGCTTGCAGAGACCTTGGCACAACTGGAGGTTTCAGAAAATCTTGGATGACATGAATCATTTAGTAATGTTGCAGAGGAGTGTTATTTATACATGACAATAGAAAACACTTGTAAATTGAAATACAAATAAATCATCATATGAGTCATATTAAGCAGTGACAACATGATTTTACTGACATTTTCACAATGTTGCTTTCTTTTAGATTTTGTTCTAAGTTTTTTAATTGAACAAAATTATTTATTTTATGGTCTAGTTGTGATCATGGCACAAAAAAAAACAGAATCGGTTATGTAGTATTTCATGGTGTAATAATGTATGCTAAAATTCAAGTGATTGTTCTGATTTTGTAGTTAGATATGGCTATATTGTGAATATTTGTTTCCTTGATCAAGTAAGTGTACAGCCAAATGACTAGTGGTATGATGTTAATTGAGTGTTTGAAATGAACAAATATTCCCCATTTGTATCCTGTATATACAACAGAAGACATAAAGAAGTGGCATTAAAGGGCAGTAAAAATAGTTTCCAAAATTTAGGTATTACCAATTACCAGTGCAAACACTGGTTTGCAACAATGCCATCTGAATTCTGTAATTGGGTATGTTATGAATTATTCCCTTTCATGTTTTTGGCTCCTGTAAATAAAGAAAAATTGTTCAACTGTTTAATAATTTCTTGAATCATTTATCTCTTTTCAGGTACTTGGTAGTATGGTAATATTGAATATATGCTATAAATCAAAATAGTGTTGCAAATGATAGAAAAGAGTGATTTTAGTAGAATTATAGGTTATGTGTGCATAAGGAAAATTATAACTTCTGATGCATCACACGAATGATAAAAATGTTCCAATTCATGTGAAATGATTTTGTTTTCAGACGTAGCTTGCAATAATACTACAGTAGACAGATGCATTTACAGAGGCATTTAGTGGGAATCCATTATTAAATAAATATATTGTTGAGGAAAAATACTCGTGTTTTAAAGTAGTACATTTATCAGCAGTGGTGTCTTCACCAAGAAGATAAGAAATTGTTTTGACTTCATAAATGAAATAATGAATAATTAAAATTATTAGCATTGGGATCACTTGTCAGATCAACCTTTGACAGAGGATTGTGCCAATCTTCATGCAAGTTTTATTATCTTATAAATATATTTTTGGACAGTATATGCCAGAAAAAAGTGGCATTACAGCTGCTAAAATGTATGACCCTGGTAAATACTGTGTAGAACATATGAAATAGGCAAATGTGTAATATTAATTAAGTCTATTAGTTAATCCTTTGTACTGTTACTCATACAGAGGTAAGATGTCAACCAAAAGATCGCAGATTTACTCATTGAAATATTGTGCGCATTTAATGGATATGCTATGGGCAATCTCCTCAAACCGAAATTGAAATGACGGGTAGAATGAGATGAAATAGAGTCGTGGAGTCATACAGTATGGAAACAGACCCTTTGGCCCAACTAGTTTATGCCAACCGTATTGCCAAAGTATTAAATAGGAATATATTTCAGACAATTAATTCACTGATAGTCTACAGAAAATGAAAGACAATAATGCTTCAAGCTTGAGTACACTTCACCCTAGTGCTGTTAAACATGTGGCAAGTAACAACAATTATGCTCTCCAAATATACCTTAAGGGATCATTAGAATCAGGAATAGTGCCTGAGGATTTGGGATGAAAAAAACACTGAATGACCAAATGGATGACGTGGGGATTATTATGACAACCAATCAACCTCTCTTTTAAGTTGACTAATAGAAGGCATCTTGATGCAGCAATATTGATTCACTGAGGTAGTATTTGTGGCAGAATCCAATTGAACCCTCTGGAATAGGCATGATAGTGGGGCAAGAATATTGGGTTGTTGAAGGGAGAATCAGGTAGATGTTCCTGCACCATTTCTTGTGTTTGGAAAACCGTCCCAAATTAGCCAGTCAGACAGCATTCGCGGAGCAGGAAAGTCACCGTTTCGGGTCGAAATCCTTCATCAGGACTGGGGAGGGGCGGGAGGTCGCTGAGAAATAAATAGAGGGAAGGGGTGGGGCTGAGGGGAGGGTAGGAGAGATGGAGATATGTGGATGTAAGTGGGGGGTTATTGTGGTTGGTCAGTGGAGCAGATAGGTGAGTCAGAAGATGGACAGGTTGGGGGTGGAGAGATTTTGAAGCTGGTGAAGTCAATAGTCAGACCATTGGGCTGTAAGCAGGTATTGTTCCTCCAGTTTAGATGTGGCCTCACTCTGACAGTGGACGAAGCCAAGGATGGACATGTCACCAGGGGAATGGGAGGGGGAGTTAAAGTAGATGGCAATGGGAAGATCAGGCTAGTTGGTGCATGCAAAGTGCAGATACTCTGCAAACTGGTCCCTGAGTCTGCACTTGGTCTCCCCGATGTGGAAGAATCCACATCGGGAGTAATGGATCCAGTAGATGAGGTTAGATGAAGTACAGATGAATCTCTGCCGATTTGGAAGGATTGTTTAGGGCCTCAGACGGAGGTGTGGGTCAGGTGTAGCACCTCCAGTGGTTACAGGGAAAGGTGCCAGGTGTGGTGGAGGGGTTGGTGAGGAGTGTGGAGCTGACGAGGGAATTGCAGAGTGAACGGTCCCTGCAGAAAGTGGACAGGAGTGGGGACAGAGATATCTTTTTGGTGGTAGGGTCTGATAATGTGTGGCAAAAATGTCGGACGATGATGTGTTGTATTTGGAGGTTGGTGGGGTGGTATGTGAGTACCAAGGGGATTCTATCCTTATTGTTGTTGGGGGGAGAGGGTTTGAGGGCAGAAGCGTGGGAAGTAGGGAAATACGGTTGAGTGCATCCTTAAAAACAGAGGAGGGAAATCTACGGTCTTTAAAGTACCTGCGGAAAGCACCCGATTCCTTTCCCTGTCCCTACACCTTCCCTCTCACCTCCATCCGAGGCCCCAAACAATCTTTCCAAATCTGGATGAGATTCACCTGCACTTCATCTAACCTGATCTACTATATCTGTTGCTCCCAGTGTGGTCTCCTCTATATTGGGGAGAGCAAATATAGACTCAGAGACCAGTTTGCAGAGCATCTGCGCTCTGCACGTACCAACCAACCCCCTTCTGGTTGCCATCCACTTAAACTCGCCCTCCGCCCCCCTGGTGACATGTCCATCATTGGCCTCTTCCACTGTCAGAGTGAGGCCAAACGTAAACTGGAGGAACAACACCTGATATTTTGCCTTGGGAGCTTACAGCTCAATGGCCTCAACGTTGACTCCACCAGCTTCAAAATCTCTCCTCCCCCAGCCTGTACATCTCATGACTCACCTATTCGCTCCACCCTTACTACTGACTAACCACAATAACCCCCTACCTGCATCCACATATCTCCATCTCACCTACCCTCCCTCCCAACCTCATCCCCCTCCTTCTATTTATTTCTGGGCTCCCCTCCCCTTCCCCGGTCCTGTCGTAGGGTTTTAGCCTGAAATGTTGACTTTCCTGCTCCCCGGATGCTGTCTGACTGGCTGTGTTTTTCCAGTTCATAATTGTTGACTCTAGTTTCCAGCATCTGTAGTCTTTACTATATCCACTGTCACAAATTAAGTCATCCACTTTAACCTTGGTCAGTTAATTGGGTCTGTTTCATTTTAAGTTTGATTTTCACTGAGTTTGACACAGGATCGTGACATCCATCAGTGAAATTTGGAGTGGCCTCTGCTACTTTCCCTGACCCTTTGCCTCACTGCTGGTCTTCTGATTCATGGTTTCTGCCATTATATAATCTTTCCTCTTGTTGCCTCCCCTCTGGTGATGTGTGTGGTGAGCAAGCTCAGTCATGAAAGGAAGAGGTAGTGAGAAGGAGCTAAGTGGAAAGTAAACACTTGTCCTTTATGTTTTTCAATTAACTTTGGAATAAAGATAATTTAGTTTACCAATATAGGAATTTAATAATGTAAAGTATTTCAGCTTACAAAGTATAATGTTTTAATTTATTTTTCCTTCTGATGAGGAAGGTCTTACAGAACCTAACTATAGCTTTCACATTTGTTTCAATAGGAAATTGTGATTTGCATGAAGTTGTCTCTCCTAAAGTTGCACTTCTCAGCAACACAACTTTACATGAGGACTTGCTGTTCAACTAATAGCCACTGCTGTCAGTGGCATTGGCCTCTGATTGGCTGGCACTTTTCAAGAGGTGCATGATCTCTGTCCCGGGAGGTCTGATGCTGGGAGCATTTAAATTGCGTTGGGCCTCCCCCACAGAAATGGCACAATGCTTCCACTGGTTCCACAGCCGGTAGGGCTTCCCCTGTTGTGGAAGTACACTCCCAGTCATATATTGCAGGCTGGAGTTACTGTGGATCTATGGAAGGGAGATTGTATCTCAGGCAGTTTTATTCATGGAATTTTTTTTTGAAGGACCTTATTAACAGCTAAATTTGGTGTCTGTGACAGAGTGAGATTTCAGCAATGCTTTTAAAACTGTGGTTAATATGTCAGGTAAGAAGCCATATATAGAGAGCTCAAGCTTCTGGGGTTGATTGGTTGGTGAGTAATGTCATAAGGCCAATGTATAAGTGGAGTTATAGTCAGAAGAAAGTTTAATCAATACCCTTAAGGTTAAATAAGTGAAGTCCAAGTTAACCAAAGTAAAAGAAATTTAATTTAAAGAGATAAGGTTAAGGCATGGCTGCACTGTTTGGTCAAGAAGAATGCATGCCCTATACAATATTAGAAATTGTGGATGCTACTGGTGATCCAAACAGCCAAATGTGCAGGAAATAGCACCAGCCGAAGAAATTTTGAGATGTGGTTTTCAAGTCTTCAGTGTGCTTTGAGTCCCCTTGGTCCATTTAAGATGCCAAGAGCTAAGTAGATAAAATATTCAATGAGGTAGTGACACTGCAAGCTGGGACCATGAAAGCCAAAAGATAATGATTGCCAGGAAGTCCGAGAGAACCAGACAGGTACTGCAGGAGTCCCCTGAGGGCCTGCTCGCATATTGTTTTTTTGTTCATTTTATACACTGGTTACTTGGATGAGTGCAGTCAGAGCCAAGTTTGTGAACCACAAACAGCTCAGTTGTAAATGAAGGAGGACGGAGAGCAGAAGAGCCAGAGTGATGTTGATTCATTAATCAGAGGAACAGATGGATGACTTTCGAAGTTTTCAAACGCTGACTCAGAGTCCACAAAGTGACATGGCATCTGCTTAAACATGAGCAAGAAATCCTGCTGATTTCAACCGACTGCTTTGCCCCAGAGTTGAACACCACATCAAAAGTGCACTGGGTGTAGCAAGGTCTCAAAGTGTACTTTACATGGATGGGATCTTCATGGTCATCACAAAGAGTGACTTGGTAACACCATTCCAATTTGGGCAAGTCCTGAAGGGCATAAGTGCCAGACTGAATCTGTGGCAGGAACTGAGAGCATCAGCATAAGGGAAAAGTCAGCTTGATGTCGTTTTCACCAGCCCACCTCTTGCAGATGCATCTGTTCATGAGACCATTGGCTACCACACAGTCCTTGTGGCTCCAGTCCCATCTTCACATGCGGGACCCACTGTGTGTTGCTTTCAAAGTATAGAATGGGATAGATTTGGAACAGATTGAGCAGCTCAAAAATGGGGTTCCTTGAGGTGCTGTGGGACACAAACAGTAGCAGAATTGTATTCAGTTGAATAGATCAATGCTCTGCAGTTCTTCCATGTTTAGTCGTGTATGGTGATGGACAATTAAATAACTAATGGGAAGAAAGGGTTCAATAAACGATGACGATGGAGCCAGTAACTGCTCCAGTGTAGTCTTCTCCTTAGGTCTCCACTATAGTGGTATCTGTCTTCATCCAATTCAGTTCACTCCACATGACATCAGGAATCACGAAGAGCAAGGCACACAGCTAAGGTTATCGGCTGCAATAATACTTCAGCTGTAGATTTATGAAGATTTTTGTTTCAGAATTAGCTGTGCACTCATCTGAGTTGTTCCAGTACATCAGTAACACTTGCTTTTGTCCAACAATGTGGAAAATTGCCCACGTAAGTTCTATCAACAAGAGGTAGGATCCTAGAATCATAGAGTCATACAGCATGGAAACAGACCTTTTGGTCCAACTCGTCCGTGCTGACCTGACATTCCAATCTGATCTAGTCCCATTTGCCAGCATTTGGCTCATATCCCTCTAAACGCTTCCTATTCATATACCCTTCCAGATGCTTTTTAATTGTTGTAACTGTCTATCACTCGCTCTGGCAGCTTGTTCCATACACGCACTACCCTTTACATGAAAATGTTGCCCCTCAGGTCCTTTTTAAATCTTTCTCCTCTTACTTTAAACCCATGCCCTCTAGTTTTGGATGCCCCCATCCTCAGAAAAAGGCCTTGACAATTCACCCTGTCCCTGCCCCTC
The DNA here is from genome assembly GCA_024137785.1 of Ginglymostoma cirratum. Lineage (NCBI taxonomy): Eukaryota > Metazoa > Chordata > Chondrichthyes > Orectolobiformes > Ginglymostomatidae > Ginglymostoma > Ginglymostoma cirratum. The sequence goes on along the minus strand of JAHRHZ010000019.1, from coordinate 45,372,074 downwards.
ATGATTTTATAAACCTCTGTAAAGCCACCCTTCAGCCTCCGATGCTCTAGGGAAAATAGCCCCAGCCTATTCAGCCTCTTCCGCTGACTCAAACCCTCCAGCCCTGGCAACATCCTTGTAAATCTTTTCTGCACCTTCTCAAGTTTAACAACATCTTTCCCATAAAAGTGCGACCAGGTTATATGCAGTATTCTAAAACTGGCCTCACCAATGTCTTGTACAGCAGCAACATGACATCCCATCTCCTATAACCCTATCCTGATCATTATCACTGCAGTCTTCACCAGCAAAGTGATGGAAGAAGTTGTCAACAATGTTATCAAGTGGTACTTATATAGCAATAAAGTGATCACCCGTGTTAAGTTTATGAGGACCCCTGGATTCCAATTCTGAAACGTGGACTAAACAATTGCATTCCAGAGGTCAGGTAAGGCTGACTGCCCTTAACATCAAAGCAGCATTTATTCAAGTGTCACATTCAGTAGACCAAATAATGTTGAAGTCAATGGAAATAAGGGAGAAAACTCTCCACTGGCAGGCGTCATACCTTTCATAAAGTGGTATGATTGTAATGGTTGGAAGCCAATCAGCTCATCTCTAGGAATTCCTCAAAATACTATCCTTAGCCCAACAATCTTAAACTGCTTCATCAATGATTTTCCTTCCATCATAATGTCAGAATTAGGGACACTCACTGATGATCGACAGTATTCAGTTCCTTTTATAATTCTCCAGAAACTGAAGCAGTCTACGCCTGCCTTCAACGTGACTTGGACAACAATCAGGTTTACGGTAATAAGCAACGCCAGTGCCAGCAATGGCTATCTACACTAAGAAAATAAAACAAACCTCTCATCTTGACATTCCGTGGTATTACTATCACTGGAGTCTTCTGATGTCAACATCCGGTTTTCCAGTCAAGATGGCGGTGGAATAGAACACTCCAACTAGAGCTCCTCTTCTCCTTCTGTTTATTTTCCATTTTCCTTTTTTATATTCCCCCTATTTCCCTTCTTGGTGTTCTCTCCTGAGGTAGAGCGGACTGGAGGCATTGACCTGAGTGCGCTGGAAACTTGCATGGATTGGGGATGGCCAGGGTGCTGGAGGCCCGAGTGATGCAAGGACAGCCAGTGGGTTGCAGGCCGGAGTGGAGAGGGGACGGCCAGTGGCCTGGAGGCTTGAGCAGAGTGGGCACAGTCAGCAGGCCCTAAGCGGAACGGGGCCAGCCAATGGGCTGGAGGCCCAAGCGGAGTGGGATGGCCAGCAGGCTGGAGGCCCGAGCGGTGCAGGATGGTTGTCGGATTGTGGATTGGTGCAGGCAATCAGTGGCTTGTGAGGCCGGGCAGACCATGTGTGGAAACCCCCTGCGCTGATCTACTGCAAGACCATAATGCTTATCTTTTTAACTTTATTCTCATTTTTCTAACTTATGAACAACTGTAAGTAATGTAGCTTTTGTTTTCCTCTCTTTTTCCCTTTATTCTGTATTTTGTATCGAAGATCTGTATCTGGGCACTTTTTATCTATGATGGCACCATACGGGGTGACACTGTAAACTTTTCACTGTACTCCAGTATTTCCATACTTGAGTATACATGACAGCAAAGGATATTCTAATTCTAATTCTACCCTTAGGATCACCATTGTCCATAAATTGAATTGGACCAACCACATATTTACTGTGACTATGAAAGGAGGCCAGAGGTTTGGAAATTTCAGTGAGCAACTTCAGAAAGCAACCGTCAGATAATATAGAAGCAGCAGAAGTGTAGAGAGACATGGTAGTGAGGTAAAAAGAAGCTATCTGCATTCATGTGGAACGTAAAATCCTGTCTTTGAATGACATCGCTAACAGCGACCTACAATTGGAAAATGAGAGGGTCAAGGATAAATATTGGGGGGGGGGAGCTTGAGAAGTAACTACTGGGAGAGAAAGAGAAACTACTGTGTTAATTTTTATGGCTGTCTGAATAGGTTAAAATGGAACCAGGAGGGCAGTTCTTCCAACAGAGGTGTTGGGGAAGAATGCTGTGGACAAGTGTCCAAAGCAGCAGCAAGTTTGAGAAGGAGGAGGAAAATTAATGACCTGAAGCTGCTTCGTAGAGGATGTAATTTGTAACTTGATGTGGGCTTCTGCAGTGCTCTGACAGTGAAAGAAAACTGTCAAGAAAAACAGGAGTTTGGGGGCTGGGAAAGTATGATTAGTAGGCAAACTCACATTGGCGTAGAAAGAGAGGGAGCTTTTACAGCTTGCAAGGACAAAGGGGTCAAATGTGAGTTTTTTTGAGGAGGGGTGTGATTGGAAAATTTGATCAGGAAGGGTGCAATATAGAAGGAAAACAGTAAGGAGAGCTATCAGATTTACAAAATATAGATGGAGTATAAAGTTCAGGAACTGCTGATGAGTTTTTACAAGCCATTAGTGTACACACGTCTGGCTTACTGTGTATTTCTCTGATCAGCATATTGTAGCAGGACATTATGGAAAAAGAAGTAGCAAATGGATATCTTATGATGGGGAAAGGTTGATTAGCCTCATATTGTCAAGCTGAGGAAGAAATGGCTTTGAAAAATGTTAAAGCAATTAAGATTCTTATGGAAATCTTAAGCTGAATCCTAGTATCAGACAGTATTTTGAGTTTAGCAGCAAAACACCAGTGTTCATTGCTGACTTCCCAGATCCACCAACAACTGCAGTGATACAGAACCGATAAACGAGACTATGAGCCAATTATGCATTCTCAAAAACTAGAAACCAGAAAGTTAAAGCAACTCAATCTTATCACTTTTTATTTTTATAACTTTTACAAATAGTGAAATAAATTATCGGGACACATACATGGACTTAAAGTAATGTTTAAAATGTCGTAAATTTAAAAATATATGTTGGATTTCTTAATTAAGCATTCAGCAAAAGTAGCATAATTCTTTTAGGGCCAGCATAAAGTTTGAAAATAGTTCCCTGTTAAGAATTAAGTTACACTTCATTCATCAAACATTTTTAGTCATTGTTACAATGAAACTAAAAGTGTGAAGATTAGAAATTATCATCACTTCACTGATTTCCAAAAGATTGCAATGATCAAAGGATTGCAACACCACATCCTTTGAAAAAGCATGGAATCACTGACAACAGTTTCTGAATTCCCACATTTAACTGTGCATGTACTGGCTCTGGATATTGTAGTCAGCCACAGAGAGGTAATCATGTGGAGCGCTAACAGTTTGGTTGTTATTACTTCTGCAATTCCTAGACCATAATTTGTTTGAATTACCACCAACAGCCCAGAGCAATGAAGATGGCTTAATCTTAGATGGTGTGTGCAGCATACAAACAGTTTGGATTTTGTTCAGAGAGGTGTGGTTATGTGGACTGATAGGAGATGGACACGATTGGGACTTTGAAGGTAAAAGCTGATTGAGAAATATTACTTTTTGAGGTAGGACTGATGTTTTGTTCCCAGGAATTACATTAAAGGCAACTTAATCTTCTCTGAAATTTTTTCACACAAGTAAAACAATTTGATCTGTGGCAGTATATATAATTTTTTTAAGGTTTTACAAAGTGTGTAGGAGCTGTTAATTGAACTGGAGAATCAAGTTGTTGGGTTGTCATCATGCGGAAAGACACATTTTTAAAATTTAATATTTCATGGGAAGTGGGTGACACCGGCAAGATCATTATTCATCGCCTATCTGTAATAACTTTGAATTGAGTGGCTTGCTAACCAATTTCAGAAGGCAGTTTAGAGTTCATCCCATTACTGTGGATCTGGAGTAACATGTAAGCCAGACCCAGCAAGGATGTTGATTCCCTTCCGTAAAGGCCACTAATGAACCAGATGGTTTTCCTTAAAAAAAAAATCAGTAGTAGTTTCATAATCACCATTATTGGAGCTAGATTTCAAATCCTGACTCTGTTCATTGAATTTAAATTCCACAAGGTATGCCAATGGGATTTGAACTGCGGTCGTGAGAGGATTAGTCAAAGCCTCTGGAGTATTAGTGTAGTGACATTGCCACTATACCATAATCTCCGCCATATAATTTTACATTTGTGATCGGTTGTTGAGATTGAGTGTCCAGCAGGGAGGTATAGTGAATACCTGAAGGAGTTGAAAAACTCATGCATTAATGGCTGGAAGCAATTAGAAACTGGGTGGTGATAGTAATGTTAGTGGATCAACTACCCAGAGGCTGTGAATTTAAAGCTTAACATGACACATTATGAATTTAATTCAATTACAAAAGCTCACGAACTGGATTAAAATCAAAATGGCTTACATATGTAGGCCTGTACGTTATTTCAGAAGTACACTGTTTGCCCATCCTCACTGTCCAGAATGAAACTGGCAGATGAAAGCAAAGAAAGGTAACAAAGCTGCCCAGGAGCACCAAACCTACAAAATGTAACAATCTCCCCAAACTAACCCCTCCCTGCTCCTATTGATAATCTTAAACTCTGATTTCCTTGAAGATGAAGAGACAAATAAATTTGACCACTCATCGTGATCACAGTCTTTTAAATAGTTACCAGCCCAATTTGTCTGGCTCATTACTTGTTCACTCCAAGTGTTGCTGGGCTCGTACCAATTCCCATCCTCACCAGCTTTACACAAGATCATCTGCAACTTTGTAAGATATGTATGAAAACAAGCCAGTTCTTTAGTAGGTTTGAAAAACACTTTAATTTTTGGCTCTCCTAAACTTGAGCATTATTATTACTGAGGAATGGAACTGATTCCATGTCCAGAACAAACTCAGAAAAAGCTGGAGAAACTCAGCAGATCTGGCAGCATCTGTGAAGAGAAAGTATGCTAATGTTGCGAGTCCAGCATGATTTCTTTCTTCAGTAGTTCTTTCTCAGTTCTGAAAAGTCTTTTGGACTCAAAATATTAACTCTCTTTCTCTCTTCACAGGTGATAGCAGTTCTGCTGAGTTTCTTCCACTTTTCCTGTGTTGATTTCAGAATTCCAGCATCTGCAGTATTTCACTATTTTTATTCTGTTTCCAGCTCACAGTCAATATCAAGCACTGCCAGCTCAGGTGTGACATAACCAACTGTTCAGTAAACCATCCTCTTGTGCGCCCCAACAATGTGATTTTGCTCCAAACTGAGAAGAATGGTTACCACTACCAATCATGTAAACCTTTTCCTCCTTCCTCACAGCAGTTATCACTCTGAAGCGGAATATCCAATGTTACATCTTCTGCCCCTCTGAATTCAAAGTAATCACATAACATCACCTATATTTCTTACAGTTCTGAATGTGATTTGTGGACTGATATGTTGATAAGTTGTTACTTGGCACGTGAATTGCTAATCAGCAGTAAAGGTGACCCTGGGCAATATAGGCACATAACAACTAGTTCCTGATATTTTACAAATAAAATGACAGGACGACCCTGCCCTTTCTTACATTTGTATGTGTTATAAAGTTTTGTATGGATATATATTCCAATAATTAACTTTTTTTTCTAAACTAAAGATTAACAGTCAACTTTTATCGATAAAGTGAACAACCTTTATTATCTATTATGATTTGTCTTCTTTTCTATGAACTTTATTCATCGTATCACTCGGGTTGTCAGACGTTGTGCTTCCATCTTGGAGAATGCTCCATTCACTGCTATAAGTGATGAGTTGGCATACAATGCACAGGTGGTATAGTTTATTTTGCTCCTGATGCTGCAAGAGTTATGTATGATGTTGCTAATGATGTGTCACTTGCTGGTGGCAATGTTGTTGATGTTACACTGCTTGCTAATGACACTGTATTTGTTGTCTTGCTGCTGAGTGATATTTCTGGTGTTGTTGATGATCTTTTCTGCTTTGCCGGCTCGGGTGTAGGTTGCGTATGGAACCTGTCCCTTCTGATTTACATACCCGTTTCCATCACTATGACCTCGAAGGCACAGCCTTACCAACAATTTCATTACAGTTCAGATTTTAATGGCCAGGATCATTACATAAGCTTTCAAAAGCTTAGATAATGATTTGGCATGCTAATGTTGACTTTTTTCAACCTGTGCATCATTGAGTTGTCATCTTATTACTTCTTGGTCACTTGGTCACTCAGTGGTTAGCACTGCTGCCTAACAGTGCCAGGAATCTGGGTTCAGTTCCACCCTTGGGTGACTGACTGCGTAGAGTTTGCACATTCTCCTCGTGTCTGCGTGGGCTTCCTCTGGGTGCTCTGGGTTCCTCCCACAGTCCAATGATGAGCAGGTTGGGTGGATTGGCCGTGCTAAATGTGGGGTTATAAGGATAGGATAGAGTGCTGGGTCTGCACGGATGCTCTTCGGAGGGTTGGTGTGGACTCGATATGCCGAATGGCCTGTTTTCATGCTGTACGGATTCTATGATTCTGCTTGGAGGGAGTATCTTGATGTTGTCATGATGTCGTGATGTTGTACCCGTACTGTTCAGTGGCCCACAAATTCTGTGGAGGGAAGTTGGTTTTGATTGTCACAGATTATTCTTTCTGGAATGCTTTGCTCAGCAAGTAGAACTCATGCTGTTGAGATAATTACTGTAGCTCTCAAATCTTACATAATTTATACAAGAGGAGATTTGGAATAATAGTCTGCAACTATGAGGTGCCATTAGGGTTGGAGTTGATTATGCTTAGATTTAGGGTTAGGGTTAGTTATGTGTGAATAAATTGGCTCCCTTGGGATATTATATTCTGGCTGATAGTTGAGTAACTATCACCTCTGCCTGCTTTGTGTGTCAGGTTTTTTGGCATACGTTGCATGTAGACTGTATTTTTTCAATGTCTTTTGATGTGTCTATCCAATATCTAGCCAAACTGACTCTGAATTTACAATACTCCATTCTCATATGACCTTCATTATTCTCTGGAGAAGTTTTACTTGCACAGTTTAGGGCCCGGTTGTTGTGGGGCTGGCTAGCAGTACATCATCTTCTGGTGAGACGTCACCTCTGATGGATCGATACTGCTGAACTGCTTTTTCTATTTGTGGTGTCTTGCCAGTGCACCTCTGAATCACTGTGTGTTGCCTTGAGGAAGGAACCATTTTCTTTCAAGCTTTCAGGAAAGATCTTCTGGTATCTTCTGCAAGTGATGATATTACTCAGTCCTCCGGAATTAAGCTTCAGTTTCAGAATCATGATTGCGAGCTTATTTCTCACTCTCTTGCTGATCTGAATGGTTGTGCAATATTTCTTTTCTCTCTAAGAATTGTCACATCCAGACATTCCATGCAAGTATGGGCCTTCTGCATTCTGTAGAGTGTACAGATTGATTCTGTTTTCTTCTCATTTCCCCTGTCCCTCTGCCTCCAATCACACTTCGGTGTGTATATCTTTTCCCGGTGATTGGGTTTCCATAAACTCTGCAGTTTGATCAATATTGGGGGACATTTCCTTTCGTCTGTGAACTCATGCAATCATTCAGAGTTCTTGCACATCTTTCTTCCTGTCTGTGGTGAATTCTTCCATTTCTGATTTGCGACAACGAAGGTGCTTCCTTTCTCTTGATTTAAATTCATGTTAGTTGTTTGAGTAGTCAGTGTTTACATCTGCCTATCTGTGGCATCATACATGCGGGCAACGTCTACAGGTTGCAATATTGTGACTTTATACTTGCTCATTAATTTATGTTGTACTTCAGGATGTGCAGAGCCCCATATGAGTTTATCTAGCAGCGTTTCAACTGAATTCTTAAATTTACATTTTCTGGCTTCATTCTTCAATCCTGTTCTGAAATCGTTAACTAACTCATCCAATTCCTGCCTCAGGCTTTGAAATTTGTATCAGCATGAAAAGATTTTAACCCTATCCTTGCTGCCGACTTAAGGGTTTAGGTGGTCCTTTACTCTTTGTTAAAAAATGTCAGTCCGTATTTTTATTTAAACTTCTCAAATACTTTGACGGCATCATCAGCCTCCCAGTTTATCATGGAGTTGTGTGTTTATTACTGTGGTAGCCATTCTGTTTTGCAAGATTGACTCTCTTACTCTCCCTCTGGTACTCATTTGTGTTGATTTCATAATTAAGTATCAAATACCTTTAAAATGTTTGGGTTTTTACCCTTATTCTGTCTTCACAATGTTATGCCTTCGGTTCCACAGAACTTAATCATGTTTTTGGCCCAAAATGCTGAGGCCTAATCAGGAATTTATCTTGTAGATATCCATGTGGCTGGTGGACTGATACATTAACACATTGTTACACGGCATATGACCGCCGTGCGACAAGTGAAGTCACCCCAAAGATATATATTCACATTCCAATGTATTCCTGAAGAGTTAGGAACTGTGTTACGATATATCAGACCATAAACATTGAATTAATGGTCATACATACCCTGAATTAGCAGTGCTGCCACTCATTTTAGTTAAGATCTATATATATAACAAACATTCACTGTGCCAATCTGGATAGGCTTTAAAGATAGGTCCCAGAGGCTTGTATCTAACCCATGGCACCACCATGTTTTCCAGTGAAATTGAGTCAGGCACTTCCAATGAGTTTAATGATCACTTAAGGGGTTTATCCTGCCTGAGTTGTAATTGCTTTAGGTCTAAGTGGACAAGGAAAAGCCAAGGAGGGGTTCTTGTGGCACAGTGATAGTGTCCTTACCCCTGGATGAACAGGGCAAGTTTAAGTCCCACCTGCTCCAGAGATGTGTAATGATATCTCTGAACAGGTTGATTAGAAAAAAAATTTAAAATTTAAAGATTAAAGGAGAAGCCATCCTACTCACTGACAAGCCTGTCCAGACATACTGCTAGTTTTGGGGAGTCTTTCACTCTGCACTGTTTCGTCCAAGATCGAGAGACTTGACCTCGGGCAGGAGGATGGCCACTGAGAGCCAATTCTTGACTCTGTGACTGACTGCCAGTTTCTCCTCACTCGTCCACCCCTGAAACTTCTCCCTACCCTAAAAAGCTACTTATCTCAGCTCTGATCCTCCATTGGAGGGGGGGGGGAGGTGGTGGTGATTCAGGTTGGCACCCTGGCAGCAGCTACAGCCTCTTGTGTGACACTGCCAGATTCTACAGATCCTGGCCACAGATTTGCTGGTAGCTCCAGGTGGATGGGTCTTCCGGTTATGGATTTAGAATTCAGGAAGAAAGCTTGCCAATCAGCTGCCTTCTTTTGTAGTGTCGGCAGATTTTCTGAACAAGGTAGGCAGAACGTTTGACCCCGACAACAACTGCTTTTGGAAGATGGAGAAGTGTTGCACAATGTTTAGCTCCTTGCCACTGATCGTTTAGTAAACCTTCATTGAGCGGTTCATAATTTTGACATAATGCATGAAATTTCGATTGTTAAATATTTTTACATAATTATATGTAATATTGAGGTGCACATTTTTTTTTGTGCACTCAATGAAATTCCATGTAAATGCCACGTAATGAGGCTCTACACAGACTATATCAATCTCCTGGAGGCATCAGCAGCAAGAGCCACTGCTTCACAGTTGCCATGGATGACTTCAATGATATCATTGACAAAATGTGTGCAGGTAGCAGTCTGTGGTACTGTCTGTCACTGGAGAATTAATACAGGTCTAGTGCTGCTTGAAACATTGGTCTGTAAATGATTTTCTCCTCTGCTGTGCCTTGCTGAAAATTGATTGCATTCAGAAAATACTTTGGCCGTATCCCCATTTCGGTTTCAACATTCAGATCATCTATTTTGTCTAATTGCTATTATGTCCATGGTTGCATTGCTGGTGCAATACATCTTATCATTTTTTTTTCAGAGTGCTAAGCTGATATAGTATATTGTTATTCACTCCAGTGAAGACATAGAGCCAGTACACTGTCTCAGTGCCTACAGCATGTTATACTGACCTGATCCATGCCAACATTTCAGTAACTTACAAGCATCAGGAGGTAAGCTGCCTCGGTGAGCTCAGTTGTCATCAGAAATATTAGGCATTGATTGGTAAAGGCTTGGTCATACTTGATCTAATTGCATGTTTTGAAGTCAGAATATATGGTAAAAGAATGCAGTGGATGGTGTACAGATAGATAATCTATGATGTGGTGTTGATATGTGCATGGGGGACACAAGCATTTCATGCTTCTACACAGGATGCATCTTATTTGCTTTCTTTGTACTCATTTACTCTGTGTCTACTTGGAGGCTATCAGCGTCTGCATAGTTCACCTTGCTTTCTGAATTCAGCATTGATTTCACAGGCTGTCAGCCTTTGTGTTTGGTCACATTGATTTCATGGTCTCTCTGTGGCTTGCTTTGCTTTTGATGCAGAGGGAGAGACAGGCAGTTTGCATCGATACGGAGCACTTAACAGACAAGGGGGTCAGACATGCAATTGACATTGTGCTACGTCAGTAGCAGACTTGCATCATGTGCCAGTTTTGGACAGCAAACACACCTCTGTGTTTTAAACAAATGCTCCTGTCAAAGCAGGGGAGTTCTTAGTGGAGTGAAGTGGGCCTATGGCCAGTCAGGCGTATTGATACAGTAAGCCAAGGGTCTCCTCCTGTTCAGGGAGTTGCCCACAGCCAGTCAGGTGTGGGAGTCTGTGCTCTTGCAGTCCAGAGGTTGGGTCACAGCCAATATGGCAGGCAGGCGGGTAGAATGCAGCCAGTCTGTGGATTGCAGGTAGATCAGTCAGATGGAGGCATTAGTCCTCATGGGCTAAAGCAATGTTGTCTTTGAGGTAAAGTTAGGGATTGAGTCTGATTGGAGTAGGTGGAGAATCAATTAACAGTGACGTATGAGTGGAGAGGTGATGAGCTGTTCACTCCAGTGAAGACATAGAGCCAGTACACTGTCTCAGTGCCTACAGCATGTTATACTGACCTGATCCATGCCAACATTTCAGTAACTTACAAGCATCAGGAGGTAAGCTGCCTCGGTGAGCTCAGTTGTCATCAGAAATAGTGTGTCCAGTGAGTGAGTGAGTGGGAAGTACAGAAGGCAGGGAGGGTTAGTAGGTTCGGAGGTTGGTGAGAGCTGGTGAAATGACACAGTAGTGAGAGCTGTAGTTCACGAACTATAGTGAGAGTCACATACAGTGGCAGACAGTTAGCATGAGTGGTGGCCCTGCGACTATGAGGAGCACAGAGAAGATGGTGGCACATACCTTTGAAGACCACAGATTGCTGACCTTCTTCCTGCATTGCTGGGCTTCCCTTTTCATCCAGGAGAGCCACAAACACAGACTGCAATTTGGTTTTGTCTGATGATGTGGTCTCCTGCAGTGGTCCATAGGAAATAGACTGCCCTTCTCTGCATCAACCCATCCACTAGGACCTAGACTTAGTGAACCAAGCTTACCTCTCCTTTGGTCATGTCCTCAATGATAACAGTCAAATACCACTGTGGAATTTATAAGAATGAGGAGCAGCGTCATTGAAAGGTACAAGATTCTTAGGGGAGTTCACAGGTTAGATGTGAAAAGGTTGCTTCCCCTAATCGGAGAGTCTCGAACCAGAGGGCATCATCTCAGAACAAGGGTCGCATGTTTAAGACTGAGATGTGGAGGAATTTTGTGTCTCAGAGGGTAGTAAATCTGTGGAAATTTTTACTGTCAAGGCTGGGACATTAAGTATGAGGTATGCGGTATAAAAAGTAATGTCAGCACAGGTTCCATTTTTACACTACCCACACGTGGGCAATGTAAACAAAATCATTGGGTGGAAATCTCATATTTTCAGTTAAGCAGTTCTATTCAGTGAGATTCATGGCATCAAAATTAAGTATGAGGGCTGAGATAGGCAGATGCTTGACCAATGACGGAAGCAAGAGTTATGGGGAAAAGGCAGCAAAGTGGATTTGAAGATTTATCAGATCAGCTATAATCCCATTGTGTGGTAGAACATTCTCGATGGGCTGAGTGGCCTATCTCTGCTCTTCCATTTTATGATCTCATGGTGTGTGAAGGATCAGTCCTGGCTTGCAATGTCTGAAGTGGTTTGCAGCTGGGCTTTAAATATGACACCAGCGATGTGAACACTGGAAGGTCCCAGCAGCAGCAAATACATCTGCACCTCCAGCTGCACACAACTTCCGGAAAAAGGCGCCCACGAGCTGGTATGCATTACAAAGAGTCAAAGAGCAGAAGATTGAGTGAGAGAAGCCACCATGGCTGAGTCGATGCCATGAATCTCACTCAACAAAACTGCTTAACTGAAAATATGAAACTTCCACCCAATGATTTTGTTTACATTGCCCACGTGTGGGTTGTGTAAAAATGGAACCTGTGCTGATATTACTTTTCATACTTGTATGTAATTGTTTGGAAACTAGGCATTGATGAAGCTTGCTGATTATGTTGAACTCAGGCCTAGAAACAAAAATGAAAATTATGGGAAATAGCAAGAAGACTTAGATAGTGTAACAGAGGCAGTAGATTGGTACTAGCTGCAGATTACTGCAACAAAGTGTGAACCAATACTCTGAGTAAAAGGAACAGTGAAAGGAAATATACCGTCCAATTGTAAGATTGCTGATGTGTGCAGGACCGGAGCAAACTAGGAACTCAAATGCAAACATCTTTTCAAATGGCAGTGTAGGCTTAGGAGGGAAAATAGGAAGGAAAATAGCAGCAACCAAGAAGAATAAAATCATCTCGGGGCCAGGGACTGCTGCAAAAAATCTTCTTTCAGTTAGGTGACCTGCTCAAAGATTGCACGTAGAACCCTGGCAATTAATGCCGAATGGCATTGGATGCAGGTCTCAGGATTTTTGAAACACGGTTTCCTGGGGAAGAGAATGATATTTCCAAAATGGAACTGTTCTTGAGAGGCTATGATATAACAAAGTTAACAAAAAGCTGGTGTGTTGACAGCCTATGAAAGGGAGGTACAGGTTTTGGGAAAGGAAAGCAATTGTTCGCTAGTTTATGGGTTGGAATTGGAAATTGTGGTCAGCCAAGTCAGAGCTAGACATAATTATTTCGTGAGAGACAGAAGTTCCAGTTCAAATACTCATTTTACTTCGTTGCATATACACTTGAAGACTGGAAGTTTGCACTACTATTTCACACAAAACGGAGCACCTATTTGCTCATGCTTAGAGCAGCAAGACATGCGCATTTGTTACAAGATCAGAATAAAGTTGGTCTGTGCTTGTTATGGCTTTGTTAAAGGCCAAACATGAGAAAGTGATGCTGAATTACACAGCTAAATGATACCTTGCTCCAGGCAGACATGTAGTTTGTGTGTTGAATCAACAGCAAAATTTCAGTGCGGTGACAGAAATGAAGAGTCCAGATGAATCATTATTTCACAGTATGACATCAGAGGAATGGACAATGGCTTCCAGTCTCAAAAGACGCAGGTGGCTTTCTTGACCTCTGTCTCCTTGGGAAGGGAAATGCAAAAAGGGACAGTTTCAGGAGCAGCAACAACTTTATTTATTTAGTGCCTTTAACATAGTGAAACATCTCAAGGTGCTAAACAGAAATGTGATCAAATTTTGACACCAAACTACAGAAGGTAATATTCGGCCAAAAGCATGGGGAGAAAGAAGAAATGTTTTAAGTGGCTACTTAAAGCAGCAGAAAGGGAGGTATCGGGAGGAAATTTCAGATGTTATGACTTTGACAGGCAGTTGAAGGCATGACTGCTACCATTGAAGCAACTCCAAACCTTTGTCCCCTTCATAAAAGAGCCAGGGAAGCCTCTTAAAGATGCACTGGAGGAAGGACTGCAGCTCTTTGAAGACCACTTTGAATTAGAAAGCAGCTTATAGAAGTTAGCAATAATTCGTTTGGTTGTCTTCCAAGGGTGAAGGGATATTTCTGATCCTATAAAGTCTAGTCACCAGTTGATAACCTGCTGGCCACCAGCATCCTATTCCCTGATTCCAGTAGAGAAGCAAAGTAACTTGAATGCTGGAAGTATGAAAAAGAAGGAAAATCTTAGCAGGTCTGGCTGCCCATCTGTGGAAAAGAAACAGAATTAATTATTAGACTCAATCTTCTAAGAAATGACATTCACAGTTAGATTGCCATCCTCTTTTGCCTTTTTATCAAATGATTGAGTTGACCAGGACTTCCAAACCCATTCCCTTCAGCAATGCAGAGTGGTCTTCCCGAAGTCCTTCAGAGAGTTGGAATTGTCGGGGAAGGACTAGCTGCTGTACTCTACACTGAAAGGCTTTGGGGCATTGACTAACACATGAGAAAACTTGGTAAATGAACGTGAATGAGGTAATTGGGTCATGTGGCAGAGGGGATAACATGCCAGCTGTACAGGGTCACACAGTGGGTAAAGGGTGTCTGGTGAATAGGATACTAGTTGGATAAGGTGCCAAATGGGAAGAGTGGTGAAGTTGGCTTAGGTTGAAACCAGGGAGTGATCACAGGAATGGTTAGGTCAGGTTGGAGTGATGGCGGACAACAAAGGGTTGAAAGGGTCAGAGTATCAGGCCTTGCAAGGTGCTGGCAGGGTTGGAGGGTCAGGGGACTCAGATTCAGGACAGATGGATGCTCAGTGAGTAGGTCGGAGGGTCGGTGCCAGGGTTTGATGGTTGAGTGGAGATGGAACAACTGGGGGAGGGAATTTGGATTATATTCAGTTGTTTGGAAGGATGCCAAGAGGTCAGGGGTGAATTGAGTGGATCAATTAGGTCATGGCAGGGAGTTAGACATGATTTTAAACCATCTAAAATTTCTTGGGTAACTATCCGGATGACTTGCTCCCAAGTCATCGATTCTAACTCAGCGTCAGAAACATTGGTGTGTGGTCCTGGGGAATTGGGAATGGCCCATCAGAAGTTTATATTTCCTATATATATTTCTATTAGAGTCAGTGCATTGGGACTTCAACAGGGTCCCAACACATTTTTTGAATATGTGGTCTCGACAATACTGAAACCGGAAAATCTGGATGCAGTGCTTGTAAGGTCATCAAACTGAAATTGTAGTTCTCGGCTGAATCTGATGTTTTATTTGGCTAAATGTCGCTTTGTAGGGTTTCTTAAGGGTGTTTTGCCATGAGGCCTAGTGAGATCTCTTGCCCTTACCAATTGCACCTCATTAACTATGTGTCTCACCTTATGATGATGCTCTCATCCAATTCCAGTCCCATCCTAATGTGTATCATTCCCCGAAGAACTCCAAACTCACTGGATATCGATTGAAAGACCCGCAATGCTGGCAAATGTGCCATTTTTAAAAGGCTGCTGTGCACCCAGATGAGCATTGGCAATCTAAAGCTGCCTTGCTTGGTAATGAACATTCAGTCAGGAGATGGGGAAGATGACACCATGATTCTTCAACAGGGACCTAGAAATAATCAACAAAATATACTGTTCTTGGCTTCGGTAACTATAGTTTTCTGCATTTCTAGTTAGAATATGTGGTAATGGGCTTTTGGGATAAGTCAGAGACAACATAACCAATGTCTGACATACTGGTCATTAAGTCAATATATTGATCTTGGCACTAAAATGTGATTTTTTTTTTTGTTCTGGTAATAATTGAAATACTGAACTCAATGGCAGTGCTACATTGGGGAGACAAAGATACATGAAAAAGTGGAACTGTCTAACCCAAAATAGCTGTTGAGCTAGGCAAAAGGGAAGTTTCAAAACTGTGATTAATAGCTTTTTGTTGGGTAAGGATGGAGAGGATTATTGAACTGAGGCAGGCTGATGGAGTTAGGATAGAGAGCAGCCTTGTCTAATTGAATGGCAGAGCAGGTTGAAAGAGGTGAAGAGGCTACTTCTGTGAGTTGCGATTTCTGCCCAGTACTAACTGGTTTTCGATGCAAACTGCAGTTCAGCCACTGAAATTGTGGATAAACCCATTACTTTCCCAACTGCTTGGTGAATAGCTCCTCACAGTTACTGACTCAGCAAGTGGATCCTTTTCATTTAGTGGCTGAGTTGCGGGATATTTCTCATTTCTGTTTGTCAATGCTGGAACTAAAATTCTCAAGTATTTTAGCTGGCATTTCTTCACTGAAGTTTCTTTTCTGTGGAGTAATTGCGGTGTGCATTATGATATACAA
The DNA here is from genome assembly GCA_024137785.1 of Ginglymostoma cirratum. NCBI lineage: Eukaryota > Metazoa > Chordata > Chondrichthyes > Orectolobiformes > Ginglymostomatidae > Ginglymostoma > Ginglymostoma cirratum. Next base: position 45,356,108 of record JAHRHZ010000019.1, on the reverse strand, counting down.
TTGAAGACTATCAGCCTTAAATAAGGGTGACAAGAGCAAGATAGGCTGTAACGGCACTAAACAGGCTCAATCTGTGAAATTTGGACTTTGTGGGGGTGGCGGTAATGTAAATAATGTAAGAAATTCGTTTAGGTAAGTTATAAAAAGTTATATTTGTTGGAAGATGTTGGGTAATAAACTAATGTGTATGATGATATGACAGTGACATCAGCATTTATGTGCGAGAGTCTGGCAAAAGAGTTGGAGTAGTATGTGTGAAGAGAAAGAGATGTCCTTACCTAGAAATGTAGATGTACTATTATTTAAATAAATGATGTTCAAGGATGACTACTGGAATCAGACCTAAGTTGCTCATAAGTTGAGGGGAGCCTTCCAGATTCAGAACCGGTCACGAACTCTCAAAGGGATATCCAAATATCTCATAAGATGGGGGCAGATGATACTTTTTTGGATTGTGAGACTTTCCTAAAAGCATTCAATGCATTCTTCAGCCCAAACAGAACTTCATAATTGAGCCTGCGTGTGATTCAATCAGAGATCCCAAAACCCAAGGAAATCCATCAAATTATTCCTTAAATGCCTGTAGCTAGTTACTCGACCCAGGTGTCGTGCATTGGAAGGCATGCGTATTTGTGACAGGATTGTTGTTGGAGTCTCTGCTGAAAAGCTGTCAGAATTTTTTGTCGACAAAAGATGACCTAACTCTCGAACAAGCAGCTCATTACAGTAGATAGGCTAATTCAGGCCACAGTCCACGTAAATGATGAAGCTTTGGAGGAACCTGTTAGTTGGGTCGGCCCAGAGATGGCGCTGTGCCCACTCAGTAACCACAAATATGAGGCAACAAGTGGGAAACCCTGTAGCAGCCATTTTAATGAGCTAGCAGTGCTTAGCTGAAAAGAAAAACAGTTGGCATAGTTTTTCCAGCACAGAAAGACAAGACACTTCGAACAGTTTGCAAATCTACAAAAGCAACTAAAGGGAGAAAGCAATAAAATGTCTCACAAAAGCAGAACATCCAGGAAATTGCAAATAAGGAGAGACATTAGAGTATAGATTTTCTGAGAGAAGCAAAGGATCAAGAACAAAACATTGGTCAGTTACCTTAGAAATTAAAGACATTAAAACTGTGTTCAACTTGACACTGGCATTGGCCATACAGTATTGGCTGACTGTTTGGAATGGCTCAAAGCAGTAGACAGTGACCATCACAAATTAAGTTGCAATGTCTATGTGGCTTTTGTCACTAAAAAAAGGTCAGATCATTACCACACTTAGCCATAAGAGGCAAAAGATTAATCATAGCCCTCTCTATCTTACACAATGAAAGAACATCTTTTACTCTGCAGAAATGAACGTGTACAACTGACGCTTCTGAAAAAAAAAAGCAGACAAAGTCTGAGAAGGACAATAGGAGAGAGTACTGCGATGAAATCACAATGCTTATTTATATACCAGACAAAAATTAAATCAAAGTATACACATTACTCAGAGCTATCGTTGATCAAGCAGCAAATCAAAACTTAATGCTTATTTCAAAGATGGAAGCATTTTCATAGGCTGTAGGAATGGTATCATACCTGGTTGTGGCTGTTGGAGGTTGGTTGTCTCAGCTGCAGGACATCTGTGCAGGAACTCCTCAGGGTAGTGACCTAGTCTCAAACATCATCTGCTGCTTTGTCAATGGCATTCCCTCCATCATAAGGTCAGAAAGTGGGACGTTCACTGATGATTGCACAATGTACAGCATCATTTGTGACTCAGATACAGAAGCAGTTCATGCCCAAATGCTGCAAGAGTTGGACAATATTCAGTTCGGGCTGACAAATGGCAGGTAAGCTTCAAACCCACAAGTGCCAGACAATTATCATCTCCAGCAAGAGAGAATCTAAACATTGTCCCTGGGCATCCAATGGTGTTATCTCACTGAATCTCCCACTGTTAACATCCTGGAGGTTTCATTGACCAGACATGTAACTGGGTTTGCAATATTAATACTGTGTTTACAACAACAGGTCAGAAATTTGAAATTCTGCAGCAAGTAAGTCACCTTTTGACTCCACAAAAAACGTCCACCATTTACGAGCCACAAGTCAGGAGTGTGATGGAATATTCTGCACTTGTCTGGATGAGTGCGTCTCCAACAACACTCAAAGCTCAACACCATTGAAGACAAAACAGCCCAGCTTGTTTGGCATCACATTCACAAACATTCGATGTCTTCATCACTGAAGTTCAGTAGCGGGAATATATTTGCCATCTGCAACATGCACTACAGAAACTCAGAGGTTTCCTAGAAGCACCTTCCAAACTCACGACTGCAGCCACATAGAAGGACAGGGGCAGCAGATACACACAAATACAATCAGCTGCAAGTTCCCTTCAAAACTACTCACCATCCTGTCTTGAAAAATGTCACTGTTCCTTCAGTGTTTCAGTGCCAGCATCCTGGAACTCCCTTCCTAATGGTATTGTGGATCCTCCCTACACCACATGGACTGCAGTAGTTTGAGAAGGCAGCTCATCACAACTTCTGAAGAGGAACCAGGGATGAGTCGTGCAGTAATTCCCATATCTCATGAATAGATGTTAAAAAAAAAACTTCACCTAGTTCAGAGAAAAAGCTACTGGAATCTGGAAAGCACAAAGGGAAGATGTTGAATGTACAACGGTTAGGAATTTTGCCGAGAAGGTTGGGTAAATGTAATCCAAACAACTAGCTCTTACGGAAATACTGCGGATAGAGAAAATACTTAACAATAGTGCATGCTGTTTAAGAAATAGCAATAGACTGGTAATCCCCATCACTCCAACAGATGAAATTCATCACAGAATTCATTGTGTTTGTGTGGGAATAGTGAAGTGTAGAGCTTATGCATAACGCTTTGTGTGGTGTCCAGAAATTTTCAAATCAGTTGAAGATTTTCTAATGTCCTTATCTCCTGAATTTCCAGACAGGTCTTGCAATACCCTGTATTTTTGATTTTTAAGGAAAAACCTAATGATCACAACACATTACTATTCAGGATAATTAGAAACTCCTGGTCTCCATTACAACAGCCAAAATAATGATAAAAGCCTTCAAGCATGTATTTATTCAACTCTGTTTTCCAGATGAAGTTGTTTTTGCTTTTGTGGTCCACAAACAATACTTCAAGCAACTTGCAGAATGCTATGTATCAGTCATGTTATCACCACTCCTCTTCACTGACCGAACAATGGATAGTCTGAGAGAGCAGTGAAATCATTAAAATGCTATATAAGAATGGCGCTGGAAACGTAGAGTTATAGATTGACACCCGTAAGTAACAAATTATCACTGACAGTTACTTATGGATTGAATTTCACTTCTGAAACAGAATGTAAATTGAATATTGCATCAAATGACCACGAAAGAATAAGAAATAGAGAGAACAATCAAAGAAAACAAAACAGAAAAATCGGCATAAGTCCAGACATAGAGTAAAGCCTGTAGCAACATTTGCGGCAGATCAAGGAGTATTGATCAGAGATCAAAAGTTTAAAGGCACGGTACTTAAACAAACTGAACAGCCACAATCATAACTCATTTAAATACTACCGCTAAATAAAAACCCTTTTATGTTCTTATGGGAAATTCATTTGAATATCATGAGCTCTGGGCTGATGGTCGGACGACCACATCAGCTACCTCACTGAATGATGATCCAATCAGAGGCCATCACCGTTGAGTTTGGCTGATGGTAACAAGATCAGCGAGAGCTGTAAAGGCACCACAACAGCTAAATTTATGAAGTTTGGGTTTTGGGGATGTAAATAGTTTAATGAAATAGTTTAAGAGTGTTTTAAAAATGATTCTACTTGGTAAGTGTGTAGAGGAATGTGATGGTGATGTGGATGATGATGTAAGAGTGACATCGGTAATAATATACAAGAGTCTGAGGAGAGAGATGGAATAATCTGGCGAGAGAGAGAGAGATGTCCTTATTTAGAAGGAAAAAAAAGAACTGCAGATGCTAGAAATCTGAAACAAAAGTAGAAATTGCTGGAGAAACTTAGTAGGACTGGAAGTATCTGTAGAGAGAGAGCAGAGTCAGTGTTTTGGGTCCAGGTCTGAAGAAGGGTCACTGAACCTGAAACATTGACTCTGACTCTGTTTTTTCTCCACAGATACTGCTAGACCTACTTCCTCCAGCAATTTCTGTTCTTGTTCCTTTTGTAGCTGTATAGCTGTGCTGTAGTGTAAATAAACAACTTTTGAAGAAATCTACTGGAGTCAGACCCCAGTCACTCATAAGTCAAGGGAATACCTTCCCAAAACAGGATGAATTATAAGTTATCTGTATAAATATCCAAACATTATTCAAAGCTGAACCCAAATCAAAATCTGTTTTTCCTAACCTCAATGTCCGATTCCAATTGCAGCTGAGAGAAGGAGTTCTCATCCAGTCCAAGCATCAAATAAATATAGACAGTTTCTGTAGGAGGTGGTCCACTCTCAGTGTTCATCTTACACTCAGTGCAAAATGGAAACTCTGTGCTGGGAAGCTTTTGAGGAGTCTCATTAGTTCGTAATGATCATATAATTATTCTTGTAACTTTTTAAGCAACTCACTGTCCTCGACGTGTGATATCATGTAAACCTTGTCATTGGTATTTCAAGCATGAGAAATAGTCTGTGCTAATTACATGGATGTATCAAGCAATTAGATGAGAATTATAATCGTACTGAGCAGTTTCAGATGAGGTTTTTTTGGACAAAAATAGATCCCGATTTTACGAGTTTTGAAGTGATGTGTTCATAATATTTATTGATTGACAATTGAACAATCTTCAGTGGCACTGTACTTGAGACTAAAGGCCAAAAGGAAAGCAGAAAAGGTGGGTTGTGAACAATGGTTCAGGAAGTGGAAGAGAGAGAAGATGGCCTTGGAAGAGAAAAGGAAGAAGACAGAGGGTGAGGGAAAGGAAGAGGGAGATAATGATGATAAGAAATAAATAGGAGAGAAGTAAAAAAAAGACAGGAGTTGGGATCAGGAAAGTAAAGGGATGGATACAGGAGAGGATGACGATAGACGCAGGATGGAGACCAGAGAGGATGAGGAAATAACCTTGTGTTCATCACAGCAGGCCAAGCAGCATCATAGGAGCAGGAAAGCTTGACATTTCGGGCCTAGATTTCTGATGAAGGGTCTAGGCCCTAAAGGTCAAGCTTTCCTGCTCCTATGATGCTGCTTGGCCTGCTGTGTTCATCCAGCTCCACACCTTGTTATCTCGGATTCTCCAGCATCTGCAGTACCTATTATCTCTGAGGAAGTAATCTTGCTCTGTTTAAAGGAAATGGAGAAAAAAATTAAATTACAAACTGCATCTGAGCAGGTGATGAGAATTGAGAAACAGATTTGCTTTTAAACATGTCATCTGTCCAGGACAATTACCCATAGAAATTAGCAAGTTACTGGAATTACAATTGAAATACCAGCCGACTGGTGGAAGGTCAAAGAAAATGACAAAGGAGACCTGGAGAGATTAGAGCGTGCAGGACTTTCAGAACTTAATGTGTCGGAGGAACAGTACAGTAGGAGACTGGGCTTTACACAGCAAGCATTCACTGACCAATGTCACCTGTTGTAATAAGAATTAAAGCCAAACAACAGACCACGTACAGCACTGCCTGTGCGTGTGAAGGTGACAATAACTCTCAATTTCTACAGCAGACTGTGACACGTGCTATCAGCAACATTAGTCACTTTACTGTCTGTGCGGCCATTAATCAGGCAACAGCAATCAATCACTTTCCCAAAGCTGACTGCTCATCAGAAGAAGTGAGCTCTCAAATTTGTCTGCATTTCCCCAGTACAAAGTGTTATTGACAACATATGCATTCACTGCATTATGCCCCTTGAACACCAGCAATATTCTATAACTGAAAGGAGTTCCACTATATGAATATGAACGTAGTGAATAATTAAGATCTGTGACCAATATCATGGCAGTAATCAAAATATCTTCATATTACTCAAATTTCTAATCCCGTCTGGCTTGAACCTTGATCAGTAGGTGATCGGCTGACTCCCTGGAGGAAAGTCATCTTCTCAGCATCTGACATATGATTCCTTCATAACCCAAATTTGCAATACCAGTGCACTTAGCTCCACATTCAGTTGGTGCCTGTGGGATGTTTGTGAAATCATTAGCATATGATATCAATGGAAGGTGTGGGTTTGGGGATTGGTGCTGGAAAAGAGGTTGTATGCTTTAGATTGCTGTTCTTCTCAGCTATATACTTACATAAACACAGGTTGAAACGTGTTGTTATCTTTTTTTTAAGGACTAATGTTAAATTCCCTGGTATTTCTGAAACACCTCGCACTAATGAACCAATATTATAGTGGAAGCTTCAAATAACAGTTGGCCTCTTATTTGCATGAGCAATGGACCTAATTCTTATTTCAGGCAATGTATGCAAACTATTGCTCAAGTGTTTAGAAAATTATCAGCCTGGTGAATGGCATACTTCTGGCTGATAATGAATGTGTGCTTCTTGCCTGTCGTACTAAAGTCTACAGCAGGTGCTAAACAGTCAAATTGCCATGCTATTAAATTGCTTTTCTCTCTCCCTGTTAAATGTATGTGTTTAGTGTAAATTCTCTTTCCATACCATTGAACCGTCTACAACTGGAAGCTGCACATTGACAGATGTTCAGCTACCTCTGATTTTTCAGGGTGGAAGTACTATAAAATAAATATGGTAACAGTGCACAATATACGACGAACTATGCAGCTTATATCCAGGTTAGTCACCAAGCTTTTTAGTGTGTAGCAGTGTTCAATGTACAGAAAGGATAGCAGGTGAAGTCACCTCCAAAATCCCCAGGAAAATTCAACAATGAGGAGTGATGAATGTGCTTTCTTTCCTTTTGAACAGGATATTTTATTTGATGTGTAAATACTTATATCATCCGTCATAAAATAAGAAATTGGACACGGGTGTTATGGTATTGAAGAATCTAACAGACATCTCAAAACATGTCTCAAAAAGATACATATGGCTGTACACAGGCATGTGTTGTCAAGTAGTTACCATACAAATCCATAAAACAGAGTTTACAAGGCTGACATTTTAAGTTACAATCTAACACTTTGGAGGCTTTGGTGATTATGTACCTGTCAGGAGAGAGACACCTTGTTCTTTGTTACACTGTTTGACAGTTTGGTTGCCTTGCTGCTGGTTGCAGTCACTCAACATCATCATGCAATCATCATCATCGGAGTGTTCCATCTCACCCTCTTCATGCATAATCAGTGTGCCGTACATTGATCTAAGCTGGTCTCTATTCTTTTTCATTGTAGCGTCATGATCAATAGTGACATCACATGATTTGGTTTGGTATCCAAATATTTGCATTTGTATTTTTATCTCACAATCTTTGCCAAGTGCATAGTTTTGGTCATTCTCTACCTGCTGGCTCATCCTGTCTCTCTTTCACTGTCCAATGTATTTGAAAAAGAATGTCCTGTGTCTCAGAATTGTGAGACAATTAGCTGCTGGGCAGGATTCTTTGCACTTGCTTTCTGAGCAGAAATAGTGCTTGGAATAGTATTTCTTATTTAAGGATTAACGTAAATGCACCGGAGATGATTCAGAAGGAACTTACTAGATTAGTAACTTGAATGAGATGCTGTCTTATGACTTAAAATTGGATGAGCTTTAGAAGTTCGGGGTGTGCTAAGATTGACGTTTATAAGGTCCCGAAAGACCTTAACATGATGGATGTGGAAAAGATGTTTTGTGTTTTTGGTGAGCTCAGCATGAGTGGACACTTTTAAAATTAAGGGTCATCTCTTTAGGAAAGAGGAAGGGAATTTTTTTCTCTTAGAAGCTTGTCCAAATTTGGATCTCTCTGCCTTAGAAAGTGGTAAAGGGGTATGTCATTGATTATTTTTAATGCAGAGGTGGATAGATTCTTGTTGTGCAGGCGGTCAGTAAGGGCTATTGGGCTCAATATGAACATGAAGTTTGGGACATAAACCAATCAGCTGTGATCTTGATTGAATGGCAGACCAGCCTCAAAAGGCCAAATGGCTTACTTTAGCTCCTAATTCATTCATGGTCTGTATGGTAACCTTTAGAAACAGTGCCATCCAATGGATGTATTGAGCTGTTGAGATTCTTCTGCGAAATGGACAAACCAGTATCCATGTTTCTAATCCATCTTGAAATCTTGCTCTGGAAAATTTAGAATTTAATTCTAGTTTTAGTATTTTGTGTAGACATCTTATCAGTGAAAAGTGAGATGCCTTTTATCCTGGTATACACTTTTATGTGCAATCTTTCTTTTAAATGCATGTGATGGATCTATGCCAGTCAGGTCATGCCTTTCCAGTTTATACCACATTGTGCCATCTTGTTTAGTTTCACTAAAGATTTTCCTAAGCATGCATTGCTGCACCTGCTTGGAGCTTCAATAAATGGGTTTGCACCACCTTGAAGTTGCAACTTTGCACCCCCCTTAAACTTTCCAGTTGTGTCAAATCAATTTGGGTGCAATATATTGGTGATTGTTGACTGATTTGATTACACCACGTGTGGTCTGTTCTGCCACAGTGAGTGATGTAGTTTGAATCTTGTGAATGGTGGCCATATTGAGATCTACTGGTTATCTCGCCACCATTGGAATATACATGTCTACCATGTAGCAGATTTGTCGGAAACCAAGATGAACTTCCGTATTGGCATTCTGATATGATTCTTCCAATGTAAGAAGCTGGTGACACATGAGACAGTCTCTGGTGGGTTTACCATGGAGTGCCACTTACTGAGATACATGCCTTTCAGGATTCTTATTGGATGCAATGTGTTGGCATGAGCTGCTCTGTTGATTTTAACTTTTAATGTATGTTGCCGTGTTTTTTCAGGGCATATGATATTGATGGTTGTAAAAGCTTATGGTCATGTTTATATTGACATGGTGCATAAAGTTAACAACATGGAAAGGGTGGACACCTTCTGAAATGTTCCTTTTTGCTTGGTTGACTCTGAACCTCATTGGTATGCTGTGTTTGTGCACCTTCTTAATTCTTTCCTTGCTGCCAGTGTTGTGGCTTTGTACCATGCTTTGGCTCATCAATGTTTTGTTATGGGGCCTGGTTTTGGTCTTTGAAAGCCGAGTTCCTCCACATACAAGCCCAGTGTCCTTTAGTGCCACGTGGATTACAGATATCAAGGAAAGTTGGACAGCTTTTGGGTAAGGACATCTAACTATTTTTGTTACACTTTGCTGACCATAGCAATAATGTTGGCTGCACTTAAACCATGTAATTGATGTTGGCCTGCTACTAAGACTTAATACTGGCGACAGTTCTCAAATCATGTTTCGATGGTAGGCCCTTTTTTGCCTTATGCAACTAATCACTCCTAGAGGCTTTGATTGTTGTGGAGGCAATGACTAACACAATGAGTCTCTCTGACTGTTGGTCTTTGGAAAAGTCACACGCATACCCCACACTATAGCATCTTCCAATAAACTGATCACTTGCCTCTTGGGACTGCTCTCTGTACGATATAAATTGTAACTTTGTTAATCCTGAAGTTACTTCATACCTTGCGCTGGTCTTTGAGAATTTTCCAGATTTTTTTTCTGGATCTTTTTGATCATTGACAGAAAGACTGGAGTTGTTAATACTGCAAGACAAGCAACATTTTCAAAACTCTTGAGATTATTTATCATTCGATCTTTAAAGTAAAACTACACACCTTGTTTAAACAGTTGTAGTTCAATAAAGGTGTCACTAGATACCTATTCCATAATTATGTTTCTGCTGTCTATGATTCAGGCTTAAAAGCATTGGATTGTGCCTTTCAACCACAGGTCTCTGACTTTTGTTAGTGTAAATGAAAATAATCCTTCCCCACTTGCAGAATATTTTTCAGTTACGGTTTTGAGAGAGATCATTACTTTTCTATCAAGATGAGGAGCAGAGCAAACTAGATTTACAGCTCTCTGTACCTTAGCTGAATGGTTGACTGCCCCTTTTAAAATGTTTTAATTGAGGCAATCTTATAAATGTTATAAGAGGCAATCTTGAAAGAGAATACATTTTAATTAGATGAAATTAGCTTTATCTTCCAGTTGGTCAATGCCCTACTTACACTTCTGTATAGCTGTCTGACATCACAAAATGATGTTATTGGTTGCCGTTTAGTCTTCAATTAGTTTTCAAAACATCTACCACTGAGATTTTGGAGGCTTCTTCATAGATGCTCACTGTTGCTAACTATTATACTTTTTTTAATGTTCAGAGGGTATTTTATCTAATGTGGTATTGCTTATTTTATCCCTCGTAACATAAGAAACTGGGCATGGATATCATAGCATTGAATGATCCAATAGACTTTTATTACAACTGGCTACAAAAAATGATGCTACATTCATACGCACATCAGTGTCTGGCTTCACATTAAGCTACAAAGTTACACAAAGCAACATACTCATTGTAGTGTCATGCTTCAAGTAATCCCAGTTAAAATGAAGTCTGAGAACGTTAAACCAACATGTCATATGGTATGATCCAGTAATATTGTCGTGGGTATGTATTTGAAAGGCATATTGAATTGTGGTGTCTCTTCAAGATATACTGACATACTATGTGTAAGGTGTAATGTAATAGTGACCAGTGATGAATCAGGGAATGGTTCCTCCGTAATGTCACTCCTGAGTACAAAATAATAAGGAGTTATGGTAGAGTGAACAGGGAAGACCTGCTTCTCCTACCAGTAACTTGAATTTCCACAGGGCATCGTTGAAGCTAGAAGGATTAGAAGGGACCTGGAGAGAAACATTTTTACCCAGGAAAGGCTGGGTGTCTGGAATTTGCTGCTGGGCTTGGTGGTTGAAGCAAAAACCCTCAACTCAAATGAAATGGACCCTAGATCTGCCCCTGACATGTTGTAACTGGCATGGTAAAGACTTGGTGCTGGTCAATGAGATCAGAATTGGCAGCTGGTTTATTCAGCTCATGCAGACACATTGGGCTGAATGGCCTCTTGTGTTGTTGTTTTTATGGTTCAACTGAATGAATGGCTGCAATAGGTAACGATTTGCTTTGGCAATCACAGGTTGACTGTAGGCCATTCAACAGTAAACACAGAAGAGTGACAGCCATGATTGGAGAAGCAGCAAGCAGGATAGGGAAGAATGAACCAAAATAATGAAACTAAGTGTGAGAGACACGATGGAAGCCTTTTCTGATACTGTGCTGGAATTGGGATGGGCAAAGGAAGCAAGGGTGATGTGAGATAAAAAGGTTTTCATAAAGTGAATAGTTAGGGTATAGATTCCTGCAAATGTGCTGGATGCACATTCAGTTGAGGCATTTAAGAGGGCATTGGATGATTATTTGGATAGAAGTGCTGTACGGTGATATGGAATAAAAAAGGCAGGATTTTGGTAATGGGTGATAGGTGATTGGCATGATGGGCCAAATAGCCTCCTTCTGTGCCATGACAGTGCTGTGAAGATTGGTGATGTTGCTTAGGCTGGCGGTGGGTTGACAGAGCTGGGCTTGTTGCGCAGGTAAGGTTTTTGGCTGTCTGAAGTGTTGACAAGCCTGAGATATTGTGAGTCTCATGTCACTGGGGAAAGCTATTGCTGGGGTTCACTCATTGTGCAGGGGGATCTTTTAGCCAGGATGTTCTTTGGGGATGGAAATGATCAGAAGCCATCCATTGGGAGTTTCCTCTCCCCAGTCCAAGAAATGCGATGTCTACTAGATAGGGAAGGAATAAACGGCGTGAGGATTGAGAATGGGTTGGATGAAACAGGATGTAATGAGGGTGTGGAAAAAGTAGTGACTGCAAGGGGAATGGGAGCAGAAAGGGCCTTCAATGGGGTGGGGTGAAACCAGAGCTGTAAGTTGGGAAGAGAGTGCTGCAAGGTGGAGGAGAGCACAAGGGTAGTCAATCAATGGAATTCCTTACCTCAGAGCTGTCGAGGCCATGTCATTAAGTATATTCAAGATTGAGACCAATTTTTAGTCGTTGAGGGAGTTAAAGGTTATGTGGGAAAAGCAAGAAAGTGGAATTGAGGATTTTCAAATCAACCATGATCTCTTTGAATGCCAGGGTGGAATCAATGGTTGAATGACCTGCTTCTACATCATGTGTGTAAGCTGCAAGAGTGAGAAAGAATGTTGCACAGGGATACAAGGGGGTTTCTGCAGGGGGTGTCAGAGGGGGAGGCTGCAGGGGAAGGCTACAATTCCATAGATGGAGGGGGAGGCTGAAATGAGGCTTAGGGGAGACAGGACTGCAGGGGTATGAGCAATGGCTGTAAGACGGTGAGAGGACAGTGAGAGTGCAAGAAGGGAAGTTTGTAAGAGAGAGGAGTTGGAGGCTACAAGAGTGGGTTTGGGGTATATATGTGTATAAGAGGTGTAAAAGAGATAGAACAATTTTACACTAGTCAGCAAAAGAATAGTCAGCTAATTAGGAGCCAAGAAAACATGAAATCACTAAATTCAAAGTATGAATGAATCAAAATTAGTCTTAAAATACAACAATGGCCTGTGAATGAATGTGGAATCTCTAGCTTAAGGCTGAAAACTGAATGGGGGAAATGTTTTGAATGCTATAATAATGGAAACTATATCAGTTGTTCAACTTAAATCTGAGAGTGAGATCTGAGATCCAGTACAAAGAATGTTTGGTTAATATCTTCCAGGTTTACACGTATGAAATGGGAAATGAATTAGCTGTGATTATACTAGTCTGTGGAAGCTATGTTCAAGCTGATGGTTTTTTGTGTGTAGAAATGAGTCAGTTATTTTGGAAAAAAATATTTCTGTTACCAACTTATGTCTGATGACTTTTGCCAGTTTACTTTCCGTAGTGCTTAAGAAATGAGTGTTTTTCTTGTGTGTTGTGGTTTTAAGTTTATCGAAGGTTCATACTTATTAAGGATATTGGTGATTTGTTTCATAATTCTGCTTCTGTGTAAATCCAATTATCATACCCAAGCAGAAATACAGGAAGTATTATTACTAAGCACCAAAATAACCTAATAATTGAGTTAATGAGTTTAAAAAAGGGTATCTTGAAAATCAAATGTAGTTACTCAACAAGAGCCCTGTAAAAGAAGATATAATTTTGTACACTCAGAAGTAGTTTTGGTCTGTAATTATATCATTTTGATCTACGTGGAATATTGAAACTTTTCCGGCATACCTCAGTCATAACTATGTTGTAACCTTCCACCAAAGATTAGGCCAAAATGATCTTTGAATTAAGTGCTGTTGTACCTCTTACAAATCTGTTAACCAAATAATAGCATAACTGCTACATTCCATTTCAGTTTTATTTCACACTAAAAGGACCGTCCAAATGTATATTATTATGTCGTTTGATAATGGTTTAATACAAGAATTCAAGAGTATTGCAAAGTTAATTGTAAATATGTAGTTTTATGTACTTGGCGGAATAATTACTTCCACTTGTGAATTTCTCATAGCTCCTTACATATTTTTCATTGTCTTGTGCAACTAAACAAATCTGTACAGTTGGATGAGGAATGAACTATTCCACGATACAATATAAAGCATGAATTACTTCTCTCGTGAAACCTGAACCTGAAACTTCTCTCAAATCTGAAATTAGAGTGGTGGAACTAATTTATTCATGTTGCATAATAAAAAATCACCTTGAACAATGCGAAGATTATTGGGTATAACAGAAAAAAATGGCCTTAAGCATACCAACATTACTTCAAAGCTGTTTGGATATTTAGCGCAGAGTCCTTGCGCTGAGTTTTAGGTTGGCATATATGACTGATAAAATGCAAAGTGCTGTGCAGTAATCTTTGTGAAACTGAATCAGTAAAAGGTGAGTTGCACATTTCACGCGTGACAAGTAACAATTAGTGTGATGATGAGAGAGTGAAATACACAATGTACGCATATAAGATAAGAAAGACTGTCACTTACTCATTTTCTGCTTATTCATTCCTTTGTTTTTTCCTTCTTTCATGCTTGCTTTTAAATGATTTCTGTGAAATGTCTTATACACAATCATCATATTTCTTCAGCCTGTACACAGCTTTATCAGAGGATAGAGGTCAACTTCATTTTGCAAAGTTCCGCTACATCTTAACAAATTGAAGCAGCCAGGAAGTAATTTTTATTGAATTGAGTCAATCCCTAAATCTGCTGACAGATGTTGAAAGAAGGGATTTGACTGATGTTCTCCATCTCTGAAGCAGCTTAAAATACAAAAGGCTAAAAATAAAAGTCTGCAAAGCAAACAGTTTTACGTTTAACATACACTGTTCAATATTTTGGAATGATAGTGTTTAATAACTGTGTTGAGGTTCCCACTCCATGATATGTGCTAGTTTTTCTGGAAATGAATCGTGTACATTTAAACTCAAATTATAAAAGTCTTTTGAATTATTGGATGTGATGATACAGCCAATTAAAGGGTACTTGGAATTATTGAAATTTACATCATCTTTGAGACAGGGTGAAGCAGTAACAAATGTTAATTAATGTGATATGAATTGTCCCGGTAAAGATTAAATTCAACTTGTTTTATGTACGCAGATCCACATTATTAATGCAACAGTCCCTGAAATACAGAGATGATGCTGTTGGCACAAAATCTTTACTTAACCACATGCATAGATTGAAATCTCTGAGTAAGATAATAGAGCTATCAGGATTTGACAAATGTCATTGACTTGTACAAAATAGAATCGCAGCTTTGAGTAGCGATGATGAAAGTATTGGAATGCAATAAATGGAGATCTCAAGCATACACAGAAGTTTGAGAAGCACCATGCTCTGGTTCGTCACGAGTAGATTGCATTGCACTTTTTCTTCAACTGAAAAATGTTACTTACAAAATTCTAGGAGTCTGATGAGTGTATGCGTTTTTGTTCAATCTTCAAAACAAAGCTGTGATAAGTATTATGAAAAGAATTGTTTTCTTTAATCCATTTTTCAATTCAATTATTTACCTTTTCAAAGTTCGAAATACTTAACAGAAGAATTTTGTTCATGCCTTTGCAAGTGAATTGTCTCAATCCACTCTTCATAGGACAATGGATGGTGACAAAGCCGGAGGATGTAAAATCCCCCAGGTGAGTGGAGCAATCTGCAGCTGTTGGGGGTCTAGGCATACAAGGAACAGAGACCTTGTAGCTATGATAGGTGTCTCCTACTGTGTGCTATACCATTCAATCTAGAGGCATAATAAAAGTGGAGAACATTTCACTGAAACAACGCTGATGCATTGCCACAATTTGCCTTGAATCTAACCCAAATATAGATGTGTGTAAAGTTATGGAATTAATTATCTGTAATATAATTGATGATTTACCAGCAGATCAGACATCAACAGGAAATGTCTTGCCCAGTCAGTTAACTTGACTTCATGCTTTGAGAAAATGGCATTTAAAATCGACCACAGTGAATCCTACAGTATCTTGTGTAGAGTAATGTACTTCAGAATCAAAACAGTTAAATGAAGTACTTATCAAATTTGTACAATACACAAGCGCAGAAAGCACTCTGAGTACTGTATCAATTTATTTGTTTGTTCATAAGCTATGGGTTTTGATGGCAAAACTAGCATTTATTGTTCTTCCATAACTGCACCTGAGAACATGGAACACCACAGGACACACAGCCTTGGTTTGCTGTTGTGACAACTGTATTCGTGTGAATGCTCCCGTTACTACTTTTGTGAATAATGTTCCCCAGCGTGATGATGATGGGGGATTTGGTGCTGGTGATGGTGTTGAATTCCACGTGGAAGTGGTTAAACTCTTTTTTGATGGAGATGGTCATTGCCTGGTGCATATGTAACAAAAAAGTCAATTGTAGCTAAATTCTAAATCTTGTTCAGGTTTTGTTGCTTGCACAGGCATGGATTGTTTCATTATCTGAAAAATTGCAAATGGAGTTGAATATTGCATAATTATCTGTGAGGATCTCCACCTTTGACCTTATGGTGATGGGAAGTAACGATGATGTAGCCGTACATGTGAGGCCTAGATCACGACTATGAGGATCTTTGTAGCAATGTCCTTGGACTAGGATGAATTCCCTCCAATAACTATGGATATCAACCTTTTGTTAGCTATTCTACAAACTACTGGAGATGTTTTCCACCTAATTCTCGATGATTTCAATTATTTTAAAGGGACCTTTACGCTACAGAGTGTTAGATGCTTCTTTGAAGACCTAACCATGTTTGGACCAAGACTTTAATGAAGTCTGTAGTTGGATGGTCCTAATAGAATCTAAACTAAGCATCAGTGAGCAGGTGATATGTGAGAATATACTGCTTGACAGCACTGTTGATGACACCTTCCATCATTTTGATGAAAATAGAGTGTCATCTGACACGGCAATAATTGGCTGGATTGGATTTATCCTGTTTTTTTGTGGCCAGGACAGATCGATTTTCCATTCTGTTGAGCAAATGCTTCTGTCATAGCTGGCTAAGTACAGCACCCGAAACATCAGCTTTCCTGCTCTTCTGATGCTGCTTGGCCTGCTGTGTTCACCCAGCTCTACACCTTGTTATCTCAGTTTTTTTTTTCATTTTACTTTGCAGGGTGTGGGTGTTTTTGAGTAAACCAGAGCCATAATAGTTAAATATCCTTTAGAAAGTGGTAATGAGCTGCCTTTTTTAACTGCTGCAGTCTATGGATATAGGTATACTCTCAGTACTGTTCAGGAGGGAGTTTCAAGATTTTCACTTACTGACAGTTAAGAAATTATGATGTAACTTCAAGTAAGGATGGTATGTAGCTTGATGGTGCTGCCATGCATCTTGTGGATTTTGGAGGTTATTGTCCAAGGAATCTTGTTGTTTGCTCAATTTTATCTTGTTGATGGTACATTAGGCTGTCACTGTGGAGAGGGAGTGAATATTGAAGGGGGTGGATGGAGTGCCAAACATGTTGTTTTCCTTGGAAGGGTTGAGTTTCTTGAATGTCGTTAGATCTGCAGTTATCCAAGCATTTGGGAAGTATTCCGTCACACTCCTGACAAAGCTTATAAGTGGTGGGCAGGGTCTGGCGAAACAGAAGGTGAGTTACTTGCTGCCAAATTCCTAGCTCCTGATTTGCTTTTACAACCACATTATTTATCTGGCTTTTCCTGTTCAATTTCTGTTTAGTAGTAACCCCCTGGATGTTGATAATGGTGTTTAGGCAATGGTAATGTCCTAAAATGTCAAGGTTAGCTGTTTAGATTTCATCTTACTGGAGGTGATAATTGCCTGACACTTGTGTTGTATGAGTGTCATTATTATTTGTTGTATCTGGTGCTGCTGAAAGTATGATCTTCTCTATGCACCCTGGGCTGCAACTTGATGATATGCTGAAGTGAAGGAAATGCAAAAGTAAGAAGTTACAGTTTAGGTCGGATTCTGCTGCGTTAATGGCTACAGCGCCTCATGAATGCCCACTTTTTAAAAAAGACTATTCCATTTAGATGCAACACTAAGTCATGTGGATGTAAAAAGATTGCAAAGGGATATAGATAGGCTTTGAGTGGAGAAGAACATGGGACGTGGAGTATACTGTAGAAAATTGTGAAGTTGGCCACTTTGGAAGAAAAAAATAGGAGAACATAATATGTTTAAAATGGAGAAAGTTGAGCAAATATTGGTGTTCTGCGAGAATTGAATGTTCTTGTCCATGGGTTACAAGAAGTTAACAGGCAGGTATATCAAACAATTAAGAAAACATATGGTAAATTATCTTTTCTTGCAAGGAGATTGGAGAATAAAAATTTTAAAAATGTCTTCCAACAATTATACAGAGCACTGGTGAGGCCACACCTGGAGCACTATGTACAGTTTTGATTTCCTTACTAAAGAAAGGATACATTTGCCAGTGGGAATACAGCAAAGCTTTACTAGACTGATTCCTAGGTTGATGGGTCTATCCAATGATGATAGATTGAGTAGATTGAGCTTATTTTCCTAGAATTTATAAGAATGGAAGGAAATCCTTTTGGAAACAAAAACAATTCTTCAGGGAATTGACCATAGTAAATGTGAGGAGGATGTTTCCTCTGTCTGCAGAGTTTAGAACTAGGAATCACAATCCACGAATAAGAGATTGGCTACTTAAGACTGAGATGAGGGGAATTTCTTTTAACTCAACTGTGTAACTCATTCTAGGTCTATTCTCCAGAGCGTTCTGGATGTTTAGCCATTGAGTTTATTCAAGACAGAATAGGTTTCCAGGTGCTAAAGGTATCAAGACATTTGGGGATCATGTGGGAAAGTGGAGGAGACATAGAAAATCAACCACGATCTTATTGAATGTCTGAGCAGGCTAAAAGGGCAAGTGGTTTACCCCGGTCCTATTTATTATGTTCTAAAATAATAGAGTGGACTATATGTCTCTGCAAGGACTTTGCTTTTGTAACTCCCATCAGTGCCATCATAGGCAGATGCATTTGTCTTGGATAGATTAGTCAGGATTAGGTCGAGTTGGCTTCTCCGTCATGTTACCTCAAAATGCGAGAGCCATTCTACAACTAATACGACAGAGAAAGACCACAACAGATTCCCTAATACAAAGGCTGTGTTCCAAAGAAAGCCTGGAGAAACATGGACTTTTCAGCCTGAAAAACAGGTAGTATTCAAGGTAGTAAATAATAGGGAAAAGATTAACTTAGAATTTCACAAGACAGAGTAATAGGACAAAAACAAACCCTAATGTATCATCAGATTAAATTCAAGAGTGGTGAAGGATTGTTGTTCAGGTGGGTTGAATGGCCATTTCTTGTGCATAAGTGTCCTCTTGTCTTCATACTTCCTAAAAAGAGATGTGGCTCTTAACAATTTTCTCCGTAAAGTGTGCAAAACTACAATATTTTTGGGGGTGTTGCAAATAGGAAATCTTGACTCTTCTGTAGATCTCTCTACAGATGTTCTGGTAGCAGCATTCAGTAGTCTTGTGATTAAGGTACTGTTTTGGTCCAGATTAACTTTCCACGTAGCATCTTCTCATAAATTGGCAATAAGCATTCTGTTAAATCTACCAGAAATGTTGCATTTTTGCTATGCTTGTTTCCTCTATCATTTTTTCTAATATGCTTTGTTGCAGCAGTGAACGGACAGGGTGTTACAGTCCCCATGGAGATTGCAGTAACATTTTATTAAAGAGACATTCAAATATCCAGTGATCAACAAGAAGAAAGTATGCCATAAAATTTTGTCTTAAAATAGAGGCCTACTTCATGGTATAAAAAGCAAAATTAAAGCAAAAATCTACAAATTTACCTCAGCTTTAGGCGTAAAATCACAAGAAAATGTAACAACAACCCGGAATTGTACTTTTCCACTGTGGCTCCCCCAGAAAATCTTTGGCTACATATCTAATTTCTTGCGGGTGATTCCTTTATCCTTGGTACCAAACTGGAATGCCATAGCTACTGGAATGCATATCAGCTCTCATCAGTCTTCCTGCTGTTCCCTGAGATATGAGCTGTTTTGGGGTCCCTCGAGCAGCCACCCCGTAGGTGACCTATACCACTTTGTAAGTGCCTAATGATTGTGGACAGTGCAGCAAAGTTTGGCTTTCACTGCACTCTTGCTTGGTATTTCAACCTCTGACAAACATCAGTTTCTGAGATAGTAAATACTGCAGGTGCCGGCGTCAGAGGTAATACACAGTGTGGAGCTGGAGGAACACAGCAGGTCAGGCAGCATCAGAGGAGCAAGAAAGCTGATGTTTCACGTATGGACCCTTTTTCAGAAATGGGGAGGGGGAAGGGAGCTCAGAAATAAGTAGAGAGAGGAGTGAGACTGGGGAATGTCAGTGGGATGGTGATAGGTGAGTGCAGGTAGGTAATGGTGGGGATTGGTCAGTGAGTTGGGAGGAGCGGATAGGTGGGAGAGAAGATGGGCATGCTGTGTCAGGTCAAGGAGGCAGGGATGGGAGGGAGGGTTGGACATGGGATGAGACTGGGGGTGGGGAGATTTCAAAACTGGTGAAATCCATGTTTAGGCCATTGGGCTGTAGGCTCCTGAGGCAGAATATGAGGTGTTGTTCCTCCAGTTTGCAGGTGGTGTCACTGTGACACTGGAGGAAGCCCAGGATGGACATGTCACCCAGGGAGTGGGAGAGAGAGTTAAAATGGTTGGTGACTGGAAGGTGTTGTCGTTTGTCGCGAACAGAGCGCAGGTGCTCTACAAAATGGTGTCCGAGCTTCTGCTTGGTCTCACCGGTGTTGAGGAAGCCACATCGGGAGCAGTGGATGCAGTAGACCAATTGACAGATGGGCAGGTTAGACCCTGTCTAATGTGGAAGATTTGTTTTGTCTAGACAGGGGTTCACCTGCACGTCCGTCAACTTGGTCTACTGCATCCGCTGCTCCCAATGTGGCCTCTTCTACATTGGTGAGAACAAGTAGAGGCTCAGAGATCATTTTGTAGAGCATCAGTTTCTGATCACTGTTTGCTCCTTATGTGCAGCTCTTAGCTGGCTGTCTTTGTCTCTGCCTGTTGAATTCAGTCCTTACCCCTACCAAATTTAAGTCCATTCCGAAACACCTACAGGAAGAATCTCACAACTTACCAGAATTTCAACCTTGGCTGCAGCCAAATTGCTCATTCATGGCAACAGAGGTAACTTAGAATTCAGATAGATGGGCTAATTTTTGGCTAATTAACTGATTAGTTTAAGAACACAATCTTTTGGCCCTGGGTTCAACATGAATAATTCAACTCTCTGACAAAGACAGGACAATGCAGCAAGAATACCCTGTCTCTAGTTAGTGAGCTAAATGAGACCACCTGTTGTTTTATAGTGCTCTCTCTCTCATTTCTAGCTATATTAAACATCACATGTCCTCCTTTGAATTGCTATGACTTGAAGTGTACTTAAAATCCAGTATTCATTGCCTTACCCCTACAAATTCAGTCAATCCAAAACAAAAATATTAATCTGAACTAGAGATAAAAGGTACTGCAGATGCTGGAGAATCCGAGATAACAATCGTGGGGCTGGATGAACACAGCAGGTCAAGCAGCATCATAAGAGCAGGAAAACTTGACGTTTTAGGCCTAGACCCTTCATCAGAAATGGGGGAGGGGAAGAGGGTTCTGAAATAAATAGGGAGAGAGGGGGAGGCGGATAGAGGATGGACAGAGGAGAGGATAGGTGGAGAGGAGGCAGACCAGTAGAAGAGGCGGGGATGGAGCCAGTAAAGGTGAGTGTAGGTAGGGGGGTAGGGAGGAGATAGGTCAGTCCAGGGAGGACGGACAGGTCAAGGGGGCGGGATGATGATAGGAAATGGGGGTGGGGCTTGAGGTGGGAGGAGGGGATAGGTGAGAGGAAAAACAGGTTAGGGAGGTGGAGATGAGCTGGGCTGGTTTTGGGATGCGGTTGGGGGAGGGGAGATTTTGAAGCTTGTGAAATCCATCCACATTGATACCATTGGGCTGCAGGGTTCCCAGGCTGAATATGATTTGCTGTTCCTGCAGCCTTCGGGTGGCATCACTGTGGCATTGCAGGAGGCCCAGGATGGACATGTCGTCTGAGGAATGGGAGGGGGAGTTGAAATAGTTCGCGACTGGGAGGTGCAGTTGTTTGTTGCGAATTGAGCGCAGGTGTTCTGCAAAGCGGTCCCCAAGCCTCTGTTTGGTTTCCCCGATGTAGAGGAAGCCACAACGGGTACAGCGGATGCGGTATACCACATTGGCAGATGTGCAGGTGAACATCTGCCTGATGTGGAAAGTCTTCTTGGGGCCTGGGATTGAGGTGAGGGGGGAGGTGTGGGGGCAGGTGTAGCACTTCCTGCGGTTGCAGGGAAAAGTGCCGGGTGTGGTGGGGCTGGAGGGGAGTGTGGAGCGGACAAGGGAGTCGCGGAAGGAGTGGTCCCTCCGGAACCACCCATGCCCTCCACCTCCTCCAGAACTTCCAATTCCCCGGTCCCCAACACCTCATTTTCACTATGGACGTCCAGTCCCTATACACCTGTATTCCCCATGCAGATGGCCTTAAGGCCCTCCGCTTCTTCCTGTCCTGCAGGCCTGACCAGTCCCCCTCCACCAACACCCTCATCCGCTTAGCCAAACTCGTCCTCACCCTCAACAACTTCTCTTTCAATTCCTCCCACTTCCTACAGAGAAAGGGGGTGGCCATGGGTACCCGCATGGGCCCAAGCTATGCCTGCCTCTTTGTAGGTTACGTGGAACAATCCCTCTTCCGTACCTACACTGGCCCTAAACCCCACCTCTTCCTCCGTTACATTGATGACTGCATCGGCACCGCCTCGTGCTCCCACAAGGAGCTCGAACAGTTCATCCACTTCACCAACACCTTCCACCCCAACCTGAAGTTCACCTGGACCATCTCCAACACTTCTCTCTCCTTCCTGGACCTCTCTGTTTCCATCTCGGGTAACCACCTGGAAACCGATGTCCATTTCAAGCCCACTGACTCCCACAGCTACCTGGAATACACCTCCTCCCACCCAGTTTCCTGCAAAAATGCCATCCCCTGTTCCCAATTCCTTCGCCTCCGCCGCGTCTGCTCCCAGGATGAGACATTCCACTCCCGTACATCTCAGATGTCCTCATTCTTCAAGGACCGCAACTTCCCCCCCACAGTGGTCGAGAACGCCCTCGACCGTGTCTCCCGCATTTCCCGTAACACATCCCTCATGCCCCGTCCCCGCAATAATAACCAAAAAAGAATCCCCCTCGTCCTCACGTACCACCCCACCAACCTCCGAATCCAACGCATCATCCTCCGACACTTCCGCCATCTGCAATCAGACCCCACCACCAAAGACATTTTTCCCTCCCCACCCTTATCTGCCTTCCGGAGGGACCACTCCCTCCGCGACTCCCTTGTCCGCTCCACACTCCCCTCCAGCTCCACCAAACCCGGCACTTTTCCCTGCAACCGCAGGAAGTGCCACACCTGCCTCCACACCTCTTCCCTCACCCCAATCCCAGGCCCCAAGAAGACTTTCCACATCAGGCAGATGTTCACCTGCACATCTGCCAATGTGGAATACTGCATCCGCTGTACCCGTTGTGGCTACCTCTACATCGGGGAAACCAAGCGGAGGCTTGGGGACCGCTTTGTAGAACACCTGCGCTCAGTTCGCAACAAACAACTGCACCTCCCAGTCGCGAACCATTTCAACTCCCCTCCCATTCCTCAGACGACATGTCCATCCTGGGCCTCCTACAATGCCACAGTGATGCCACCCGAAGGCTGCAGGAACAGCAAATCATATTCAGCCTGGGAACCCTGCAGCCCAATGGTATCAATGTGGATTTCACAAGCTTCAAAATCTCCCCTCCCCCAACCGCATCCCAAAACCAGCCCAGCTCATCTCCACCTCCCTAACCTGTTTTTCCTCTCACCTATCCCCTCCTCCCACCTCAAGCCCCACCCACTTCTCCTATCTCCTAACATCATCCCGCCCCCTTGACCTGTCCGTCCTCCCTGGACTGACCTATCTCCTCCCTACCCCCCTACCTACACTCACCTTTACTGGCTCCATCCCCGCCTCTTCGACTTGTCTGCCTCCTTTCCACCTATCCTCTCCTCTATCCATCCCCTATCCGCCTCCCCCTCTCTCCCTATTTATTTCAGAACCCTCTTCCCCTCCCCCATTTCTGATGAAGGGTCTAGGCCTGAAACGTCAAGTTTTCCTGCTCCTATGATGCTGCTTGACCTGCTGTGTTCATCCAGCTCCACGCTTGTTATTAATGTGAACTAGATGATTATGACAGCTATGCAAGTCATCAAACATTTTGTAAAAATAAGTATTTCACTCAAATATTTATGGAGTTGCAGGGAAGCTATGTACTGCCCTGTAAATGTTATAACACATTAACGTTCATATACTGTATGTTTCTAGCTGGTGAGCAAACTTTATTTTAAAACTTGGGTTCTCAACCTTTTACTCTCGGTGGCACTTTCGATGGCGTGCTTTAAACCCGAGTTAATTGTCTCCTGTGATTCCTGGACAGGGCAATGGACAGCACCTACAAATGATGGGATTTGCCCTTGCCTGTCAAAAGATTGCAGAATAGAAGCAAATGTAGCAATGCTCCAGAATCACAGAGCAAACTGGAGGAACAACATCTCATCTACAGACTCAGCGCTTTACAACTTCCTGGACCTAATACTGAGTTCAACACCTTCAGATTGTGAACCCACTCCCATTCCTTCCCTTTTTTTTCGCTTTACTTGTTACATTCTCTGCCACCATGTCCTCTCTCCTCTTGCCCCACTCCAGTGGGACTGTCTGATCTTTCCACTTTGGCAGTTAGACACGCCATTGTCCTGCCATCCTCACATTCCGATCAATTAGTCTACACTATCAGCAACCTTTCTCTCCCAGCACTCCATCCCTACACCATTGCATAAATGCTGTCCTCTCCACACTTCACATTGGCTCAGATGAAGAGTCAGCTAGACTCGAAATGTTAGCTTGCTGTCTCTGCATTGATGCATTCTGACTCACTCTGATTTCCAGCATTTTTCATTTTCAAAAGATTGCAGTATCTTATTTTGTTTTGAAATGATGCAGTGTCCCAGACTCAGCACATTGAAAGTCAGTGAACAGGGCGAGGAACTGTGTATTTCCTAAATCAATTTAATTGAAGCATTGTGAACTTAAATTCATCATAGTTTTATTGGACTATAGGGAGAGACAACTTTCATTAGAGAGGGACAACTGGTGGTGGTGTTAACCTGAGGGATACCATACCTCAGGCAAGGAGAGAGTTTGATAAGGAGAGTGTAGGAAGAGCTGCCTGGTTTATTGTTCACTAGCTCCCTGGTTCTGACACTGGGCCTATGCAGTGGAATGTGGTGTGGTGGAAAACAAAGGAAGCAGATGCTTCAGAGGCAAAGAAACTTTGACTTTATTGAAATACAAGCAAACTTTACAGGAAAACTGGAAAGTGAATATCAAACCTGACTGTTAATGACCTAGCCCTGTCTCACAATTAACCTGACCCCTCAGTTAAGCCTTACAGCTTGATACGGTGGGCTTAATAGTTTCAGTGAGGGTGTTACCAAGTGGCTGACAGAGAGAGGGATTACTTGTTAACCTGAAGTCCTTTCCCACTTCCCTTCCTTAGGGATGCCCTACACCATTTGCCCCCAAACCTTGCCTTCCCCTATCTTAGACAAGCCAAGCTTGGTTAGAGAGTCTCGATGACCAAGGCTCACCCCTGGAGGGGAATGTGATTTTGAGTGGCTCGTGTCCGTAGTTCTCTTGCCATAGCTGGGGCTCTGTGGAGGGCCGCGAGTGCTGATAACTGTCAGTCTGGTGTTGTCTGCCGATGCGGTTAGGCTGTTGGACCTGTCTGGTGAGTACCTTGGGTTTCTTTCCTTTTCTGGTGGTCCTTGCAAGCAGGTTGTTGTCTTGGATGGTAGTGGATGTTGCTGGTGTTGTTCCGGTCAGTGCCCTATGGTTCTGGATGTTTTCGGCCACCTTCAGATGTCGAGTGGAGGTTTGTGGTGGGTTGATGGTATTCAATGATTGTGAGGGCCTCATTCGGTGAGGAGCGTTCATGGAATCCTTGACTCAGATGCATCTGTGGGAACTTGTCTCTCGATTGGTAAGTCTGACCGATCTCCTTTCCCTTCCTCATGGGCTTTGGCTCAAGGATTCCCTTTGCGTGTGGGGCTGCTTCTTGTTCGGACTCTTGAACTCCTCTCACAAACCGCTCACACTGGGCGCGCACAGAGCCCACACCTAGTTGGAATTGGAGCATGTTGCTGGTATCATAGTGCACAGTGCTGGGTTTGGGTCCACCTGTCATGCCCAGCTGCAGACCCCCTCATCTCCTGCCAAAGCTGGTTTCGGCTGCCGAGCCATTGTCCCTCCTCTTGGGGCTGAAAGAACTTCCTGATCACTGGAGGAGGTGTGAATGGCTTTTCAATTGAGGTGAATGGTTTTGTTAGTTTGGAATGCCCAGTATTTAACTTGTGTAGGTAATTGTTAAGTTTTGAATACCAGTATGAATGTTCTTACATCCAAAGGTGAAACAGGTTAACATGTAGTACAATGGTGTGGAATATTTGGTATGTCTGTGCCTGAGCATTGGTTGGAAATTGAATGGTTTTGTACTCCATAGGCTCCAGAAGATCTGATGTTGTTAGTTTCTTGCAGTCTGGCTTCCATTGTTTTAAACTGGGACTAAAAGGGAGTCTTCCTTTAGTTTTGCAAGCTAACCCCTGTTCCAGACATCTACCCCTGGGTTTGCATATTATCCAGTCTGTTCCAACCAGCCTTGTCCTGGTTCAGTTGAGGTCCATGGTTTCTCGAGTCCAAAAGTTCAGTGAATTTTAGGCCCAATGTAATTTCCACAAACTTGCATCTTCAGAGGCTTTTTGTCCAGGGTATATCCATAAGCTAATGGGGATCTTTGCCCCACCTTACAGAGTTACCTCAGCTAGTGCCAGAGTTGAACGCATGCTATTGCTATTACACTGCAAATCAGCCATCCGGTCAACTAAGCAAAACGACAATGCTAGACTGGGGTAGGAAGTTGGATTAGTGATTCAATATCAAATCAGGTATAGCAAGCAAAAAAAGAAAGATTGATCTGGATGAAAAGAGAGGAAAGAGAGACAAAGTGAAAGTGAAGTAAACCAACAACTTTCAACAGGAAAAAATAAATTCCAAGAAATAAAAGCTGATTCTGCACACTTGTATCATTAATCTTCAGGATCAGAGAAGCTGCTGAGCATTATTTGATACAAATGCCATTAAAAGAATCCTTAGACTTGAAACAAACTGTTTTCACTTTCTCCAGAATGTTTAGTTTGTATCTACATGCAAATACAGAAACTTTCACGCAACTCAATGCACTGGAAGGGGAGTTAGACAGCAAGATGAATTTTTCTACAAAACCAATGATAGATTAGCACATCTGAGGCAATAACAGACTGGTTTTCATATTTAGTAAACATTTGCTCTTTCCAGAAGCAGCTGTGGAACTTGAACATAAATAATTACCATTGTTATTCATTTCACCGTTATTTCGACAGCAACGTTTGGGCTTTATTTACTGTTTGTCATCTTAGTCATCACTAACAGCTCTTGAAAGTTTAATTGCATGTAGAGCTCCTCGATTTGTGAGCTTGGCTGTACTGAATATATTCGTTGTAAGATAGTTCAGAATGTGCTCATTACAACTGAGAAGTTGACCTGGAATTTCCTGCAATAACGAGATAAGTTTGACCATTTGGGCCACTGATATTGTTGGTTATATCTTACTCTTTATTGTCCTGTGTTTTGAGTGAGCATGAAGTCATTTGACCTGCTTTAATGGTATGGGAAGTATTTTTGTGGGTGTGGGGATTAGATGCTCGATGTAATGACAAGTTCTCCCAGAGCGTCCTTATGTTCACAGTTAATGACTGAGGATTAAAAAAAAGACATCATTTGTCTGAGTAAAGTTGACCAGAAAGTATTTCCAGGTATTTTGAATAATTCTGAAACACAGAAGACATATTGCTGAAGGTCTACATCCTGTGCTCACCAGCACAAATGACACCAAAATTGGCAGAGTTGTAGATAGTGAGGAAGATTGTCAAAGGATACAGTGGGATATAAATAGACTACAGATTTGGGCAGAGAAATGGCAGATGGAGTTTAATCCAGACAAATGTGAGGTGATGAATCTTGGAAGATCAAAATTATGTGCGAATTATACAATGCATGGCAGAACCCTTAGGCTCATTGACATACAGAAGGTTTGGGCATACAGGTGCACAGATCCCTGAAAATGGCAACACATGTAGATTAGGTGGTCAAGAAGGCAATCAACACACTTGCCTTCATTGACTGAGGCATTGAATATAAAAGTTGGCAAGCTATGTTATAGCTGTACAAAGCTTCAGTTAGGCCACATTTGAAATATTGCATACAGTTCTGGTCACCACACTACTGAAAAAACCTGAATGAGGAGAGGGTGCAGAGAAGGTTTTCTAGGATGTTGCCTGGTCTGCAGGGTTTTAGTTACGAGGAGTGTTTGAATAAACTCGGATTGATATTTAGTGGAAAGGCGGATGCTGAGGGATGACCTGATAGAGGTCTATGAAATTAGGAAGCATAGATAGGGTGGATAGTCAGAGGCTTTTTCCCAGGCTGGAAATGTCAACTACAGGAAGGCACAGGTTCAAGGTGAGGAGGAGAGAGTTTAGGGGAGAAGTGCATTGAAAATATTTCACACAGAGGATGGCAGGTGCCTGGAACACACTGCCAATAGAACTGGTGGAAGCAGGCATGTTAGCAGTGTTTAAGGCAGATCTTGGTAGACACATGAGCGGGAGGTGAACAGTGGGATAGAGACTGCACATGGGCAGCAAGTAGCAGGTCTAAATAAGGATTAGAATCAGCCCATGTTTGGTGGGCCAAAGGGCCTGTTCCTGTGCTGTATCGAATGATATTTTATTGCATATAATGCTATTTTTTGAGCAAACACAGGAACTTAAACAAAGGAGGGAAAGGTGTTGATGGTTTGTCAAGTCATCTTTGGTTGGCAAAGACATTTTCAAGAGATTTTCTAACATTGAGCAAGGTTAAGCAATTTCTTTTAGCTGAGGAAGTCAATTAAATTGGCATTTCATTCAGATACAGACTAAATAGAGAGAGGTAAGATACAAAGCTGAATATCGATGAGGTATGTTGAGTCATGAACAAAGCAAGGAAGTGGGAATCTGAAAGCATTGCCTCAGAGGATAGCTGAGGTGGGAAATCTTTAAAAAGTATTTCGATGAGCACTTGAAATGTCATAACATTCAAGGCTATGGACCAATGGCTGGAAAAAGGGATTAGTGTAGATATAGACTAGTATTTGTCGGTGTGGACTTGATGGGCTGAAGGGCCTCTTTCATACTGTGTGATTCTTTGATTTAACAAGTTATAATCTCTGTTTCATTGGCAACTTATCACTGCCACGTGAGAACCACCCATGCCATTTGTGCAAAGTGCAAGGCGCTCCCAACATTGAGACTTCTCGCGTGATTATGTGAAAAATCTCACCATAGCCTACGCCACTCAGATCCTTATAAGATTCCACCTATTGTCTTTTAGTCTACAGAACAGGAGAGTGAAAAAAGGTGTAAATCCATAAAAATCATAATCAACCTAGTTTTAAATGGAGAAAAGTATGATAACTACTTCTTCATGATTTTTGGTGCAGGAATGCAAAATTCTGAGACACTGTGGTGGAATATCTTCCTTCATGATGAAGCCTTTACCCTGTGCTGCTTAAGCTTTCCGACATTCTGGATGCACCACTTGTGCAAATGCTGAGGCCATTATCTTCTCCCATCAATATGGGACTTCTGGTGTCTTTAACATGTGTGTTCAGAATAATACGCCATTATAATTTGATCCCGTAGTTGCACATATTACGTAAGCAATTTATGATGTTTATATGTGATGTTTCCATATCCATTGGAATGGTGTGTAAACTCCATTTGAAAATAATTTATAATACAAAATAAATTTGGTCAGTTTCAGTCTTTTGAGTGGCCTCACGGTTCAAAATACACAGTGCAGTACTGAATGAAGAAAGGGTAGTTTGTGTGGGAAATGGAGAATTTTACATTGGTACAAACAAAAGTGAGATCATTTTTGCAGGCAGTTAAGATACCTTGTCACAGCACAGTAAAAATGTATACATTATGCACTTACCTTGCTGAAGCAAACTGACATTGATGACTGAGGTGAGTTGGAAGCAACACAAATTGAAGGTCATCATTAAAGTCATATGGTAAATTATAATTTTTTTTTAAAAACTACAAAAATCTCTCAAGGATGTGAAGTGCTAACAATTTCACTCTGTTGTGGAGGATTCAAGGCAACATTCATCCTCACCATCCACATGCTATAACACAGATTTCAAGTCAATATTTGTGACAGAGTCATCTTGTTGGGTTGCCTTGGTGTGCAGTAACACAGCAACTAAGTCCACCTTGATGGAGACTCATAAAATCAGAGTGGTTCCATGTTTTTTAGAATATAAGACGGCTGTGTGAATGACCCAGAGGAGATTGTATATTTCATGCTTTAATGAAAGCTCACAGACCTGAAACATGAACTCTGTTTTGCTTTCAGCAGATGCTGCCAGACCTCTTGGGTATTTCTAGCTTTTCTGTTTTTATTTCAAATCTCTAGCATCCACAGTATTTTGCTTTTTTTTAATTTCTTCAGTTCTTAATGGATTGAGGTGATTTTCAATTCAAGCTAATTGTCTGCAGGATCGCTTTCCTTCATCTGCTGAAGAGGCGAGGGTCTTTTATAGTCCTGTCCATATCACCTACTGGCTTGAGTTCTACATAAACTTTTCAATGGGTTGACGAAGCAGAATTCCTCATGCAGTCTGGCAAGAACACAGACACATCCACTTGCTACTATGGGTAAACATGTGCAAGAACCTTGTGGTGCAATGGTAATGCCCCTGTCTCTGAGCTAAGAGCACCTTGGTTCAAGTCCCACCTGGTGTGGTGGTGCATAACAACATCTCTGAATAGGTTGATTTAAAAACATTTAAGGAATAAGACAGAATTCCCAGTAGAAACAGGTTCTGCCCCCTTTTCAACTTCCTGATCAAGAAATCCTTTGGGTTCTTGCCTTAGGGTGATCATAAGTTCAGAGTGGAACAGTTTACTTTTCATGCAATCATTAATGAAAATCAACTGTAAGTTTTGTTTTGTTTTTTTTTAAAGGTTTTCCTGCATTTGCTTTGGTGAAATATTAAATGGCGCAAAACTGGATGCAATTTTCAATGTAACTACGTACCTAAGCTGTTATGATTGACGGTCACGAAATAAACAGTTTCCTTCAATGTTTATTGTGCCACATTGAGTTATGAACTGAAGTGAATTAAAATAAATGCATTTTTTACTCCCCATCTTGTCTCATTTTTAGATTTTAACAAAAGTAGCCTCTGTAATAGAGACACTAGTTGATTATTTGGCTGTCACTATCTTAAAGTTATTGTGTCCCAGTTATCAAATATATCCAGATATATGATTTATATTTGGCACCTTTGCAACTGCATGGAACATAAGTTATGCTTGTTCATTTAAATTCTCAGTTATATCTGAAAGAACTGGGATACAGAGTTAATTTTTTTATACGAACACTAACTTATTGCTGTCGTTTACAATGTTTGACCAGATTTGGACCAGGTTGCTTAATGCTTAGCATGGTTAGTTTTACTCATCAAGACATTATCGGACTCCAGGGAGTGCTTTGTTGTGTTCACAGAACCAACTTTTTTTTTGTTGCTTCTAAGAATGACTGGCACTGTGTAAATCTTGAGAACTAGAACTTTAAATTGCCTTGGAAGCTGCACTTCAAAGCTGTTCCTGAAAATGAATGCTTGGAGTCCAGCAGATCTGAAAATGAGAAAGCGGAAGATTTGAAAGTGATTTTGTTGGATCAAATAAATAAGAAGTGTAGCTGACATTGACAATTAGGTTCAGAGAGAAAAGTGGCAGAAGTAAGAACACACGACTTTTATGTATTGAAGGATTTACATTCTGCCTGCTTTATTTACAATTGTGCCTTGGTGCTTCATTGTACGGTTGAGCTCTCATATTACACTAACAGGAATTTCTGTCATTTGAGTAGCTTCGTCATTCTCACACTTGTGTTTATTTGTTGCAAACTTAAATGGCCTGCCTGCCCCAGGGATTGTCATCTTTCAAGACATAACAACAGGCTAACTGCTAGTGTCTAAATCATTAAACTGTTTTCAACAATGGACATGTTCATATCCACCTGGATGTGTTGCTAATTTATTTTCAAAAGTGCAAGTTAACAATATTTCACCAGATATCCCTTTGTGATTTTCAGGTTTTCAAAACTGGCAAACAAGGGGGTGTTTATAATGTTTGTATCTGGAGGACATGATGCATTGTCATTTATGATTTATAAATTATTTTTCAGTATTATCCTAAGAAATCCTTTCATAATAGCTATCCACGTCATTTTCAGTATTCTAGTCCATTTACCTGCATGTGCACTTTTTCTGTGTGAGTGTATCAATTAAAGTTAGTAAACTGATAAAAAAAGATTTTGCCAGTTAATTTTTGATTAAATTCAATGATACCATAAGACTGGTAAAATTCCAGAGCCTGTTTTTATTACATTTAATTGTATAAACCTATACAGTTCTCTTCATGTTTTGCAGGAAACAAAAAAACAGAGTAATTGATATTTTTTTGGAGTGGCAGGCAGTGTCTTGTGGGGGGTACCACAGGACCCAGTGCTTGAAATCCAGCTAAGCACATGCATTAATGACTGAGATGAGGGAACTAAATGTAATATCTCCAAATTTGCAGATGGCACAAAGCTAGGTGGGAGGGTGAACTGTGAGAATGATGCAGAGATGTTTCAGTGTGATTTGGATAAGTTGAAAGAGTGGGCAAATGCGTGACAAATGAAGAATAAGGTGGATAAATGCAAGTTTATTCACTTTGGTAGCAGATACAGAAAAGCAGATTATTAACTGAATAGTGGTATATTGGGATGGGCAAATGCAAACGAGATCTGGATGCCCTTTTAATCAGTCGCTGAAGGTAAGCAAGCAGATTCAGCAGGCAATGGAGAGGGCAAATGATATGCAAGTAGCCTAAGTAGAAGATTCATACTACAGGATCAGGGCTATTTTGCTGCAGTTGTACAGGGCCTTGATGAGATCATACCTGGAGCATTATGTATAGTTTTGTTCCCTTTTTCTGAGGAAGGATGTTCTGACTATGGAGGCAGTGCAACAAAGGTTTACCGGACTTATCATTGGGATGGCAGGAGTGACGTATGAAGAGAGACTTTGGACTGCATTCACTGGAGTTTACAATAATGGGATGATCTCATAGAAAGTTGTAAAATTTGAACAAGGTAAACATAGGAAGGATGTTCCAGATGACGAGGGAGTGCACAAAGAGAGTTACAGTTTAAGAATACGAGGTGGTCCATTTAGGACTGAAGCGAAGAGAACTGTCTTCACCCAGAGACGTGAAGTGAAGCTGGAAATAAAATTGAATATATTATTAAGATTCATTTCTAGATGAAGGGGATTGAAAAGTAGGCAAATTGTGTCAATCCGCATGCAACCTTGATTAAGAGTCTATGGAATTATCTGTCACAGAGAGCAGTTGAGTCCAAAACATCAAATGTTTTCAAGAAGGCATTAAATATAGTTTGTTGGGCTAAAGGGATCAAAAGGTTTGTGGAGAAATTGGGAGCAGGGTAATGGGTTCAATGATCAGCCCGTATTATATTGAACAACAGAAAAGGCTCAAAGAGCCGAATGGCCTACTTCAGCTGCTGTTTTCTATATTTCTGGTTACTCAGGTGGATACAAAATTTTCCTAACTGTGGTGCCAAATTCTTGTTCAGCTGCCGTACCAACTGACATTGTAAGGGGAGGCCATTAGCCTTTGTACTAATCATGTTCATTTGATTGGTGTGGCTACAACCATTATACTGTATTTCACTAACTTTTTCAGGCCAGCGGCTAGTCCGTTGGCCTGTAACTCTTTTCTTTAATTAAATAATAAAGATACACAAGAATGCACTTTAAAGTGATCCATTTTAAAAAGGCACTGCTAATAAAACTATAAAAGAAAAAAAAATCAATAAAATTAAATAATATTATCACCTAACAACTTTCCCTCTGGTGTCTGGCCACTGAAACATCTCTGCATCATTCTCACAGTTCACCCTCCCACCTAGCTTTGTGCCATCTGCAAATTTGGAGATATTACATTTAGTTCCCTCATCTCAGTCATTAATGCACGTGCTTAGCTGGATTCCAAGCACTGGGTCCTGTGGTACCCCCCACGAGACACTGCCTGCCACTCCGAAAAATATCAGTTTATTTTGTTTATTATTACCAAACAGATGTGATGTATTTCTTGACCAGGGCAATAGGGCACATGCTGAGCCATGGAAGAGATAAGCGAACGGAGCTTCTACCACTGAGGTCCTCTTTCACTTTAGAGTGTGATTCTGATCATAGATTTTGTGTTTTGTACATCTTCCTCCAAAAAAGAAATGGCAGGAGCTCCATGACTAACTACAGTGTCTTTAAATAAATCATTTAGAGTCGTGGAAATACTAACAGCAAATGTTTGGCACAAAGGCAGACCATTTTGTACAATGTTTATGCTTCATATAACCTTCCTCATATTTCACCCTTCATCAACACAGTCGTTTATCTCTGTCCATCTCACATGCTTATCTCTTTGCTGGCCAATGCACCCATGCTATTGACCTGAACTTATTGCCCCGGATTTTTTCTTCCACACAAATAGAAACATTTTCTCAGTATGTGCTGCATTAAATACTTTGATCGTTTTGTAGACATCCTTCAGTTTTTTTTTTCTTTTCAGGACAGAACTTATTGCCTGTTCATTCTTTCCTGATAGGAATGCCCTGTCAATTCTGAAATTATCTTTACAAATTTACTTTTTCACCTTTTAACAGTGCCACTATATCCTTCTTACAATGTAATTATCACAACAATGTAAAATGTGTCTGGACCATGATTGTATGCAAATTAAACACACCTTCACTACTTCTCAACTTTCTTCTTCTAGAAATGATTCTTTATCACTTTTCTTTCTCACATGATGACCGCTTAGCTACTTTAGGCAATTGCTTGCTTCTGTATTCCCAGATGTTGTGCTTGTCTGTTTCATATCCTTTCAAGAAATGCTCACAATTTTCAGTTTCAGATTGGGGTAAAGAAGTCAGGACCAGGGATGTACAATTGTTGGCTCAGAGTTTCATATTATATGCCATAGTCATAGAATCCCTGGAGTGTGGAAACAGACTCTTCAGCCCAACAAGTCCACACTGATCCTCAGAGCATCCCACCCAGACCCAACCCCCTATTACCCACTTAATCTACACATCCCTGAACACTATGGGCAATTTAGTATGGCCAATTCACCTAGCCTGCACATCTTTGGACTGTGGGAGGAAACCAGAGCAGCTGGAGGAAACCTACGCAGACATGGGGAGAATGTGCAAACTCCACACAGACAGTTACCCGAGGGTGGAACTGAACCCAGGTCCCTGGTGCTGTGAGGCAGCAGTGCTAACCACTGAGCCACCGTGCCACCCTAAAAATCATTGCAGCAAACACCCACTGCAGTGACTCGGATTGGTGCCACTAATTCATGTCAACATTGGGGTTGGTGGTCATGTGAGTGGGAAAGAAAGAGGAATCGCTCAAAATAGGGGCCCAAATTAAACTGTTTTTGAGGGCTGTCATTTCACTGTTGTAAGAGTAGAATTGAATGGGGATAGAAATTTTGAGTTCCAGAATATCGCAGGAGAGCATGAAGCTTGGTACCTGAAGCAATATGAATGATTCTTTCATTCAAATCTGGAAGCCGGAGAGACAAGGGAAGTTCTCTTCCTGCAGGAGGCCACCTGTCCAGACTAAACAGGTTTGGATGGGCATAGCTGACAAAGTCAGTTGAAGAAGTGATGTCTGCAGAAGTTGGTTACTGTGTAGAAGATGCTGAAAGACGCACTCCGGCAAGGTGAGTGCACAACCAACTTCTGGGTAGGCTTCTGTGTTTTCCACACAGGACACACATCAGCTGAGGACTGCAGGGTGCAGTACTTGTCCAGATCACTTACTGATCCCTTAGACTAGCTTTGATCAGTAGCAATGATGAGGATCTGTAAATACTGAAATATGTAGCTCCCAATGAAAGGAGCAGTTGGCATTAGCTGTGGAGGACAGAAGTGGATTGCATTTACATACCAACATGTAAATTAAGAGCAGCTGTAAGCCATTTAGCTCCTCACGCCTGCTGTGCCATTCTGTAAAATCATGGCTGTTCCATCCATGTTGTGAATTCTACATTCCCAACTATCTCCAATAACTTCTGTTTCCTTCACCTTAGAATAAAAATCGATCTACATCTGTCTTAAAAATGTTCAATGACCACACCTTATGTGGCTGAGAGTAACAAAGTCGAATAATCCTCTGAGAGAGAAAAGTTTTTTCATCTTTGTCTTAAAAGAGTGGCCCCTTGTTTCTAAACAGTGTCTCAAGTTCAAGACTCAGTCACAAGAGGAAGTATACTTTCGATGTCTACTTTATCAACAATGTTCAGGATCTTATCTTCTTCAATCAAGTAATCTCTTTCGCTTGTGAATTGCAGTGGGCACAAGCTCAGTCTGTCCTACTATTTCTTACTTGTTATCACTGGGCAAGGGAAGCAACAGCAAATGTCTGAAGTAGACCCTTACATCTTACAAGTACATCCTCCATATTATCCAGTAGGATCTGGCAGGGATGCCTGAGGAACTAAGAACATGTGTTTATTCCATGTTAATTGAGGGATAGTTGGGTGAGAACTGCATATGTTTGCAAATATGAGGAATGAGTAATTGAAGGATTAGAGTTAGAGGTGTGTGAGTTGGAATAAAACTCTGATTGTAAAAGCAAATGCTTGGACTGTATCTAACCTACATTGAACCTCTTGTGTTTAACATATTCACCAGCGCAGACATAGTCACCTTGGAGTGTCCTGACATACAGTGAGATAGGGTGCCACTGGGTGAGGAGCATGAGGCTAGTGTGCATGGAGGTACCAGAGGTAGAAGTGGTTCTGGCCAGTTGCCCTCTGAGAAGGACAGATGGGCGTAGCGCGGGTACAGATTTGGACTGATTTGGACTTTCAGCAATTGGGCACAGTCAGACACAGGATGCAGGCCACTCTTTATAGCCTTGACTGTGTTGGGACAGCAGTGGTGATAGTATATGAATATTTGATTTGATTTAGTGTAGTCACATGTACCTAATTACAGTAAAAAGCTTTGTTTTGTGAGCAGATCATGGGGAACAAGGACATACAGATCATAGGATCATCTTCAAAAGCTGAAGATAACAGCAAGGAGGATGAGTATGCCACACTTGCCGTAATTATCTTTGGCTTCTTGGATCCTTTTGATAGAAGGAGGAGAAGTGAAGGAGGTTGCCCCTGCAATGATTAACATGTGCCTCTTATGATGACGCTACACCAATACGACAGGGTATGAGATCCTCTGCAAAAAAGGCAGTGATGTCTCTTACTCTGCCCAGAGAGTCACAGTCAGCTGTAGCGCTGGCTTTCAATTATCTCAAGGAAGCTCAGCTTTCATCAATAGATCCATTGCTGAAGGTATGGCTTGTGTTTGCCATTTCCCTTGTCTTCTCTTCTGCTTCTCTAGTGACTGGGGTACTCCCTTTCCTGCAGAGGATAATGTTCGTATTCACCACTGTGTCTGAAATCTTGAGAGCCAGCTGCAATCTCCCTTGTGCTCAGACAGCAACTCTGCCATTCCAGTTGTTTTTTGTAGTCTTTCTTCCTCCTCTTGCGTCTCTACAATGACTGTGCACTCTCTGCACCACCAATCTGAGCCAATGGGCTGAAACCCTTTCAGTGCAATTCACCTTTTTCAAGGAGTCCAACTAATTCTGTTGGATGACCACAACATGTTCACCAATGTACATGTCTCCGTTCAGCTGGTCTGTCTCAGATAGTGCCTGCAGCCCGTGAAAATCCCAACATGCCCTTAATGAGCTCTTTCCCAATGTTAATTGGCCTGTGCAATGAAGTGTGTGCAATTGTGGGGCCAACCTCCCCTCCCCTGCTCTAATGATACTTGTACATGCTGGGAATGGCATTGGGAAACTGACATGCATGCCCCCGCTGGTTTCTGCAAACATTTTAAGTCTCCATCTGCTTCTGTCCCTGAACCAGACATGATGCATTCAGGCCAGTTGGTATTTATTTCTCCTGCTAAAATGCACAATTCCACACTCAATCTATACTGGAATTAATTTGCAATTTACTTGCCTAATGTGTTCACTTATTGATATCTTCTTGTGCTTGCCAGGCCCAATTGACATTACTCCAGTTTGG
This sequence comes from Ginglymostoma cirratum, assembly GCA_024137785.1. NCBI lineage: Eukaryota > Metazoa > Chordata > Chondrichthyes > Orectolobiformes > Ginglymostomatidae > Ginglymostoma > Ginglymostoma cirratum. The sequence goes on along the minus strand of JAHRHZ010000019.1, from coordinate 45,318,174 downwards.
TGTTGTTCTTTAATGAAATTACTTCGGGGGAAATTGCCAAAATAACAAGGAAGCAACAAACTTTTGGGTCTGCATTAGTTCCAGTTGGCTGGCTACGATCAATCTTGTTGCTGTCTGTCCCAAAAAGGAAATCCAACATCAAATGAAAACAGAAAGTATTGCAAATATTCTAGGTCTGACAGTATCTGTGGGCTGAGAAATGGGGTTAACAAATGTTATCTCAGGCTTATGGTTAGGACACCAGCATAAAGATTAAAAGGGGTCATGGCCCCACACTATGTAGGGACAGTGAGATAATAATGTTTTTCCCTTAAGTTATTAATTAGTGGCAAGAGGGAGTGTTTGCCATCCAGTTAAATATGGAAAGTAGATTTGCACATTGGAAGGTTCTTCAGCTCAAAAGATTATGATGCCTGCCATTTCAGGAGAGAGAGAGAGAGAGAGAGACGGGGACGTCGTTTATATTTTAATGTGTTTTCTGGTAACGGGCCACTATTATAGAGGAAGAATGTCTCCAGGAAAGACCTGGCTCCTGTGACAGCAGCGATGATCCGTTAGCCGTGGAGGACCTTGAAAGTCATCGTGGAATGCTCAGAAAGCTGCCTTACAGGCAGTGCTCTCCCTCAATATGGTAATATCCTCAAGTTGGTAGAGGGTGCTCTTGCCAGGCCATTATTAGCAGCTCAAGGACCTGAAATGGCTCACAAGCTAGCTTTGACCAACCACCTGAATTATGTGCTGTGGTTTTCTTTTTAAACCAAAGAATTGCACATTTGAGTGCATTTTAGCTTTCAATAACATTTATATTTGTGTAAAGTTCAGTTTGTTCTCCTTGGATTCAGTCAGGCAAGATCTATGAGCTGGTAGTACGCAATTATGCAGTGACATTTAAAATGAATTTGTAAAGAAACGTTAAAGAGCAGAATACTCTGAAGTATTTGTTTGTGGTAGGCTCTAATCTTGATAAATATGCACAAATAAAGGTATTTATTTTTAATGGAGTGTAGATTGGATGGGACCTACCAGCAATGTGTAAGGTACTTGCATATTGTTTGCTGAACAGAAGAAGGTGTTCTGATGGAAGTGAAATCATTGCGACAATTATGTTGGAAGGCCTGTTGAACTTTTGTTGTTCTTTGATGAGAATATTCTAAATGACATGCATGGAAATAAACGTAGCTATGATTAAATCAATTAGTATTTCTTCAGACAGAAGAGGCAACAGAACAAACTGCAGACATTTTTTAAAAGATTGAATATAGACACCTTTGATACTTAGGTTATTACCTACTTTGTCGTCGTCTTTCTTGTCAACACTGCAAAAATTGAGATTGAGCTTGAGCTTGAATGACTGTTGAAAGACTTCATTTTCATTTTTGAGTCAAGTTAACTTCCCGTCGGTGCCAAAAAGGGAATTTTCTTATTTACTGTTGTAACAGAGACATTGATTATTCTGAATTTGATTATTCCTCCCTAGTCTAAAATCACAATGTGAAGAATTGATCCAAGCAATCAAAGTGAGCATTAAACCACTTGCAAAAGGTTTGAGTTCAATCCCAGAGGAGTCAGCATGGCTTTTTTTTTTAATGTTTGTGCAAGAACTGAGGAAACTGTCCAAAATGCATGGCTGTTGGATTTGTCAATGCTGTAATAAGAGACAGTGGATGGTATTTAATGTAGGAGATGGATATCTTGCCTGTCACCTGCAGCAGCCCATGTCACCTGTTTTAGGGAAGGCTGCCACATTAAGGGCCACTGAACCATTTAGCTGGACTTCTTGAAGTCAAGGACCCTGGGAGGGGAAGTCCCACCTAGCTAGAATTGCTAGTTAAGTAATGGACAGAAACTCTGTTGCATGATAGCAACACCAGAGTGGCTGCTGCAGACTAGACACTCACCCAAGACCTGTACTGTTGCTGAATCCCAGGTTACAGGTGAGTGATTGTTACAGAGGTAGTAGGAACTGCCGATGCTGGAGAATCTGAGATAAAACGTTGTGGAGCTGGATGAACACAGCAGGCCGAGCAGCATCAGAGGAGCAGGAAAGCTGACGTTTCAGTTTGAGACCCTTCTTCAGAAATGGGGGAGGGGAAGGGGATTCTGAAATAAATAGGGAGAGAGGGGGAGGCGGATAGAAGATGGATAAAGGAGAAGATAGGTTGAGAGGAGACAGACAAGTCAAAGAGGCGGGGTTAGAACCAGGGAAGGTGAATGTAGGTGGGGATTTAGGTGGGGGATAGGTCAGTCCAGGGAGGACGGACCGGTTAAGGAGGCTGGATGAGGTGAGTGGGTAGGAGATGGGGGTGGGGCTTAGTTCATCCCTCTCCCACTGCAACCCTCTTGTACTGTCTTCAGCTCTGAAACTGCTTGACCATGTCCTAAAGCAAACCAGGTACTACAGCCACATTACCTTTCTGAGTACCTGCCTACGGAACCGAATCATCCCCAACAGGCTAAAGTCTACATTTAAACCTTCCCAATTTCCCCAACCGCGACGACCACTACATTCAGAACGTTGATAAATGAAGCAAGTGCTACACCTGCCCCTACACCTCCCCCCTCACCCCCATCCCAGGCCCCAAGAAGACCTTCCACATCAAACAGATGTTCACCTGCACATCTGCCAATGTGGTATACTGTATCCGCTGTTCCCGTTGTGGCCTCCTCTACATCGGGGAAACCAAGCGGAGGCTTGGGGACCGCTTTGCGGAACACCTATGCTCAGTTCGCAACAAACAACTACACCTCCCATCGCGAACCATTTCAACTCATCCCCCACTCCTCGGACGACATGTCCGTCCTGGGCCTCCTGCATTGCCACAATGATGCCACCCGAAAGCTGCAGGAACAGCATCTCAAATTTCGCTTGGGATCCCTGCAGCCCAAGGGTATCAATGTGGACTTCACAAGCTTCAAAATCTCCCCTCCCCGATGACATTCCAAAACCAGCCCAGCTAGTCTCCACCTCCCTAACCATTTCCTCCCACATCAAGCCCGACCCCATCTCCTACCCACTAACCTCATCCCCCTCTCTCCATATTTATTTCAGAGTCCCCTTCCCCTCGCCCATTTGTAAAGAAGGGTCTCAATTTGAAACTTCAGTTTCTTTCCTGCTCCTCTGATGCTGCTCAGCCTGCTGTGTTCATCCAGCTCCACAACGTTTTATTACAGGTGAGTGATGGTGGGTGGTTCATGGAATGAGGGTGTCAGGCATGAATGGGGAATGGCGAGAGGTTCAACAACAAGCTCTTGGTGAGCCTACCTTTCTAAATCTGCTGTCCCTTGATTATTAGTGTCTTTGAACATGGGGCCTCACCCTCCGTTCCAAGACCCTGCAAACAACCCTGCATTGGTTAGCTTGTAGTCCTTCCCACATCATGAACCCGAGAACACTAGATTAATACAAGTGGCAGAAGGTTGAGGCTCTTAAATGGACTTTAATTTGCCTACTTAGCAACCTCAATTTGTGACAATATAGGTAGATTTACAACCAAGTTGTCACAATTCTCTTCCCTCCGGGGATTCCTCTTGAGATTTTTAAGGGCTATTTCTTGGTTTTTCAGGAGATTCATTTTCATTCTCACTTGTTAATGTAGTACACAATACAGTCACTTAGCAACATTGTCTTCTGCATTTATTAACATTGGGGTATTTGGACCCATACAGAAGCATGAATTAGGAGAATTCATTTAGATCATGAATCATTATCAGTCCTCCATTAAATTTAAAGCCACAACACTCAAGGAAACCATTGATTTTCTTGATACCATAGTATTTAAATTGGGACTATACTGCAAGCACAATTTGACAACTCAAGTTTTTGTTTAAACTAACTGACACACATTTTGACACACAAAAAGCCATCACCAAAACCCACCTTCCAGATTGGTGAGATCATAGATAATGCATTTCCATCACATATTCACAAAGCTGGAATATTTTGACCAAGTAGTTTTTTTTACTGCATCTCAGATATGAATTTTAAATTTGAGTTTAATAATTGACACTGTTCATTATGATTGCATCCACTGCATTTCTTTCCAAAAAGTAGCTCCTGAACTTACGCAGCCTTCAGGTAGAGATTCACGTATATTTCGAAGTAATTCATTACTTTAGTGATTTCACGTTGGCTTCCAGTTAATTAAGTCTTTCCAGGTAACTAATTCTTTCTTTGTTGACAGGTTTAAAACTGTTCCCTTTACTTTGCAGGTTGCGACCATCAGTCCTCCACCTCCCCTCACCCCACCATCGTCACCACAGTGCAGCCTTACTATCCCCTCCCCTTCATTGCAGACTGCCTTTTCCAACCACCTCAGACTTGTAGTCTCTCTGTTTCTGCCACCCAAACTTTGTACTCACTCTTCTTCTCTCCCTTGCCGTTTCAGGCTCCCCATCTCTCTCAAAGTGCCCCCACCCACTTCAGCCTCCTCCTCTTTCCCACCCACTTTAATTGTAGCCTCATTCACTCCTCCAGTCACACCTTATTACAGCCTCCCTCTCTCACTCCCCCCACCCCTAATTACAGACTTATCCTTCCCTCCAAACCCTGCGCCCCAGACCCTGCAGATGGCTGCCTTGACAAAAGAGAAGTTTCCAGCCCTAGCAACCTAGGAATTTACCACCTGACTCTGGCAACAAGGTAGCTGGCTCCCTTTCCTGGCGTAAAGAAGACTGGCTCCTAGCTCTGGTGAAAAGGCGGCTCAGTACAATCCTTGGCCAAATGCAAGACCCACTCCTCATGACTTCTGAGAACGGGCAACTGACTGCTTGACCGTGTCACTCCCTGCTACCCAGGCCTTGGTGTCAAAGCTCTCACCACTCCCCTGGCATCTCCCTTACCACCAGCAATTTCTATTCTAACTGCTCACAATGCATTCCATCGCAGGTTGACTCTCTCCAGGATTTGGTTCTGACAGGCTCTTTAAAGAGCCTGAGAGATCTTGACAGCATGGATAGTGGAAGGAAGTTACCCCTTGTAGAAGGGATGTGAGCTAGGAGAGACAGTTAATAAACAAGATATCTTTTATTTGAGGTGGAGACGAGGAGAATTTCTCATTTGAGGGTCATGAGTCATACGAACATATGAACTATGAACAGAAGCAGCTCAGTTAGTCTCTCAAGGCTATTCTGCCATTCAGAAGACCACAGCTGATCTGATTTCTACACATTTCTGCCTACCCTGGAGAACATATTACCCCCTTGCTTATGAATAATCCATCTACTCTGCCTTAAAAATATTCAAGGGCTGTTCTTTCACAGCCTTTTGAGGGAGAGAGTTTCAAAGATTCACATCCTTCTGAGAAAATAATTCTTCTTATCTATGTTTTAAATGGATGATCCCTTACGTTGAAGTCTTCAAACATCGTTTAGAACTCCCTTTCCCCAAAATCAGAGGAGGTGGAGTTATTGAATAGTTTTTAAACGTAGATAAATTCTTGACTAACAAGGGAGTCAAAGGTTGTCAGGAGTAGTTAGGAATGTGTGAAGTTAAGACTATGTTCATAACAGCCATGATCTTACTGAATGGCAGAACAGGCGAAGAAGGGCCAAGTAGTCCACTCCTGCTCCTAATTTGTCTGTACATTTGAATGCCACAGGTTCTTAAAGCTCCGTAGTGAACAAAGTTTTCTGACTGCAATCAGAAAACGTCTTTGGTCATTCCATGTCCTCAGTTTTCAAGGTTACACTGCCTCCTGTGTTATGAATTTGGAATTCAATAAAATCTCCTTCTGGATCCAAACAAACATAAGCTCCCACTGGTATTGGTGGTTTTTGTCAGCCTCTGAAAAGGAAGGAAAAGCAATGTTCTCTTATTGAATCAGATTTTTTTTTGCACAAATTTCCAGAATATTAATTTTTCTGTTTTAGGACTTAACTTTCTTGGTCACTGCGTGGCTTACCCATCTTCTGTTTGAGTTGTTCTATGTCAAATCCCTTTTGTACTATCCCACACACAACTATTTTGGAAACATAGAAAAATAAAATTATACTTCTGCTCATTTTTAACAGCAGGGATTGTGTGATTCACCAATAGAAAACACTGTATGAGGGACAGTCCAGATTTTTTTACTGGCAGTTATTAAATTGAGATTTATATTTCATGCAAGTGGTGATTTCTCTTTTTATCTTATGGGTAATAAGCCTTCATTAAAAAAACTGCCTTTTTAGCCTCTTTATGCTTTCAGTTGTTCCCTACCCCCTTGCCAAGTTGCTTTCAAGAAGATGTTTATGAATGCAAGATGTGACTGACAATAGAAACCCAAGCCTGCTGTATTTTCTACATTCCTGACAGTCAAATGAAATGAAATATTAATGAAATGTTTGACTATTTGCAGCAATCAATTTCTATCAAATAATCATAAGCAGATTCAGCCATGAAGTGAGTCTTGGAAAGCTATGGGAAGCATGGCTCCAAAGTCACTGGCTTATGCCAAACATGCCATGTCTCATTTCATCATTGACTGTATTTCAAAGTATTGACCTTGATTTTGCAGTGAACAGCAGATAACTCCATCAGATATTCATTACTTTGAAACCTACTCACAGACTTCCAATTATTTGCACTGAAACTAGCTGCAATTCGATATTCAGAACAGGATAGCACTTCTTCACGAATCTGGGACCACTGTGAATGGGGCAAGCAGCCATATCAAGGAATTCCTACTGAATCATGCAGAGTCTGAACCAGAAAATTCAAGTTAGAATATTCAAATTCAATGCTAAATCATGTACCGAAAAAAGAAGGCAAGAAAACTAGGATTAAAAAAGATAGAAAAAGTTTGAAAAGTACTTAATTTGGATGAAATCTCTAACAGTGCTAAAGTCAGAGAGAATGAGATGCCATGCTTCTAAATGTTAATTTATAGTGCCAGCGAGGCACTTTGACATGCATTAAAAGTCATTACACAGCTTTGCTCGCTTACTTGAGCGAGCGAGTATTGATGTACTGCAGTGTGTTCAGTGTTCATTTAAGTTCTGCAGGTTCATGTTTCATGTATTTCAAAACGGTGTCTATCGGTAGATATTATAAGATTTCAGCTTCTGAAGGAGTAGGACTGCTTGTTCAGCCAGCTTCATGATTTCCGTATTGATAAAAATCTGTGCAGTTGCCAGAAGTTGCTGTCCAATTTATTCGTGAATGAAATTGCACACATAGAGTCTCATGGTTATTTATTACAGCAAGTTTCTTATTACTATTTCTTATTTTTAAAATCATTATTTTCTTTTCGTCCATGAGCTGAAATTTACCAGGAATTGGCTGTGTCACTTTTGTTAAGTTTCACGGAGAGATTCTCTCCATGAGTCCCTGCAGGTTTACTTGCACTGTCATTGCTCATTATTGAGGTATCACACCCCCATGGCACTTCGCACATCTGATGTTAACCCGATTCCCCCACTTGCTGCAAACAGGGGTACCCACTACTGCCAGGATATCCCAGGATCACTGACACTGCCACCATCTTTGAAGTCCAGCAGTGCACCCAATCGAGTGTTGGCAGTCTGGAGTTGTCCTTCACTATATATGTTGTGGGACATCCACAACTGGATCCATAAACAGATGCTCCTCAGAGTACATAGGTGGCACAATTAATATTTCCTTCAGATAGAAAAGCACATTCCAACACCTATCACTGTTTCAGCATCAAGTCACAGAGCTTATTGGTCCTTAACCACATCCCGTTTTACATCCATCTCGAAGTTAACACTCTCCTTTCCCCCAATGCCCACTTGTAGCTTAGCATCTCATTATTGCCCAATGTGGGACCGTCACATACAGGAAAGCCTTCAAATGCTTCTAACCAGGCACATTTATTCAACAGCAGCAAAAACTAAAAGGAAACAAAAAAATAGAAGTTGTGTTAACATCTCAGAACAGAAACGGACTGCTTGCCTTTCAAGCACTGACAGTTTTAGAGTCAAACAATTATTGCACCCAGCAGTCATCTCCTGGGCTGTGTGTCATTTAAGACCTTGCTGACTTGTAGTACCTGAATCTGTTGCTTCATGCAGAAGGTGAGCAGGAACAAAGTCAGTGTCCTCATCTTCCTCCTCAGAAGACTGCCGCTGCTTTCCCAGCTCTTCAGTTTCCATCACATCCCTCTTTTGCCTGCTCCAACTGTGTACAGCATGGTATGCTAGGATTATATGGTATAGCTGCTACCTCTAAACCCCAAACCCCCCCGATTCAGTTAACCTCATCTTCAGGATAAAAACCGAAAGAACTGCGGATGCTATAAATTAGGAACAAAAACAAAGTTGCTTGAAAAGCCCAGCAGGTCTGGCAGCATCTGTGAAGGAAAAAAGCGGAGTTAACGTTTTGGGTTCGGTGACCTGAGGAAGAGTCTGAGGAAGGGTCACTGGACCCGAAACGTTAACTCTGTTTTTTCCTTCACAGATGCTGCCAGACCTGCTGGGCTTTTCCAGCAACTTTGTTTTTGAACCACATCTTCAGCTTGTCTACCATCTGCTCCACCATTGCTCTGGTTGAAGAATGGATGACGTTGTCTCAACACTCCATCTCCGAGATTGTATAATGGAACGATCAGCCATGGTTGCAGAGGATAGACTTTGTCTGCCATGTACCATTCTTGCAAGGCATCTGGCCCCTGAGACATAGCAGGAACATGATACCGGCATCATGATAGCTCCTGGAGTACCTGCACAGACTTCTAAGATGTGGTAGCAATGATCACAGATTACACGCGCATTGATGGAATGGGACCCTTTGGTAACAAAATCAGTTGTGTATGATATGGGCCTCTAAGCATGACATCCGTCCAGTTTACAGGGGAAGCTAACTGTGTTGTCAAAGCCTATTGCCTGGGCTGCAGCATTGGCTACGTCATGGGGAAATGAAATGAAGCAATGCGAACTGGCACAACGGGTATCAATAACAGGCTCAGTACATTAGTGCTGAACAAAAGTCAGATCACGCACAGGTCACTAGTGGCTTATTGGGACGATCCATTTGCATAAAACATCAACACAACAGTCACCTTAATGGCCACCCCACAGGATAGGATACCCATCCACTCCATCATGTCACAGGTCCTGCTCCAGTTCCTGCTACAATTCTCTGACATATCCTGGGACATCTGCAGTTGTGTGGCTTACCTGGAGGAAATGGTATCATGGTCAAAAGACTCTGGGCCTCCTGCACCCTCCTGTGGATCCTGAGGGGACTTTCAGCTGTGACCTCTTCATGTGAAGGTTGCTCAGCAGCTGTTAGAGGTTGCTGCTGCTCTTGTCCTGTTCCTCTCGTATTTCCCTGTGCCTTCATTGCATCACAGCAACAGTGATGATAACCTCTGTTGTCCCTGCCTATATTACACCTCCAATGAACCCATGTGGGAACATAAGAGAAAGAACAGGTTCTTAGTGACGTGAGCAGTTAGCATTCACATCACTCACAAAGGAGGGTTTACCATACTCTTCCAACTAGTGAAACATGGAGCACTGCAACAAAGAGGGCTAGGAAATGGCTATACATGAAACTTTGACATTGCACCTTATTTCAATATATTCATTAACAGTCATGACGCAAAGAAACAGGAGATTGAAAGTGCTGAATGAGTACAGAAACCGAGTCCTCCCAGCCCTATATCATCCACAATAGGTATTACTGTGTACAACAGCATGTTACATTACCCTTGCAATGGGATTGGTTAGCTTGCTTGTTTGGATGGCTGGTGTGTAATACCGAGTGATGTCACCAGCGTGGGTTCAGTTCCTATACTGGTGGAGGTCACCATGGACGTCGTACCTTCTCATCCTTGCACCCTCCCACACCCCCCGTCCCCCCAACTCACCTAAAGTATGGTAACCCTCAGGTTAAGCCAGTCATCTGTAATGAGGGAGCAATTTTCTGGGACTATGATGACTTGGCCTTTACTCTTACCGTTGAAGGTGATAAAAGATTAATTCTGTGTATCTCTGCTGCTTTATGAGGTCTTGCATTAGCTTTATATTTATGATCCATGGTGCTGCATTCAAGGTCACCTGTCATTACTTGTGCTTCACAGAGATGACTACCTTTAATCTGCAATAACCAGTGAAATGGTCAAGATTGTTTGTAACCAGGATTTGTACCCCATGCAGATCATGCTTGGTGCAGTGTGTGTCTCAGGCTCAGCCTGGCAATTTAGACCCCAATCCCCATCCTGAACCAGGAGATGGGTGCTCCTTTCTGTGTACACAATCTTCTTTGCAACAGAATTCCAGTAGAGGTGCTGGTGCATTTTGAAGTTCAGCACTGGCATGCAGGACTGTACTGTAAGTGGTTCAGGGATATGTTGTGATGCAGTGAGGCTGGTCTGTGTTGAGGGCCAATGTCTGTAGATGTGGGAGTGTCCTGAGATGTTTGTACAGGGGTCAAGATGGAGTTCTGGTGGAGCAGTGGCGAGCTGGAGTTGTCACCTAACAGCTCTGACTTTCATGTTGTGAAGTTTCGCTGCCTACTTCCAGCAGATGGGTGAATGTGAAACTGCAGCTTAATTAATGACATAAGGTACCAATGAAGGTGACAATGAGTGATAATCCACACAGACATGCCACTTGCCACTCACTGGCGAGAATCCGATCTCACCATCCAACCTTTGATTGGTAAATAGGAATTTGTGACTTCCATGCCGAGAAGCTGTTCTTTTCACCCGATTTCTCCAAATTTCTCGCCATAGCTCAAGTTGTTCAGCGACGGGGGAACATTCACCCATAGTGTCTTTACAGCCCAGAGGGAAACTATTTGACCATTGTAAGACGTTAATATGGCCATAAGACATTGAATCATAAGAAGCCCATCGAGTTTGCTTGCCAACAATGAGATCGTGGCACTCTGCTCAACTCCATTTTCTTGACATTTCCACATAAACCTTGATTCCCAGACATTTTAAAATTTGTCTGCCCCAGCCTATCTCAGTGTCTTCCTCTAGTCACTTCCTTCAAGTTGTGGCTACAATTTGATTGGTGGCATTTTCCTTTTTGAGTTCCCTTTTTGAAACTTTCTTACATACTACATTAAGTCCCACCAGTTTTCCTTGCAGCTTCCAGTGTTCTGAATGTTAGTGTCACAGTTTGTTACAATGGGAAGACTTTGGACTTCAATTTTACCTCCATCCTTTGTACTTTCTGATCTGAGGAGGAAATCTTTGGGGAGATTCTCAGCAATCTTTTGTTTTTAACCTTGGCTATTTGCTTTGCTTTCATCCTTCTACTTTCTAACCTTTTGAATTTGAGTTATGACAGAAAAGGATTATATTTTTATAGCTCACGGTCATCAGCCATTTCTATTGTCCATCAAGCAGTTGCATCCCTTTGGGTGCATCCACAACATGGGTTCATATTGTCAAAGGTAGTGAATTTTAATTTCCTCTAAGAGAATAATCAGTTTTGTACATGGTTTCAGCTCTTGATGCTTATATTCACTTGACAAAATTACTGAATTCTTTCAAATTCAGTACAGGTTTGCTAAGGCTGTTTCCTTAAATTTCATAACCTTTGCCTATGTGCCTCAGGCACTAACTCATATGCAGCCAGTATAGTCCCTCTTTATAGCATTATGATCCCTATAAATGCCTTCTACAGTGAGGCATAAAGGGTGAACACCTCCACATCATTTCCTCAAGTTTAGACAGGGTGTATATAAAGTTAAAAAGTTCATACTGGACTTTAGATTATGACTCAGATTCCCCTCTTCAAAGCCTGCATCAGCATTTGATGTCTTTTCAACTATAGAACCTGGTGTCTTCGCTATCTTTATCACTTACTAATACTACACCCAAATCCACATTGTCACTGTTTCAAAAAAAGCCCAACAAGAGCCAGAGAATTGAACCTTCCTTATTCCTTTGTGGCCTTTACTAGTTCCTCTTCACCTTGGATATACAGGCCCTCGGTACCTCCACCCACTATCAGGATGGTCTGACATCTATCTGTCTCTTCCTTGAAACAGCCCAAATCATCCTCTACCACCACCCTCCTTCACCTGGCTGAGTATTTTCTCATTTTTGAACAACTTCTCCTTTCGTACAGGACAGTGTGGAGCTGGAGGAGCACAGCAGGTTGGGCAGCATCAGAGGAGCCGGAATGTCGACATTTCAGGTCAGGACCCTTCATCAGAAGGGTGTTCCTCCAGGTCAACGCTGTAATGACTCTAACTCCAGCATCTGCAGTTTTGCTATCTTTGAGTGACTGAAAACCCCACTGCGAAGTCTCTTTCAAGGATGCCCACCTTGAAGAAGTTGTCCTCCTCCCTCCGAAAATACCCCAGTGAATGTCTGTCCCACTGTAACCCACTGGTGGTCACCTCTGCCTGGAAGCTCTTTGACCACACACTGAAATAAGCCCATTACTACAGCCACATGTCCTTTGTCAGTACCCGCCTATGCAGCCAGATCATACCCCATGGACTCCAAACAACGTTCAATCCATCCAGTCTTGAAGAAGGGTCCCGACCTGAAGCGCCAACTTTCCTGCTCCTCTTATGCTGCCTGGCCTGCTGTGTTCCTCCAGCTCCACACTGTGTTGACTCTGACTCCAGCATCTGCTGTTCTTGCTATCTACATTCATACATTCCGTTTTGCCCAAGTCAGAGATGTTGCCATGGCTATGCTTATCTCTTTGTGGGGCAAGGAGAACATTCTTGTTCTAGTCCTCCTTGGCTGCCACCCACAGCTCTTTGTCTGATACATCAACATGTCATTGTTGCTGTGTCCTTCCATTACCCGGAATGGTAATTTACAGTCAATTTTGCCTCTAATTTTTATCTTTCTGTCACCTTCGTCTGGCTCAACTCTGACTCTTCCCTCTGCTTTCTTTACTTCTCTGCATCTATTTCTGGGTCTAGTCTGTCCCACAGTTATCTCCATTACACTTCCTCACAATCTTCTTCCTGCAGACTGTCACCAGGGTGGGCTCGGCAGCTTAACGTGCAGTGAGACCCTCAAACATTCTAAAACGGCACAAGATTGTGTACGCAAAGTGTTGGAAAACTATTAACCCCTGATTTAACCAGCAGTTTTGAGGAAAACTTCCAAACCCTGAGGTATAGAAATTCCATCCCCAGTTTATTAATGGTTTGACCACTGGGTGGTTGCAGGGTAGCTGGTGTACCCTGGGAAGAATCTCTCTTATCTGAGTGGGGAGTGAAGTTAGAGTATCTCTCTTCCAGTTAATTTCTACTGCCTGTGGTTACTATTGCTTGATTAGTACAGAACATAACCATTACTAAAACACAGCTTAGAAAGGAAACAATAATTTTTAACAATTTGAGAAGAGGATAGTGATTGTTTGGCAAATAGTTGGTGTGGAGAAGCAGCAAGAACTATTAATTGTCACAGTCCACTGATTTCGCTAATTAAATTCAACACTGATTGGCTGAGGCATTGTCATGGAAGTGCAGGAGGCCATGACTGTATCCACAGCTCTTTCTCTAGTGGGAAAAAAACGTTTGAACATGTTCCAACACAGTGTGGAGCTGGAGAAACACAGCAGGCCAGGTAGCATCGGAAGAGCAGGAAAGTTGAAATTTCGGGTTGGGACCCTTCTTCAGACCCGACCCGAAACGTCAACTTTCCTGCTCCTCTGATGCTGCCTGGCATGCTGTGTTCCTCCAGTTCCACGCCTTGTTATCTTGGTCTCCAGCATCTGCGGTTCTTGCTATCTTTGATCATGTTCTTTTTGCTTATAAATAACTACCCTGTGTGCAAATCAATGTGACTTCAAACGCATGCAAGTGTATCCTGTGTATTAATTGTGACCCTGTTCGCTCACTACATATCAGGCAGACTTAGGGAAGGGTTTAACACCAACACATTTTTGCTCAGAAAGTTGTTCATCCTACGTCAGTTTACCCTGAAAGGGGAAGGTGTCTTAAAAATCTGAACAAACTGGTGAGGTTACAGTATTGCAGTAAATTTGCACGTGGCAAACGCCACTGACAGGATGCTGCAACCAGGTCAAACGTTCTGCCTACTACACAAATCGGTAATGTGGTATATGAGCTACGGTGCTGGTGTGAAACCAGCATACAGGCCATATGCCACAACCACTGGCACACTGTTTGAAACAATATATCCCTTTGACCATCTGCAGCAGTAAGATATCATCCGAGCACAACCAGCCACTGCTTGCAAAACTCGGAATTTAGTACATGTGACTCCACTCTTGGATAGCATTTGCTGAATATCCCTAACTGAACAAAGAATTACACTGGAAAATAATTTAAGACCATCAGTTTTACTTGCAGTGTGATTGATTTGTACATGCTTAGAAGCTTCATTAATTCACACTTAGGACTCTGTTCTTGGATACAAAGGTAAAATGACCACTCATTCCATCTTTTCCACTCAGTAAAGGGCTATGGAAACATCCAACCAATTAACCAATCAGAGTTAGTTTGCCCTGTTTGAATTTTACCAGTTAACTGTGATAGTTAGCAAACAAGTTTCCACTCCAACGATTGCCTCTGGTTATGCACCAATTTGTCTTGAAAGAGGGAGGAATATGTGTCAGTGAACATGGTATAGTCTGGTGATGTGACAGTTTTGATTGAAGAGCAGGCAGGATGTACAAGCAGTTAGATACTAGTGTGAGGCTGACAGCAGTCCTTGGGAATATTTGACCTCCACCAACAAATCCAACATGGTGTCAGAGAACTTTAGACCATACCCTTTCCCTGTTGTGCCCTAAATCACCATCCTCCTTTCTTAGATTGTCACCTGCTACATGCAAAGTGTACCTCCCCGCTGTGATCTTCAACCTCAGGAAATGTTCAGTTTTGCCCCTTCAATTCCTCGACAAGACCTAAAGTGTCCTTAATGGCAGAAATGAATGTTATTTCCATTAACATGTTGGAGCAAATCTTCTTGCAGAAACAGAAGAAGAATGAATCGTTATTTTCTACCTATTATACAATACTTGTTTCTCTATTAAACAAAGGCAAGCGAAGATAGCCTGAAGAAAAAGAAATATCAGTCAACTTAGTTGAGAAAGAGTGAAACCTCATTTCCATTACAGTTAGGTTCTATATAATGCCTGTTAAATAATGCTATAATTTTCATAATCCAGGTAAAAAATTGAATAGAAGATTTTTTTTTGTTGCAGTAGTTAAAATGCATTCAACAGAAAGGGTTTTCTTGAATCTTAAAATTAATATATGATCTGAATATAAGTTCAATTTAATTTTATAATGCATCACCAGTAGCACAAACATCTAACATTGCCAAATAATGCTTTTCAGAATTGTTTTTAAAAAAATCTATTAAGTTTTATTAATTGCAAAGTCATTAAGTACAATCATTAGATGAATTACACTGATGCAGTTGATTGTGCCTTGGCTTGAATCTTGAGAAGTTAGCAAATATTTCTCCTATCATTAATTAAATTTGCGAGGTTTCCACCAGATACAGATTATGTGCACCATAAATAGACTTTCGCACTGAAAACCAGAAAATTCTATCATTTGGTATCCAATAGCTCCTAAGGCACTTCAACATGAACAAAAGAAAGGAAGATGAGCAACCTAAAATGTAATGAATGATTGAGCATGTCAGGAAAAAAACACCAGATTAATAAGAGAGTTTAAGTTGTTAAGATGTGAAAATTCAAATGTTCTCTCAATTAATTTCAAATACAACATGTAAGGGCTGAGAAAGTAAGCAGGTGCATGTTAACTGTGACACTAGACTTCAGTAGGATGTTTTTCCACCTTCATGATATCTGTTTGTTATTTATAATTTAAAAACTCCCCTTTTTCTTTTGCACCAAATTTAATTTACTTTGTGAAAAATGCAGTGTGAAAGAATGGGTTGCTGGATCTGTGCTTGCCATTATTCATCGGTCTTACAATTAGCCCATAACTTAAAATGTTTCATCAATTATGTCCAAAATAATGTAAACTAAAGTGCATTTTGTTAACATCTTACGAACAGGTTTTCTTTCTAGCATAAAATAATAATTAGATTTGAAATTTAATCAATGTTAAAATTTAGTATATGAGAGTAAAAATAGTTCAATGTACATTTGTTAGTCAAAACCCTTGTTTTGCGCTTGATAAATGTAATAACAATCATGATGAGAGTATTACTGACAGTTTTGCATTAGTGCAAAACTACAAATTTCAATAAGATTTTGTTATTGAAACAGAATTGTTGATTAATGTGCTATCAAGCAAGAAATTAATTCTACTATTTTTTCTGATAATGTATGCTGTAATAGGGGTGTGGTAGTTGTATGAAAACTTAGATTATGAAGGAGACAGTAAATGCTAAATTATTGTATTACGCAAGTGATGACTGAGTAAAATCTAGTTTTAGATGATGTCTTTCTTTGACATGACATTCTGCAAATGCACTACTTGTAAATTCCATGCATAGGAGAATGATTTTTAAAAGCTTAGAATGCATAATTTTATAATCCCTTCAACTAACTTCACAAGTTTTCAAAGATTGATTAAGAATTAATTCAAATGGGAAATACTAGAATGATAACCTTATGCCTATCATACCAGCTAATCCCATTTCCATCATTTTTTGTTTAAAAACAATATTTACAGACATAAACCCATAGAGGAATCTATGTTAATGAAGAATCATAATTTAACAAATCACATGGAGTCAGAAATTACTTTCCCTTCATAAATTCAAACTCTTCACATCATGCCAAAATTTTAAGAGCACTGCTTCCTTGGCACTTGTTCGCCTTGAATGTTGGTGATGGAACACTTGCATGTTGTGTTTTAATGCCTTGCATGATCAGATCATGCAGAGGCAAATTCCAGTCTGCATGCCGCTTAATGAGTCTTTTTCCTTTTTCTCCTTTCCTGTCTGTGCACACAGAAGACAACTATGTTGAAGGTGGGTGCTTCACATAATTTATTTTCTTAAGTTCCTTTCATATGTGCTGATAATGAGTAACATTGGAATATAGAAACATTTTCTCACGTGGTTTTAGTTAATTTTATGCAACAACTGCTTACTTGTTAAGATGTAATGAATTTGGACATTACAAAACTAATTGTATCAGAAAGTTGAGCAGGACATTTTAAAAATGCAAAACATTAAAACAGAAATCATAGACTATGTGTTGTATGTGTGATGTGAGTCATAAATGACTGTGGTAATACTTCATGTTATGAAAGATTTGTAAACTATGACCAATTGTGCATTTGTTTAGATACTCAGAAGAAAAATATTTGCATGCAATAATTTGCTTTCATTTTGCCCCGTAGATTTTTTTAAAAATTAACATGCGTTGGTTTATCCAAACATAGAACCAGCAGTTTAAATGTCAGTCCAGGGAATAAGATAGCATTATTTACAGACAAATATGTGCAAAATGCTGTCCCATCATTTGAAAACCAAGATAATCTTTTTCTGGTAGAGCATATTTTATGCCAACTCTGATTTTTTTGGCTCCTTGTAACCAGATCTACACCTAAAGCTCATTCTGCCGAGATAGATTTTTATCTGCCACATAATAAATTGAATGAAAGATTAAGTGAAACAAATTAGAACTGGTAAAAATTCCAATGAGGTGGTTTATTCATTACCATGATAGCAAAATCTTGTGAAAATGCAACAGAAACCCAAAGGAAAACTAAAGCGACATTTGTTCTCAGTATCAAGTCCACTAATATTCAGGTAATAGAGAGATATTTTTCTCAGGATTTCACCAGCTCCCTTAAACCTCTGCCAGTGTTGTCTAACGGTGAAGGAAGTGAAGGTCCAAGAATTCATGAGAAATAATCATTCTTTCTAATATATTTAAGACATAATGTAAATGACTCTTTTAAACACTTGTCAATTGTACCGCCACCATCATGAAAGATAAAGATCCCATCACATTTGTTTATTTAGTACCTGCATTATTTTCCAATGGATCAAAATGGCCAAGATGGTTAAAAGATCAGAAGTGAAGTGTCAAAATATTGGTGACAAATGCGTTATTATAAAGTAATCTGTTCATGCCTTACGAAACAACATTGAACCAAACATACATTTGTGTTAAAATAGCTAACTGTACCAAAATTACTTTGAATATTTGTTTTTGTACTAATATTAACATGATTCTCCTTTCAGATATAACATCTCACCACAGTTAACAATTTGTACTTGTACAGTTTTTAACATAATGACATTTGGTATAATAATAATTTGACATGAGAAAATAAAACATTTCAAGGCACGCAACATTTGACAATGAGCCAAATTAAGTGAAATTAGGGCAGATGGCATATACTTCGTCAAATAAGTTAAGTCTTGAGAAATATCTCGAGGAGAGAAGTTATGTAGAGAGACAGGCTTCGGGATGGATTCAAGAGCTTATTTTCTAGCCAGCTGAAGACATGATCAACAATGCTGGAACAATTAAAATTAGGGCCGCTGAAGAGGCCAGAATTAGGCTAGTGGAGACAAATTGATGGAGTTTTTAACATCAGAAGAGGTAACAGAGATATGGGGGGCAAGACGACAGAGGGCAAGATCATGGTCCATAGAGACAGATCAGACATTTAAAAATTAAGGCATTGCTTCAATCTGAGCTAGTGTAAATCAGCAAGTACAGGGGTAATTGCTGAATGAAACTTAATGTGATTAAGGACATGGACAGCAGAGCTTTGACTGGGCTCAGTTTTATGTAGAGAAGGATTTGGTAATGTTGACAGGAGTGCATTTGAACAGGCAAGTCCAGAGGTAACCCATGCATAGATGAGAGTTTTGTCAGCAGATGAGCTAAGGTGGTGCAAGGTCAAGTGCCGTAACAGAAATGGAAATCAGTGGTCTTACTGATGGAATGGAGATGCCATCAGAAACTCACCTTGCTGTCAAGTATAATACTATGGTTGCAACCAGTTTGGCTAAATCTTCAACAGTTTCCAAGGAGAACAATGGAGCAAAATTTGCTGAAGGGACTGAAGATAATGTTCTCACCATTCCCAGTGTTTAAGTCAAGGAAATTTCTGCCCATCTCAGTCTGAATATTGAAAAAGCACTTTGATAATCTCGTGACAGGTGAGGAGTCAAAAGAGATGATATTAAGGTAAGTATGAAGCTGAGTGCTGTCAGCATGCAAATGCTAATGTAATGACTTGAATCTTCTTAGGCCCTCAACAACATGGGTTATATTGAGAAAACTGGTAGAATAGTGTGAGATGCTGACACGGACGTTTCTTGACATCAAGACTGACAAGTCTTGTTTTCCAACCTAGTCCCAGGTGCTGAGGTTAAATTCTTGCAAGCCTATGACTGAAAGACAATAATTGGGTATTATTTTTCATTATCACCTTCATTGTAATCTAATCTCACTTCATGGATTTGCAGGCGCTCATTCTCTGGTCCACCATAAGAATTTAGGAGAATTCTTGATATGAAAGTCAAAATGGGCACCTGGTGACTCCACCTCTTTGCTTGCTCCTGCAGACTTCCATCTTGGGTACCCAACACCGACATCACTCACAACCCACCTTCGCATATATTGGCATCCAACATGTACCAGCCTCTCTACATCATCGTGCTACAAGCTATTCACAATATACATCTCCATTTAAATGATGTACATTGGAGTGCGCAGACACGTCTCACCAGAATGTTGCTGCAAGCGCGCTTTGTGCCCATGGTTAGGGAACTAGCTCATGGACTGCACCAGGCTGTATCTCAGGGCTGCTTGCTCACTGTCTTAGCATTCAATCACTTCATGCCTACCCGGATGCTTGTATTGCCTTGCAATTCCTTTTAGTGCTTTGCCCTCTCAGCCGCACCTTAAAGAAGCACCGTACGTCTGCCTTGTTTGTAATTTCGTATGCACGCAAAGCAAATGCCACAGTCTTATGTCAATCTCACATCTGCACCAGGTCCAGCCATGTATGTGTCAAATGCACTGCATCAACTAAATGCCAGTACCTCAAAGCATATGGGGAGTAGCCCTCAGTCAAATCCAGGCAGTTATCTTTTAGGCAGGCATTCCCAGTAAACAGAAAGTGTAGGGCAACGTCTGATATTAGTCCATGGGCTTGAGCACTGTCAGTCAGAGCAGACAGTCCCTCTGCATCTGACCAAGCTATGGTCAGCTTTGTAGGTCCATTACAACTATTCTAGGGAGTCATGTGAAGACAGTGGGAAAGAGATCAGTGTACAGAGATTAGTCAGGGATCCGGCCACTCATCATTTGAGTCTGTCTGGTTAAATTGCTGAAGCAATTGGTCGTGGTCACTTCTGGATGTTCATCCACGAAATATCAATTGGGAGTTGTTGGGCCCACTGCTGTGGAAGGAAGGCTGGAGGACTTAGTTGTGGGCAATAGTTTCAGAAGGCTGCAATGCAGGAGATTACAATAATGAATGGGAGGGGGTAACTCAATAAAGTGGGGAAGGTGGGTGAGACAATAGAGCATGGGAGGAAAGGGGTCATCTTGGAAGTAGGGTCATCGACACGAAGAAGCAGCCTGGCCTCCATCGGAAGGTACAGGGCATGACCCAACCTTGTTTGTTTACTTGATATCCCTGGGTTTTGGAAGTAAATTGGGCAGATGAAGATTTGTGTGGAAGTTTGGATTGGAACTTGGGGAAGTGCAAAGCCTGTGGGGTTGATGGGGAGGGCTATCAGGAAGTGCATGTTTACGTTTGGTGTTCATCAAAATGGAGAGATGGAGCCTGAGACTCACTGTTCACGGAGTGGCTGCTGTGTTGCCTACCATCGTGCTGTAACTAGTGTGCACAGCAGCAATGAAAATGGCTGCGACAACACCAAGTGTGGACGAGGAGAAGTGCTGTGCTCTGTGAGGGAGGGGCCTTTAATTTTGAGCAATGCGACGCCCCTCAAATACAAACAGCATAATACAGACATGCATCGGCTGCACCAGAAACACACCAGTGACTCATTCATGCTTTGTGAACTTTCGGCATGAGCCCTCTGTGTGCAGTCCAATTTCTTGCCCCAAGAATATCCTGATGATAACTGGCAAAATACCAGATGAATTCCACTAATTCCAGTTACGCAATAGGTATGTTTGTCTACCTGGATAGATGCAGTCGAGTTGCCAAAGCAGCAGTCACTTGTGATTTACCCATTGCTAGTACACTGTGCAAGAGCTGCTCACGTCACACCTTGTACCATGGAATATTTAGTAGTTTTAAGGGTGTGCGGGCTGTAAATCCTCATTGTTGTAGTTGTGGCTAGACAGAGACTGATGATGGCAAGTGAAAATTTATTTACAAAATGTGGATCTTATTTTCAAGGGCATCTCAAAGGTGCCATCTCTGTGCCCTCCCATTATATTCCAATGCATTTCTACGTTCTGTAGCTGGAGCGGAGGAAACCTGTCCTAAACTGGAGCCCATTGGCCTTGGAAGTCAGACACTCCCAGAGATGTTTTTGCCTGGATGGCCCAGACATGCTGAGTGTGTCCTCCAAATAACCAGGTGCTCCCTCCTCGTCTTGAATTCCCACAAAACTGAGGATGGAAGATAGGGTGAAGGTGGAATACTAAGCCAGCTCTAGAGAGACCTCATTGGAGACTTCTGCAAAGCCTGTGTATGGTTGTTGCTCCATCTGAGTGCCAAATGCTATCACTCTCCTTGAGAGGAAGTATCACCTGGAATGTGCTTAGCATTCTTTGTTCCACTGTCATCTTACCATTGGTATTGAGCACCAGTAGTTAGTGTGATGGAATGCAGGTCTGTGTACTTGTCCAGCAGACTCTGAGATAGCTGGACCTGGCTCTCCCTGGCAGTGCTATCATGTTCCTGGAGGCAGCTAGACGATTGCATGCCTGACGCAGCAATCCTGTTACTAATGTCCTGTAACATTTCCAGTATCCCTGACAAACCTACCTGATGCTCCTTCTCTGTTTGTCCATTTCTATGAAGCCTAATTGACAACACAATGGTGTCCTCTGCTACTTGGGATTGAGGAAGTGCCTGATCTCCAGTAGTTGTCTGAGTGCCAGCGACCTGAGGCATTTCTTCCAAGGCCGGCTGTGGAGACTCTGTAGAGAAATGTTTGCCAGTGCTCCTGACTCTGATCTATCTAAGGAATCCACCATGGTGTCAGCATCTGAGCTGGTGAGGAGTGTAGGAGGTAGCCTTGTCTGTCATTACTCTGAGGCTTCATGCTCTCTTCCTCAGAGGTAGAACAGGGAATGGCTTGTAAAGTGACCTGCTTGACTGTGACCAGCGTGGATATCCAATCTTATCTATAGGAGGCAAAAGAGAAAAGAAATGCCTACACCAAGGGGCTGTAAGTTGTGGCATGCTAACAATAAATTCACAACGGGATTAATTGGAGAGTTGATTGCCATCTGCAAGGACTAAAATCCTCTCCTCATCGAAAGTGAAGAGGTTCATATCCAACAGCCTGCTACATGACCTGTCTGTTTTCTCCTCCATCAGAAGGAGGAATTGAGGCAAAAGTGGCTGGCTCATCTGGTGAAGGTGAGGAAAACATGGTGAAGGGTTCTGACTGGGGGATTAGGTAGCACAAAAGGTGTGCAGGGTTAGTAATATGAAAGTTTGGGATAGATGAGAGTGAGTAAAGGAAGATATTACATGAAAAATAGATAATTGTGGGGAATGAGTCTTGGTGGGAGTTACATGCAGTTACAAGTGATGCTATATAAAGCAGAGCTATCATGGCAGAGTGAAGAAGGTCATTATCCTCCTTTCTGCATTGCTGGGTGTTTCTTCACACTGCGGAGACACAGTGACCCAAATAGTCACTTGGGACTAAGCTGGAAGGATCTGGTAACTTGCCCTCCTCACCCAATCCTGAGTGAAGACAAAGTTCCTCCTCTGTGCTGCCCCATCCACCAGGACCTTCATGTTTGCATCCGAATCACTTCCCCGTTGTCTGTATGTCTGAGGCAGATGTCTCTGACCATGCAGGGCAGCTCTGAACTGTCACCGCTTTACCTGGTGCACAATGGCCTCTCAATTATGGCATCAGTGCCAGGATTGCCAGCATATCTTGGGATACCCTGGCATTGGTGAGCCCTTCACCTTTGCCAAGTTGAAGAATCAGGCTAGCACCAGGCAAGTGGGCTGCCAGAATGGTGTGGTATCTGGTTAATGATGCAAGTTTGGTATGCAAGAAAACAGGCTAGGCCTTGTAGAGAGAAACCTTCCATGAAAGTGGACGAAAATGATACTTAGCCATGGAAATGGGAAGATTCAGCCTTGTATTTGGATGATGACACTGAGGACAGAATGTAAATGAAAAATAAGGAAGCAAGGACAAAGCCTTGAGGGTCATCAAAAGAGCAGGAAGTGATGTCGATCGAGGCTGATATACTGGTCATGATTAGATAGTCAAGAATAAAACCATACTTGGGTAATTCCACACAGCTGGACAGTGGTGGAAGAGAGTGTTATGGCCAGTCATACTAAAGACTTTCTCACAGTGACGGAGGATGTATTTGTAACTTGGATGACAGTCATTTCAGTACCATGACAGGGACAGAAACCTTATCTTAGGGGTTCAAACATGGAGCTCTGGAAAAATGGGCACAAATTTCATAGAAAATAACATATTCAAGATCTGGAGAGAGGAAAGGAGGTTGAGGATGGAGTAATAGTTTGGAAGAGCAGTGTGACCAAGGGTGTTTTGAGGAGATGTTTGATGATAGCACCAAGAAGGAGGGAGTGAATGAGAGAAACACGAACAGTATCAAATTTCAGCTTTGTCTGCTGCTGTCATCACCATTCTTCAGAACATTCCCTCCTTACCCCATAGTTTGTCAGAACACTGAGAAAAAAAAAGTGACAAACATATTCAACAAGGACATGAGACAAAAGATTTAACCCCTTCAATTCAACTCCTTGTCCAGAAATAGGCTGGATTTTCATCTTCAGGGTGGATAGCTTGCTTTAGGAAAATACTCACTTCATCCACCAGCTTCAGGAGAAGGGTAGACGTATGGGGTGGGGTGGGGTGTTGCTACAGTCAGGCTCGCAAAATTCAAAAAGGGTTCAGAGAAACCCAAAGTGGCTGTAGGTGTGGAGGTGACTGTTCAAAAGACACACATTGATGCTGCGGGACTCAGTCCAAGTTATATTGAAAATACATAACATTCTAGCCTTCACCAGTCACACCCTTGCTTGCCAGAGCCCTCATGTGACCCATGCCATACTTTTCCCTGCATGCACTATCTATGACATCTCATGCTGTCCATGTCAAGCTATGGAAAGACCATGTCTATTTATCCACTGTACAGTATCAGTGAAAACTATAGTAACAATAGGATGTGTTAAAAAGGAGCTTTAAAAATCATAACTTTGCATATCCTTAAAGCAAAACTCCTTGTCGCACAGACCAATAATAATCAGTCAACTAGACCCTTTAAAATATTAATTGCAGAAACAGTGTGCACTTGAAATTATTTTAATGTAAATAAACATTGTGCAATGGATGGCAAAGAAGAGAGCCTGAGCTGTCCGTCAAATAATATTTTCCCAGAGGCTCACCCTCTTCAAAACTCTGAACGTTTGAGCTCTTAGCCAAATCTGGTTGGCATTTTCACCCCTCCAAGGAGTCTTTCTACTCCATGAAAATCTCATCCCATGTAATCAGTCAAAACTCATATTTATACATTTAAGTTATTGATGCCTAAATTTGACTCACCAAGCCATTTCACATTAATCATTTTTGGATTATATTATCTTGCACACTCCCACCCTCCCAAAAACAGGCAGGTGGGATTGGTTTAGTTTGGCAACATAGTCGGCAGGGACTGGATGGACCGAATGGTCTGTTTCCATGCTGTGTGACCTTATGATTATGACTATAGCTGTAACTAAGATTGGTAGATATCCACGTATAAAAAAAGTTAAGGAATATACGGATAACACAGGAAAAAGGTGTTGAATGAGGAGATCAGCATAATTTAATTGAATGGTGGAGTGGGCTTAATGGGATGAACAACCTACTCCTAATCCTATTTCTTAAGTCTCTGTGATTTTTTTTGAACTGGGTTGATGATCAATTTGTCCTGCCTGACTTTGCAGGATGATGTTAACCTTCTAAATTGACAGCACTTTTTAGGCCAATTCATGTATACTTCTAACAATTCCAAAGACCAACGCCAACCCCACCAAAGCATACCTGACCCACCACCAATTCCACTCCCATCTGCCTCTTCCAAGGGCACTTAATCTACCTATGGAGACCTGACTGCACTTCCCCACAGCTTGTGCCAGGATATCTCAGTTCTCTGAAGAAATGCACTTGTTATACAAAATAAATCTACTGAACCACATTTGCCGGGACTTGGTCGGCTGTTTGTATTTCAGGATTCAGTCAGTGGTGGTCCCAAAATGGGATTTAAGTGAAGACAGTGGATCATTTCAATCCTGATATGTCATCGTGAGGGAAGGCCAGAGTTAGACATAGAATGCCTGAATCAGGGATTCTAATGCCTTTGGCTGACAGTGGGATAGTTAGAGGTAGTACGCCTTCCTCCCAAAATACTCGTAGTAGTTGAAACCGAATGGAGACAAACGGAGAAATTATGAAAGAATGCTTCTTGTAATTTAGTTTCCCGTCACCCTCACAAAAGGAGTGGAGGTAACATTAAATCATTCCTTCCCTTGATATGCTAATAATTCTTTGGTTCAGCACTTTGGAGCTGTTTCAAAAAGCTGATAATCTACGCTCACTTCAAGTAATGTGGGCATCTATCTCCTTCGGATTCTCTCCCAATCCTGGAAAATTGAGACCAGCTGTTTGAGACCAGCTCATTCAATTGAGGTAGCTAGCAGACATAACATGACATTTATGCCAATTTGTGTTCCACTGTGAATTTCCAGGCAGGGTCTTTATGGGTACCATGTAATACAGTAACATCTTCAATTCCATAAAGTCTAAACCTCCAAATTATTTGGGAATTTAAAAAAAACTTGATACAACTTAAGGTTCCAATTAAAGAAAAACATCACAGTTCTGTGCAATACTAAAATGTCCACAGCTATTTTTTTTATAAGAATGCCTATCATTAAATACACAAGCGCAATGAAGAGTTTGACTTGATGGGTTGAAATTTATGCTCACCTTGAAGCTGGTTTCAAAGTGGAAGGAGAGGTACATCCAGTGGGTGGCCTTCCTGCCTCCTACCTATCTGCTATGACCGTCTTGAAATTTTACAGGAAAATGAACTGAAGTGATCTAATCTGTCACAAATTGCATCAGTGACAGCCTTACCATTCTTGATGAGGATTGAGAGATCCTACACAAGTCCCAGTGGATCATTGGAAGTAGCCAGTTGCATCATGTTATGATTCCGGCTAATGTGGCTTCATAGATCAGACTTTGTTTTGTTTTTATATGGTGGTCTCTCACAGAAACGTAAGTATATAATGCTGCAGATTTGGTTTTGACCATAAATCAGAAGCTTATTTCACAAAAGTAATGACGATAAATGACAACAAATTAAGCTATTTACTTACAACACCATTTGAAAGATTTTGAGACACATTCTAGAACAGAACCTACCAATCCCAGTAACAATACTTTACAGTATTCAGTACCAGAAAGTGAGAGTTCCCTTTTCAATCATATTTGTAGTTTTGGCTGAACTGTTTCTTTTAATTCCTGGCCTTGAGAACTTGTTAGTCTTTTTCTTGATTCTTCATACAATTGAGCACAAAATTTCTTAGCTTAAAATAATGCCCTTGAGAGTTCTAAACAAACAATTTTGGTCTGAAATTTTCAAACTGAACCCTTACACCTGTTTCTTAACTGTTCTGAATTAACTTCTTTCTACAAGACAAACTTCTTACATTTATCAATAGTCAGGTCATCTGTGAATTGAAATCAAAATTTTTCTCAGCAAAAGCAAATGCATTCTTGGCACTTACAATCCTCAGTTTGCAATGACAATGTGCTTTGCTCATCTGGAGGAAATGACATTGATGAGAATAGACTTATTCTGATAAATACATCAGAATTTATTCTGATGTATGCAGC
Organism: Ginglymostoma cirratum; assembly: GCA_024137785.1. NCBI lineage: Eukaryota > Metazoa > Chordata > Chondrichthyes > Orectolobiformes > Ginglymostomatidae > Ginglymostoma > Ginglymostoma cirratum. Next base: position 45,291,229 of record JAHRHZ010000019.1, on the reverse strand, counting down.
ACATACAAGGTAAGGCCTTTCAATGTTTCTGCATTCCTTCGTACAACTCTCACAATACAAACAAGCTGACATTATCACTTTAGGAGGGCCCAATCTGATGCTGTTTGATACATACTGGTTTAAAATCATGGCTCCAAAAAGACTGGCAACTTAATTATTAATCCCTCTTATACACATAGACCAAAACCCACATGCCACTAATTCAAAACCGAAACTCGAAAAAAGATCATATTTGTATATATAAATTACATGCCCTATATCAGATTTTTTTTGAAGAAAAGTGCATCTGTCTTGTCTTGATGGCCACTGGGAAAGGATGGCTTCCAACTTCTTCATGTCACAGGTCCCATTCCATTGCCTGGCAGTTCTGTGAAGAGGTCCCAGGACATCCTCAGTTTGCAATGACAATGTGCTTTGCTCATCTGGAGGAAATGACATTGATGAGAATAGACTTTGGGCTTCCTGTACCTGCTCTGCATCTTGTCGGTATTTTTAGTTATAATGCCTTCATGTGGAGACTGTTTGGCAGCTACTTGAGGTTACTACTGGTTCTAGTATTGCTGGCACATTTATTCCTCCTTACTTTCTCTGCACGTTTCTTGCACCACAGCCACAGTGACACTAATCCTTTCTGAATATAGATCCATTCCAACTAACTTGTGTAGGGAATATCAGAATCTAATATGAGCAGTCAGTATTCATATCATACATAAATGAGATTTTATCATAGTCCTCAATACAATCATTTTGACAAGGAGGGCCATGAGATGCGTGTACATGGACCTTTGACAATATTGGGATTTATTCTGATGTATTCAGCACAAGCCACATCGTACAAATAAATTCGGTGATTGTAAATGCTGTATGATTTCTGATACTTTGTCCTCTCACCCCTTAACATTGTACAAGAAAGACAGCACTGTATGTCAGAGCATGTTGGCGAATACTTGCATTTCAAGCTGAAAGGAAACCAGCTCAGTGCCCATGTGAGATCATGAATTGCCATTGTGAATTGTGGTCACAGTTGACAACTTTAAGTCCATCTCTGATTGTTTCTGCTTCACAGAAATGACAATGATCAAATTGAATTGATGTGGTCAAGATTGTTTGTGGGCAGGATTTTACCTCTTATAATCGGTCGCTGCATGTATTTCACATGCAGCACTCAATGATAATAGATGTCTTTAACCTTCCTGTGTAAATGCCTGATTAGTATAATTGCCCCTTGAAGGGGCTCACATCACTCACAAGTGGAGTCCTTGTCTGAAAACAGAAAAAAGCGTGAGCGTTGCCGACTCCCTGCGTGGTGGCCGCCATTTTGTCTTTGTAATTTGGATGCGGATGGAAGTTCATGCTTCACGGATTGAGTTCTGAATGGTGAAATGAGCTTAGCCTGGTGATCCAGGTGACCCACAAACTTTTCATGTTTTCTTCCGTACAATCCCAGTTGACCCCATCAGTTCTGAGCTTCCTGAAATCCCCATACACTCTTTCATTTAAATCGTCAATTCCCAATATCACCTCCTGAAGCCTGGGCCTACAGCTTTTCCGTTATGATGTACAATACCCCCAGGGTGCAGGGAATTGTTGATAAGCCCTCTCTCACAGTAACTCACACCCTTCTGCCATGCCTATATGTTGAGTTTCCCCATGTCAAATTATTGTCATCTATGTATCCCAGCATGTTGCCTGTAATCCCCACAATTAACATCCCCAACTTCCCGACCTGAGTGGTGGCCTCTGCTAACCCTCCTTGATGTTCAGTGAGCAACCCTCCAGGAGTGACTGTCAACCACCCCTCGACCAGCCTGGAAGGAGAGCCCTGACAGATGACTGACCGGATCCCTGCCTGATCGATAGGCAGTTCCCCAAGTGGCTTCTCACTAATCCTCTGGCTGTACTGGATCTGCAGTTCTGACCATGGCCCACTCTCCAGAATGTAATTATATGGAACAATTGATCTTGACCGCCCCATGTGGCTGACTGACTATGTCCAAGCCCTGGGCTAAGATCAGATGCTGCCTTTGACTGGTTGTGGTGGGAACCCCGACTGCCTTGATTGAGGGCTACTCCCTTATACTTTGAGGCATGGCCATTTCATTGAAGTGCCTGAGACATGTTTGATGTGTACGCGTTCTGTAGGTGTGACATTGATGTAGCATGGTGTCATACCAAAAGCAGCGAAGAGTGAAGGCCAGAAGAGCAAGCAGTGAGCTGCAGTTTCCAGGTACTTGCTATGACTTTCACCTCAGGCATTGTTGCCATCTAGTTTCTTTAAACTGTATGGGAGATTAGTAAACTGCATATAAATAAGATATAAATAGATGGTGTTGAGATGCTAATACTTCCAAATATGTCTCTCAGCATTCACCTGCAAGATGCTCATTTCACCATTCAGAACTTGGGTGGAAATTGGACTCTTTCCCTTGGCATTGAGAATCTTATTTTTACCAGTCTTGCCATATTTTCCCAACTGACTCACCATTGCCCCCTTCATTCACGGCTGTGACAATTCAACCCCAGGAATCTGTGAATCTAGCTAAGCATAAAATCGGAACTATTTGCATCTCTTCAACTACAGTGAACCACTATATGGAATTGATTATGATATAATGAAATAGTGTGTAGAGAAGGGTGATGATAATAATTTGTGTTGTTGCTGTGAAGTCCAGCGGTGCCTGTTGCTTCACGTAGATCTAGAAAAATAATTTAAACATATCATTTTTGGTGTTCTACAGTACCATCAATGTACCATCGATGATCTGTTCAGAGTCCGCAAATGGGGCAGCTCAAGTTCCATGTTCTTCGGGCTCAAATATGTGTTCAAAGGATCTGCTATCTGAAACACATGTTTGTTCTGACCATCCTCAGGTGACATCAGTTGGAATGGGTGGAAAAAGAAATTGTTAGAATTTTTGAAATTCTACACCTTGTTTCTCCTGGTGCTACTAGTGAAATAAAGCTATCCCAAATCACTAAAATAGAGAAAAAAAAAGTCAGAAGTCCTTAACACTATGTTCCAATAGAATTACAAATTTCATTAAAAATTGGAAGTTGAGTTTAATATTTGACTGCTAAGCAACATTACTCAGATTAAATAGGTTGCTGAGGACTGACAGTACTGTGACTATAACCGGTTCACCCACATGATTTTCGTAAAAGATGCCAATGAAGAGATGCATGCGGACCATTCAGGTAGTACCCTGCAACACTGTCTTCCTTCACGAATACTGAGATATCCTATGTCGCACAAATTTGAAGTTGCACTCTGTGAATGGATTTTTAACTTTGTCTATTCCATATTTTAGAAGTAAAAAGCATAATTCTAAATAAAAACCGAAAGAACTGCAGATGCTGTAAATCAGGAACAAAAACAGAAGTTGCTGGAAAAGCTCAGCAAGTCTGGCAGCATCTGTGAAGAAAATATGGGTGTTAACGTTTTGGGTTAACATTCCTCAGTTCTGAGGAAGGATCACCAGACCTGAAACGTTAACTCTGATTTTATGTTCACAGATGCTGCCAGACCTGCTGAGTTTTTCCAGCAACTTTTGTTTTTGTTCCGAAAAAAGATAATTCTGATGAATTTAGAGAGTAGTAAAATTACCTCAAATGTTATTAGCCTGCAAAAACTTGAAAATGATCCTGGTAATTTCATCTCCCATTTCTCAATTGGGTAGCATTCTCAAAATATAATGCAAAACTGGAGAAACTCAACAGTTGAGGCAGCATCTTTGGATAAAGATACACGATTAGCTTTTCAAGTCCAATATGACTGCTTCAGAACCAAACAGAGATAACAGCATAGTTCAGTTGTCCATTCAAGCTAGTGTTCAATTAATCTCAATTCAACTGTATTTGTACAACTGTCATTGTGACTACAGGTTCATTATAGCCACCTCCAATTTTTGAGTGACTGCAGAACTTAATTTTGCTTAAAAAAATGTTTAACAGGTCTTATGGACCAAACAGGTCTAATTTAAAAAACTTTAATTTTTTGATCAGTCCAATAATTAAACATAGTATTTAAATTCGAAAATTAAAATACTCCCAAACTCAATACTGTCAGAGGCACAGAATTTTTTTATCCGTCATTGATACAGGTCTATTGGTTTCAATGGCAATGGTCTATTCCAGTCCAAAGTCTCTCCTTTGCAATATCAGAGTTACATAGCAGAACCTTAGGTCCCAGTACATGGTGCTGAGTGGCATACTACAAAACTTGTGGCTGTTTAAGTATGACTTGTAAGCTTATGCCAGAATTATTGTAATGTTACTGCAACATTCTGGATCAGTTCACAGAATACCAGCAACACATTGCATCTTCTGCTGATGGAGGCCTCTCACAAACAAATTGTTGTCTGTAGGCCTGTCTCTTAATAAGTAGAACTTTTAAAACAGTGTTTGCTTTCTGAATCAAAGATACTTTGGGGCAGATACTAAGCTGTTTAAAAAAAAGACTTGTGAGTAGCCATCACATACAATTTTGCAAAGCACTTCAATACAATTCTGAACTCAACTTGCTTCATGGAATGCGTTTAATGGCTGCGACAAACTATAGTGAAAGCTGTTGTGGCAGAGGTAGAAGTCACAAGACTATGGCAAGCCAGCCAGTACACCATTTACAAATTCATTTCCCCAAACATCCCCCTTTTCGTAAAGAAAAAAAAAGATAACTGCAAGTACTCACATTTCCGGCAATAAGTTACCAAAGTTACTGAAAATCCACAGATAAAAAAAATTAGTGATTAACAAAACTTTGTTTTAATAAGTCAGTCCCACTTTGGACAATGTCTAAACATGTGTTTCATACATAATCTTTAAACTGGGCAGGCCTTCTCATGGTACACAAGCAGTTTTTTGTGGCTGTTCTGTTTGGCATCCATGTATTCCTAGTGTGATGTTCCTTCTCTGGAAAGTGTCATTCCCATGATTAGTGTTGTTTGTGATTCATTTCCATTCGTGAGGAATGGTGGACTTCTGAGACAGGTAGTTTTTCTGCACTTTGTGTTGATGGAATGATTGTATCTGCCAGATCAGCAGTTTTCAGTGAAGGAAAGGTTCTGTAATTGTCATAATTTGCAATTATGTCTTTATAAGCTGGTCATTTGTGTTTAGCACACATGATTGAGATTGTAACTGCTCGAAAAAGGTCCTAAGTTGACAAGTTGACTAACTCTTATTGAGCATTGAACATTTGCACACTGACGGGCTCTCCAGTGCTCAGCTCTGGTGATGATTTGGCAATTTTACCAAAGTGAAATTCGTTTTTCAGTTGTTTCACCTTGATATTCTTGCTTGCACCTGTGACCCCCTTCTGGCTTCAATAATTTATTTTCTAATTGGAAGAGTAGTTTAGACAGGATTACTTTCCATAACTTCAGTAGGTGTATAATCTCCACTGAAGTATTGGCACGTACAGGCCTGTACTGAATTTGCTGAATTTCTTCATGATCCCTTTGATGACTTTCACGACAACAGTGGCCTTTCCATTTGATCATGGTAGTGTATGGTGTTGACTTGTTCAATCATTTGTGAAGTACTTGAATTCTTCACTTCTGAATTGAGGATCAGTGTCACTCATCTCAATATCAGGAATGCTGTAATGACTAAGTTATGTTTTCAGCCATTTTGCAAACTTACTGGCACCAATGACATTATCGGGTCTAACTCCCATGTGTCAAACACTAACAGCGTAATGAGTTCCTGCAAGACTGAAAGACCTACTCTTAAACTTCAACCCTGGTCTGTTAAGGAAGTCATGCAGTATCAATGGTTCTTCAGCTTGCTTACCTCACTACTCATTCCAGCACTGCAGTAGCTTTGTTAGGCTGAACTCAGTTCCTTGGTTAACAAGGTGTGGGGCTGGATAATCACAGCAGGCCAAGCAGCATCATAGGAGCAGGAAAGCTTGATGTTTCGGGCCTACACCCTTCATCAGAAATGGGGGAGGGGAAGAGGGTTCTGAAATAAATAGGGAGAGAGGGGGAGGCGGATAGAAGATGGATAGAGGAGAGGATAGGTGGAGAGGAGGCAGACAAGTTGAAGAGGCGGGGATGGAGCCAGTAAAGGTGCGTGTAGGTGGGGGGCGTAGGGAGGAGATAGGTCAGTCCAGGGAGGACGGACAGGTCAAGGGGGCAGGATGAGGTGAGTAGATAGGAGATGGGGGTGGGGCTTGAGGTGGGAGGAGGGGATAGGTGAGAAGAAGGACAGGTTAGGGAGGCGGAGATGAGCTGGGCCGGTTTTGGGATGCGGTTGGGGGAGGGGAGATTTTGAAGCTTGTGAAATCCACAATGATACCATTGGGCTGCAGGGTTCCCAGGCTGAATATGATTTGCTGTTCCTGTAGCCTTCGGGTGGCATCACTGGCATTGCAGGAGGCCCAGGATGGACATGTCGTCTGAGGAATGGGAGGGGGAGTTGAAATGGTTCGCGACTGGGAGGTGCAGTTGTTTGTTGCGAACTGAGCGCAGGTGTTCTGCAAAGCGGCCCCCGAGCCTCCGCTTGGTTTCCCCGATGTAGAGGAAGCCACAACGGGTACAGCGGATGCAGTATACCACATTGGCAGATGTGCAGGTGAACATCTGCCTGATGTGGAAAGTCTTCTTGGGGCCTGGGATTGGGGTGAGGGAGGAGGTTTGCGGGCAGGTGTAGCACTTCCTGCGGTTGCAGGGAAAAGTGCCGGGTGTGGTGGGGCTGGAGGGGAGTGTGGAGCGGACAAGGGATTTCACAAGCTTCAAAATCTCCCCTCCCCCAACCGCATCCCAAAACCAGCCCAGCTCATCTCCGCCTCCCTAACCTGTCCTCCTTCTCACCTATCCCCTCCTCCCACCTCAAGCCCCACCCCCATCTCCTATCTACTCACCTCATCCTGCCCCCTTGACCTGTCCGTCCTCCCTGGACTGACCTATCTCCTCCCTGCACCCCCCCCCCACCTACACTCACCTTTACTGGCTCCATCCCCGCCTCTTCAACTTGTCTGCCTCCTCTCCACCTATCCTCTCCTCTATCCATCTTCTATCTGCCTCCCCCTCTCTCCCTATTTATTTCAGAACCCTCTTCCCCTCCCCCATTTCTGATGATGGGTGTAGGCCCGAAACGCCAAGCTTTCCTGCTCCTATGATGCTGCTTGGCCTGCTGTGTTCATCCAGCCCTACACCTTGTTATCTCTGATTCTCCAGCATCTGCAGTACCTTTTATCTCAGTTCCTTGGTTGTTTGCGTGGATGTGCTCCAAGATTTCTTTTCTCATTTCGTCAGGGATAACGACTGTTTTATTTGTTCAAGATGACTTCTTGGGCTGTAATTTCATTACTGCATGTTCCACACTCTTTTGTAGCAACAGATACATCCTTGATGCTCTCATGCCATCATTTTATAATTACTACATGGGACAATGCATCAATTTGCCTGGTTTGCTTGATTTAACTGTGATGCTTGGCTTTCAGATTCATTGTCACTGCTGGTTTGATGACTTCAAACTGTTGCCTCTCATTAAAGATTTATCACACTGTCTCAGCATTCTCAGCATGGGTTACAGAGAATGCTACTCTCATCAATACGTTGGGAGTGTCGATCTGTTTCTCTTGCTTGTATGTTATATTCAGAGATAATAGCTTTGTAAAAGAAGTAACTTTTCTTTTGAAAATGGTTTGGAGCTGAAAGCGACAGTTTGAGGAAGGTGTTTTGAAGAAGTATTTATGGTCAGACTCCACTGTCATTTTGTCTTCCCCAAACACGGGTTGATTAAAATTTTCACAAAGACAATAACCAGGCACACTTTCTAAATCTGAGCTTTGCATTGTTCAATTTGCTTTAATGCCTTGGTTACAAGTGCAACTGGTTGCCCTTGCTGCATTAGAGTTGCTCCAAGTCGCATCTCACAGGCATCACACTGCAGGGTAACTTCATCATTGATGTCACAGTACCTAAGTACTGACATTGTGGTACCCTGTTTGAGTCTGGTGGAAACTAATTCTTGTTCAATGATGCATTGTGACTGCATCTACTAGCAGTGATTTTCCGTGGATATTCATGAGGCATGTATATTTCAAATGAATGAGTGCAGAGCAGGCTAGAGTGGACTAGAGAAAGGGGTGAACAGCAAAAATTGTCGAGGAACAATGGCAGAAGTTTAAGAAAATAGTTCACGGCTCAGAGCAAAAGCATATTCCATTGAGGAAGAAGGAATCTAGGAAGGGGATAAGCCAATCATATAATAATAATAATGGGGAATGAGAAAATTACAGAGGAGTTGAATAAACACTTTGCATCAGTCTTCACAGTAGAAGGCATGAACAGCATCAAATGATCAAGGGGCAAAAGGAGGGGAGGACTTAAATACAACAACTACCACTAGAAAAAAATTACAAGGGCATCTAATGGGGCTGAAGGGCAAAAAGTCCTCTAGACCTGATGGGATACATTCTAAGATATTAAAGAAAGAAGCTACAGGGGGATAGTGGATGCACTGAGGGGAGATGATGGTGATTGAAATTATTGCAAGACTATTAATCCATAAACTCGACTCATGTTGTGGAGACCTAGGTTTCTAGCCTACTATGGCAGATGGTGGAATTTTAATTCAATAAAAGTATCTGGACTATCTACCATGAAACTGTTGTCGATTATCATAAAAATCCATCTAGTTCACAAATATCCTTCAGGGAAGGAATGCCATGATCGTCATCTGGTCTGGCCTACATGTGACTCCAGACTCACAGCAATGTGGTTAACTCTCAACTATCCTCTAAAATGGCCTAGCAAGTTACTTAGTTGGAACAATTGCTGCAAAGACTCAATGAAGAAATGAAGCTTGATGGTCTGCCTGGCATCAAGCTAGGCACAACCATGGCAAAAACAGCCCTGTAAACTCTGTAAAGTCCTTCTTACTAACATTGGGAGAGCTGGCTCACAGCCTGATATTGTCTGTAAAGTATGGCTTCATGAATATGACAGTGTCCCAGACACCACCATCACCATACCTGGATATTGGTTCATTACCAATGGCAGGACGGACTCAGCAGAGGTGGTGGCACAATAGTATTACAGTCAGGAGGGAGTTGCACTGGTAATCCTTGGCATTGACTGCGGACTTCATGAAGTCTCACGGCACCAGGGTAAGGAAAATGTAAGGAAAGCTCCTGATAACCATGTACCGTCCTCCCTTAGCTGATGAATCAGTGTTCTTCCATATTCAACACTACTTGGAGGAAGCACTGAGGCTAGCAAGGGAGAAAAATGTTCTCAGAGTGGAGGATTCCAATGTCCATCACCAAGAGTGGCTTGGCAGCAGCAATACTGATCAAGCTGTTTGGATTCTAAAGGGCATAGCTGCGAGACTGGGTCTGCGGCAGATAGTGAGGGGATCAACAAGAAGGAAAAACATATTTGACGTCATCCTCCCCAATCCGCTAGCTGCATATGCATCCACCTATGATAGTATTGGTAAGAGTTGCTGTTGCACAGTCCAGTGGAGACAAAGTCCCGCCTTCACGTTAAGAATAATCTATGTTGTGTTGTGTGGCATTATCACTGTGCTAAATGCGACAGACTTCGACTAGATCTGGCAACTCAAGACTGGGTATCCATGAAGCGCTGTGGGCCATCAACAGCAGCAGAATTGTACTCCAGCATAATCGATAACATCATGGCTCGGCATATCTTCCATTCAACCATTACCGTCAAGCCAGGGGATCAACCCTGGTTCAATGGAGAGCGCAGGAGGGCATGTCAGGAGCAGTACGAGGATTACCTAAAAATGAGGTGTCAACCTGGTGTAGCTACCAAACTGGACCACTTAAATGTCAAGCAGCATAAGCGGCAAGTGATAGAGAGAGCTAAGCAAACCCATAAACAACAGAACAGATCCAAGAGCTGCAGCCTAGCCATATCCAGTTATGATCAGTAGTGGAAAATTAAACAACACAATGGAAGAGGAAGACACTCTGCAAATATCCCCATCCTCAAAGATGGAACAGCCCAGCAGATCAGTGCAAAATATAAGGCAGAAGCATTCACAGCAATCTTCAGATAGAAGTGCTGAGTGGATGGTTTATCCGGTGGTCCCCAGCATCTCGGTTGCCAGTCTTCAGCCAATTCGACTCATTCCACATGATAGTAAGAATACTGGATGCTGGATACTGCAAAGGCAATGGGACCCAATAACATTCTTGTAGGACTACTGAATACTTGAGCTCCAGAACTCGCAGCGCTCCGAGCCAAGCTGTTCCAGTACAGCTACAACACTGATATTTACCCGACTATGTAACAAATTTCCCAACTATGTCTTGTACACAAAAAGCAAGACTATCCAACCTGGCCATTTACCACCCCATCAGTCTACTCTTGGTCATCAGTAATGTGATGGAAGGTGTCATCAACAGCGCTATCAAGCAGCACCTGCTCAGCAATAACCTGCTCAGTGACTCCCAGTTTGGGTTCTGCCAGGGCCACTCAGCTCCTGACCTCATTACAGCTTTGGTTCAAACTTAGACAAAGCAGCTGAATTCTAGAAGTGAGGTGAGAGTGACGGCCCTTGATATCAAGGTTGCATTCGACCGAGTGTGGCATCAAGGAGCCCTAGCAAAACTGGAATCAGTGGGTATTGGGGGCAAACTTTCCGGTGGTTGGAGTCATACCTGACACATAGGAAGATGGTCGCGATTGTTGGAGGTCAATCATTTCAGCTCCAGGACATCTCTGCAGGAGTTCCTCAGGTAGTATCTGATGCCCAGCCTTCTCAGCTGCTTCATCAATGACCTTTCCTCTAATATAAGGTCAGAAGTGTGGATGTTTGCCGATGACCGCACAATGTTCAGCCACATTTGTGACTCCTCAGACATTGAAGCAGTCAGTGTTCAAATGCAACAAGATCTGAACAATATCCAAGCTTGGGTTGACAAGTGGCAGATAACATTCATACCACACAAATGACAGGTAATGACCATCACCAATAAGAGACAATCTAACTACCATCTCTTGACATTCAATGATATTACCAAGACCAAAAACCACACTGTCAATATACTGGCGGTTACTGTTGACCAGAAACTCAACTGGACTCACCACGTAACTACTGTCGTTACAAAAGCAGGTCAGAGGCTAGGAATATGTGGCGAGAAACTCACCTGCTGACCCTCCAAAACTTGTCCACCATCTAAAGTGCTGAAGTCAGGAGCATGATGGAATATTCCCCACTTGCCTGGATGGGTGCAGTTCCAACAACACTCAGGAGGCTTGACACCATCCAGGACAAAGCAGCCAGCTTGATTGGTATCACATCAATTAGCATCCACTCCCACCACCACAACACTCAGTAGCAGCAGTGCAGATATTGACCAAAGATCCTTAGACAGCACCTTCCAAACTCAAGACCACTTCTATCTAGGACAGGGCAGCAAATACATAGGAACACCACTACCCGCAAGTTCCCCTCCAAGCCTTGCACCATCCTGACGTGGAGATATATCGCTGTTCCTTCACTGTCACTGGATCAAAATCCTGGAATTCTGTCCCTAATGGCATTGTGGGTCAACCTGCAGCACAAGGAGTGCAATGTCCCACAAGGCAGCTCGCCTTCCAAAGGACAACTAGGGATCAGCAATAAATGCTGGCCAAGCAGCAATGTCCAGCTCCCAAACAAAAGCTGGCAATAATCTTCCAGGAATCCTTAGATTCTGAAAAAGTCCAGAAAACTGCCAATTTAACGCCCTTATTTAAAACAGGAAGGAGAGGGAAAAAAGAGGTTAAATAGCCCAGTTAGCATCTTTTTTATTGTGAAAATGTTAGATTCCATTGGAAAGAATGTAACAGCAGTGCACTTACAAATACATAATGTGATCAAGCATGGTTTAATAAAGGGGAAATCATGTCTGACAATTTTACCAGAATATTTTGAAGTGGCAGCAATAAGGATAAATAAAGGGAAGTCAGTGGATCTAATACATTCGTATTTTCATAGGGCATTTGATAAGATGCAACACATTAGGCTACTTAATAATTCAACAACCCATCGTGTTGGCTGTAGTATCTTAACAAAGGTAAACTATTAGCTAACTGATGGACAGAGAGTTGAGAAAAGGGAGGCATTTACAAGATGCCAACCGGCAAATAGTAGATAACAGAGTGTGGAGCTGGAGGAACACGGCAGGCCAGACAGCATCAGAGGGGCAGGAAAGCTGACGTTTTGGGTCGGGACCCTTCTTCAGGCTCTGACTTCAGCATCGGCTGTTCTTACCATATCTGAACCAGCAAATAGTGGTGTGTCATAGATATCAGTGCTAGGGCCACAATTACTTGCAATACATATGAAAAACTTAGATGTGGAAATTGAATGCCAAATTTACAGATCCCACAAAAATAGAAGAAAAGGCAAGTGGTGAGGTTGACATAAGGAGTCATTAGAAGGATTTAGACAGTTTAAGTCAGTGGACAACAACTTGGCAGGTGAAATATAATGTTGGAAATGTGAGATTGTGCACTTCAGCAGGAGGAATAGAAGAGTTGAATATTATTTTAATGGAGAAAGTCTTTGGAATGCTATGTAATGGAGGGATTTGTGACTCCTTGTCCATGAATTAAAGAAAGCTGGCATCCAACTTCATTGGGTAATCGGGAAGTCAAATAAAATGTTGGCCTTAATTTCAAAGGGAATGAAGTATAAAAGTTAGGGAGATTTTGCTAAACCTATACCAGGCACTAGTCAGATCATAGTTGGAGCAGTGTGAACAATTTTTGGGTTCCTTATCTTTGGAAAAATATCCTGGAACTGGAGGCAGTCCAGAGAATGTTCATTAGGCTGATACTGGAACTGGGAGGACTGTTTTATGAGGAGATTAAATTGGGTCTGTCCTTGTTGAATATAAATGACTTGAGAAACAACCTTCTTGAAACATAAAAGATTCCCAGAGGACTTGACATGGTAGATGCGGTAAAGTTATTTCCCCTTTTGAAGAGTCTAGGGTGAGAGGGCATAATCTCAGAATAAGGTGTTGCATATTTAAGACAGAGTTGAGGAGGAATTTTTCTCCCAGAGGGCTGCAAATCTGTAGAATTCCTTACTGCAGAAGGCAGTTGAGGCTAGGTCATTAAGTAAACTGAAGGCTAAGATGAAGGAATCAAGGGTTATGAGGAAAAGGCAGGAAAGTGGTGTTGAAGAATATCAAATCAGGCATGATCTCACCTAATGGCAGAGCATATCCGATGATATGAATGGCCTACTTCTGCTCCTGTGCCTTATGATCTTATCGTCTTATGGAATCATTTTCATTCTGTTCTTTTTTCTGATCGCCCTCTTCTGTGTAATTCTGTGATGAGTGCCTCGTCTGCTTTCACTTGCTTATCACCAACTACCTCACAGAGCTTTTTTTTGATGACTCTCATCTACTTCAGAGATGATGTTTACCAGGAAAACATGATCCTAATGAACATTTTTGCCATCTTCTTGGGTCTTCACAGCTACCAATGGCTTTGAGGCCTGCAAAATGAAGGAAATCTTTTCTGACACATGTAGGGTCGTCAGTCCAAGCTTTAGATATGCTTTATCTGAGATGAGCGCATGTTGCTTCATGCCTACTATCTGGAAGTGCATTTCTTTATTCCTCCCACTGGATTGGACTCTCAGCTTTATTTGTGCCCTCGAGATGTGTATTGCTCCACCATATGCCCTCAATGTTATTGGTTCTCCATCTTTAGCCACTTTGCACATGTCAAAAGCCCAAGAGGTTATGTAAACAGCAGTGTAAGTGGCATTTACCATTTGCTTGATGCCCTCCGGCAATCATAAACCAGTTATCACTTTTGAAACATTCAAACATTGGAAATAAAAAACAAGAATAAGCCTTCGAGCCTGGTCCACCATAAAATTTGATCATAGTTGATCATCCAACTTATTACCCTGTTGCTGCTTTCACCCTTGATTGTTTTAACTACATCTAACTACTTTTTTTAAACATTCAATGTTTTGGTCTCAAGAACTTCCTGTTGTGGAGAATTTCACAGGCTCACCACTATCTGAATGAAAAGAGAGACCTGATGGTGCTAAATTGTTATATGGTGTAGAATGATTCACCAGAGCATTAGGTGACACCTCTTCGGCAGCCATCGTTATGGATATGCTTTACTTCTTTCTCGCTGAAAGCTTGATACAAAGTGATTCAGCTTCTTGCTCTTAGAACACTGTTTTCCTCAGACTAAATATGCATCCTTTTTTCTGTCTAATGTTCTCTGTAATATTTACATTCAGTCCTCTGTCCTTGATCTTTTTGCTGGTTGTTCTGCAAATATTTCTTCCATTTATTTTTCAAAATGTTGTTCGCGTTTGTCTGAGAGTGCTTGTCAGCATGATGCAAAGTCTAGCTTGTTTCCCTCATTAATGCACTCCAGCTGATGGTTAACAATCTCAGAGATTCAATACATATCAATTCTTTTCTTGAGAGTATGGTTCTCCTCTCTCAGCAGTCATGCTGTCATGGTGAGCTCTAGCCTGCCAACATACCACATATTTTGACTTTGTGATAAATGTAACAAAACTAAACTGCAATTTAAACCACCAAGTGTTTACAGCAGTAAAACAGGGCATTCAGTTCAACAAGTCCATGCTTGCTTGTATGCTGCACATACCACTCTCCCATCTTTCTTTGTTAGGGTATTAATCCAACAGGTCATGATATTGGAACACCAGAACGTACGGCGATGAATTTGAAAGTTTTTCAAGGAATTTGTTTGCTCTGGGGAAGAGTCATTTTCGTGAGTTCTTTTCTGAGCTGCAAAGCACTTTGTTTTGTCACTAGCAGAGAGTTACCAATGCAGAGGGTCACGAGTGTGTCACCTACTGCTTTCTTCCACAAATGCATTGATTTTTAGCCTGTTATGATGGAAATTTTATTAAGAAAAATTCGAGGAACATTGTGCACAAGTGCTCACCTTACTAGATAAGTTTGGTCTTAATGGCGTCCTGAGCTAGCTTAACTCAAAATGTGTAGTGATAAGAGTATTATAGTTGGCCTTAATATCCATAGATTAAGGTAGGAAAAGTCAGCATGATTCCCTGCCGTTGGTTGCTGCCTTATGATCTGTGTTAGAAGTGCACAAGTGTCAGGTAGGGTTGAAAGCCCTTGAAATCATGTAGCCTGAAGACTGTCCTTGCTAAGACTTAATAGAATAAAACTGGCCAATTGAGAGTGACTAGAGTTTGACATTGGATGGCTAAAATACTTGAAAAGTAAGCTGAAGGATACAGAGCAATTAGATTTTTTTTTCTTGTGCGTGGAGGTGTTCTTGTACAATTCACTGTTGCATATATGCTAATTGATATGCAGAAATCTTTCCCCAGGTCTCTGCTATTACTGGCCACTAGCAGGTAAATGAAAACTGAATCATTGTCGAGCACTCTAATTTTCCCTTCCCTGGCTTAGAGTGGGAATTGACCACGTAACAAGTTGGGGAAGCGGCTGTAGAAATCGCAGCATGTCATGGCGCAAGAAAGTAGGTTCTCATTTGAAATTGTCATCAGATTTTTACATGTGTGCAAGTCAACTTGCTTATTTCTATTAGGCACGGAGCTAAGATTTGACACTTCCAACATTAGACACAGGTTAGCAATGTTTTGCTGGTGCCCATATTCAGGATCAGAAGTGATGTTGGTAAGTTTGACTTAGGGCTATGGTTAAAACTGATGATAGTATGCAACTGCTGTTATACATCCATCTCAGTGTCCGTTTCCAATCGATGAAATACAGCCTGTAACACTCTGCCCAAATCTGCTAAAAAGTGTGCTACTCTTATTGAATATTAAGTTACATAGGAGTACATAAGATATATGGCATAGAAACAGGACTTTCAACTCATCATTGCTTGAGTTTATTCTGCATATGAGTCTCATTTTTTCTTATCTAAGCTTTAAAACCATCTTTTCCCTTTTCAGACATATGCTTCCCCTTAAAATCATCTGTGCTATTTGCTTCAGTCACTCCCTATGGCAGCATGTTGCAAATTCTTATCATTTTTTGGTTGAAGACGTTTCTTCCAAATTCCCTATTAGATTCCTTGGTGACTATCTTATATTGATGGCCTTGGGTTTTGCTGTTTCCCACAAGACGAACTATTTTCTGCGTATCCACTCTATCAAAGTCTTTTACAATTTGAAAGCCTCTACTAGGTCACCCCCTCAGCATTTTTTTCCAAGCATTCTTTTTCTTCATATCCTCGCATCCTTGTAAAGTTTCTGTGTTCCCTGTTCAGTGTCTTTGTATCCCAATTTCTAATAACTGTGACTGGAACATCGCGTAGCACTCAAGTGTAATCTAACCAAGATTCGATATTGCTTTAATATAATATCCCCACTTTGTAATTCCTACCTTGGCTTGTTTTTTCATACCGGCGTTGCTAACTTGTGATGCAAACTTTTTGTGATTTTGTTTCTCCAAGATTCCTTTGTTTCTTTACCCGTCTGAGCTCATAACATCCAGTCATAGGTGACCTCCCTAAATTCCTTGGCAAGACGTACAACCTCATTTATCTGTATTGAAGTACATTTAGCAACTATTTGACCAGTCTTCAAGTTCATTAATAGCCTTCAGAAATTTATTGCAGTCTTCCTTAGTATTCAATAACACCCCACATATACACACACATTAAATTTGATATCATCTGCAAATTTAGAAATTATAGGTTCAATTTTTCCAGCCCTCTAAAGGCAATGGGATGGGATATGGGTGAAATGGTGTAGGAATGCAGCAGCAGAAAATGTGGATTGTGGATTCCTGCTAGCGCATAACTGAGCTATTTGATTGGCTTGTTACGTGCTTGCTCCCCTAAGCATTCTACCTATGTCAGCTGGGGCTTCTGCAGTGTGGGGAGACTGCACCTGAAAGTATTATAGAAACATAGAACATAGAACAGTACAGCACAGTACAGGCCCTTCGGCCCACAATGTTGAGCCGAACTTTTACCCTAAACCTAAGGTCTATCTAACCTCCACCTGTACCTTATGCTATCATCCATAGTATACCCTGTGGTTTGGGTGAAACCCTTAAACTTGGGCAATCTGTACCCATGGGGTTGCACACTGATTAAACACGTGGTTTTTTTTTTGGTTCCAAAATGCAGCTCATTAACACAAATTGGGAACAGCAGTTGTCCCAGTATGATTTCTCGCAGAGCTCCACTTTTCATCTCCTGCTACTCTAAACAACTGCCCCTTTGTTAACTGGATCCCAAGCCATAGGTGAAAAATGAAACTGGATGCTAATCCTTTTCTTGATGATCGGTTATTTACAAAATATAGAATTTCATGCACCTACCTTATACTGAATACCAAAAAGTCCCAGTAGTTTCTACTATTTTGAATAACCTGAACCAATTTCTATTTATGCTGTTTTGTTAAACAAACAGGAACAATGAAGCCAAATTTAACTAAATTTGACCGGATTAATCAGACGGTAGACCGTTTGTAAACTGTAAACTAAGGACAACATTTCAAAGGTAACTTATTAAATTAAAGTTTCAATTTGTGGGTTAGTGTTGCAAGCGAGGCTCCAGTTTCTATTCGTAACTCAGTTAGGTACTCAAATAAACAATGCCATTTAACTGTGTTTCTTAAAAATATAATTAACATCTTTCACTCCCGTTCTCTGTCTTCGTGTCTCGAGACCAGCCAACAATTGAATTCACCTTAGCCCTTTGTCTCCACATTGTCTAACTTTGTTCATCATCCTTTTGCGTAGTATTGTCAAAAGCCTTTGAATTTCCAGATCAGTTTAATCCAGATTATTACCATTGACTTCTTTCTGTTTTACATCCTCAAAAAAAATGCAAAATCGATCAAGCAGGATTTCCCTTCTTGAAATACATGTTGTCTGTTCGTTATTGTAATTATAATGTTTTAGAAGTGCGGTTTTATGGGCCTGCCTGTTGGAAAAACAGGCCGGTGGAGCCTGTATAGCACTATGACCATCGGCAGTATTCCACCTGCCTGGCAATGCAGCACCACCCCCGACCATGATTTTTACAGACAGAGGGGCTAGGCCATTGTGAGTTCTTCCTGGGACCACACTGTAACCGCAAATGCGCACGTTTTCCTACTTTGATGTAAAGCTGTTTCGTTTGTAATTCTTTGAATGTTTTGTTTCCTTAAATATATCTGTCCGCCAGTACTTTGGCATCATACCTTTTTCTATATAAATAATACAAAATGATGCCTGTGCTTTGTCTTCTTGATATTATTTTAACTTGTACAGATACACTCCATCTGGATCAGGGGCCTCATCCTACTTGAGTTCGATTAAATTATTTTATACACCCTCCTCCATGCATTTTTAAAATGCAGTTTTCTTATTACTCATCTCGGTATCATGATTACCTATTCATACAAACAAATAAATTAAAAGTAGTATTTGGTCCTTTGAGTCTGCTATGCCATTTGTTAAGATTATGTCCAGTCTGATTCTGGCCGTAACTCCACATTCCTGCCTGCTTCTTATATAATTTGATACCCTTGTTAGTCGAGAATCAAAGCAGCCTGCCCTATTCAATGATCCTGTTTCCATTCCTCTCGGGAGAAGAAAATGTTGTAAACTCAAACCTTCTGAGAAGGAACAAAAATCCACATCTCCATCTTAGATGGGAGACCCCTTTTTGTTTAACCTGTATCCTTTTAGTTCTAGTCACTATCCCAAAGGAAAACATCCTTTCAGCATCAACCCTGTAAAATCCCTCAGGATCTTATGGGTTTAAATGAGATCACTTCTCATTTTTTCAAATTCCAATGGATAAAGGCCCCAATCTCTTCAGCCATTCCTCATAAATTAACCCCTTAATCCCAGGTATCAGTTGTGTAATCCTTCTTCTGGTGTAATATCTCCATTCTTAAATGAGGAGACCATCATAACTGCACACAATACTTCAGATGTGGTTTCACCAATGACCTGGACAACTGCAGTAAAATATTTCTGCTCTTATATTCCATTCGCTTTGCAACAAACAAACAACATCCCGTTTATAGTGTGCAGCACTTGTATTTCCAACAGATTACCTCTTTGTGGTTCATGTGCGAGGGCACCCACAAACACCCATACTGCAAAGTTCAGTGGCCTTTGTCCATTTAAGTTATATTTCCTCCCTAAATACCAAATCAAAACCATTATTTGATATTTCTGTCATTTATTCATTGTTGCTTGTATTATTACCCCATCTATTTTTATTGGCCATATGCCAACTTAGCTTTTTTAGTAAGTGTGTTTTGCAAATATTCTACTGTTTTGTTCTGCGCTTTTTGATAATTAAAGTTCATAATTTCTCTTTGACTTGTAATTTTGTTTTACTTTATTTCTAAACTCAGTATTCTCTCTTGTCATTCACTTTCTGGCTGTCTGTATACTTTATGTTTGCCTTTCTTACTCACTTTACTTGTGTCATTATTCAGTCATTAAGTCGCATTAGTGTTTAGTTTCTGATTAATAAAAGGTAATTAGCTCTGTTTCTTTCTTCACAAATGCTGTCAGATCTGCCTAGTTTTTCATTTTTTTCCCTGTATTCTGTTGAACGCTGTCTTATGTGTGACCCATAATTGTTCTGCTTTGCAATTTGTTTGTGAATACTGTGGTCAATTTTATTTCCCCAAGATCTATTCTAAGCCTGTTTCACACCATCACCCAAAATCAAACTTACCCCAGGTAGTTTGTGATTTTGCTTTATGTATTTAAAAGGAAAACAATAAGGTAAATGGGTATTTGGAGTTCACATTTGAAGATGTTTAAGCCTATTTTTGCCAAATAATGAATGTGGCATGGAAAAAGAAAGGGATATGATTAATCAGAAGGCAGTAAAATTATGGAATTACAGTTGCATGCAGTTGTACAAGAGAAGACATGCAATATGCCGGACACTTAAAAACTGAATTACGCATTGATATCAGTTAATCCTGTTGCAAGTAGACATTGTTCAGTAAGTAGCTCCGCAATTCTGTTGTAAGATGGAAAATACCCCACTTCCCTTTAAAGCATGAACTTGAGGCCTAGAGAGTATTTTATACAGTAGTATTTTTAGAAGGGATAAAATATTTTCTCAGCATTAGCATCAAAAAATCTTGTTTGCTCTATGTGAAAATAAGTACATTATATGTTTTGATCATTTATGTTACTTAATTGTAGATCCATAATTTACATAATAGAAACTTAGAAATAGTTAATCTAATTTTGTAAAAGGTGCACTTTTAATCTACCATTTTGCTGCTGATCCATATTGCATGTGGATGATGTCTGCTGAAGTCTAACATTATTTTCATCTCTGCTGTGCACAACCCTGTAGAATTAAGGTATACAGATGATGGGCAATGATGTGAAACCCATTTGGTTTATATGATTTGCATTGCTAGTAGGATGACAGAGAAACATAAGAAAGGGGGACAAGAGTGGGCCTTTTAGCCCCTTGCCATTCAATAAAATCACGGCTGATCTGGCCAGGCCTCAACTCTTTCATCGTAGCTCATCATAGTCCTCAATTCCCTGATATTTCAAACATTTATCCACTGCTTGTTTCACTACTTACAGTGCTAAAGCCTTCACAACTCTGTGGGACAGAGAATTGCAGACAGTCACTACCCTCTGGGACAAGAAATTTCTTTGCATCTCAGTATTAAATTAGTTTTTCCTGATACTGTAACTGTCCCCTAATTCGAGATTGCCCCACAAATGGAAATAGCTTCTCAACATTTACCCTGTCAAGTTCAATCAGAATCTTGTACTGTTCAATAAAATCATCCTGCATTCTTCTGTATCGTAATACGTAAAGGCCTAATCTGTTTAGCCATTCCTGATAAGCCAACCACAGTTAATGTTTCGAGTCCAGTGGCTGTTCAACAGAACTGTTAGTAACTAGGAAAAGGCGGTGTTTAAGTTGAAGCCAAAATTTGGGGGTGGGGGGGCGGTGGGAGGGAGGGTGGGTAGGTAGTGAGTGCTGATGGAAGGAGAGAGGTGAGCAGATAGGTGGACAAATTTATCGATTTCACTTATAATTTCCACCCTGCCCTCACCTTCACCTGATCTATTTCGGACTCCTCTCTTTCCTTCCTCGACATCTCGGTTTCAATTTCTGGCAGTAGGCTGGCCATCGATATACACTACAATCCTATCCACTCCTGCAGTTACCTGCACTATACATCCTCACCCCCTGCTTCCGGTAAGGACTCCAAAGCATTATCTATCTCTGTTGCATCTGTTCTGATGATGCCACCATTCCCAGGGGTCTCAGAAATGTCCACCTTTTTCCTTGACCGAGGATTCCCCAGCACCATGGTTGACCCAGCCTTTCGTCGTATTCAACCCTGCTCTTGCACTTCTGCCTTCACCCCTTCCCTTCCCTCCCTCAGCAATGATAGGGTCCCCCTAGTCCTCACTTACTAAGTCATCAGCCTCAGCATCCAAAGGATTGTCAGCCATCATTTCCATCACCTCCAGTGGGGTGTCACAATCAGATACACATTCCCTCTCCCCTTCCTTGTCAGCATTCCACAGGCATCATTCCCTCCACGACCCTCTGGTCTACTCCTCTCCCATTCCCAAAACATTCCCATGCAATTTCATTAGGTGTAATACTTGCCCACTTCATTGTCCAAGGCTCCAGACATACCTTGCAAGTGAAGCAGTCATTTACTTGTACTTTATTCAATCTAGTCTATTGTATTCGCTGTTCACAGTGTGATCTCCTTTACTCTGGGGAGATAAAAGCAGACTGAGTGACTGCTTTACAGAGCATCTACGTTCTGTCCATAAAAATGACCCCGAGCTTCCAGTTGCCTGCCACTTCAGCGCACTACCGTGTTCCTTCACCACCATTTCTGTCTCAGGCATGCTGCAGTTTTCCAGTGAGTCTCAGTGCAGTCTCAAGGAACAACATCTCATTTGACCCTTGAGGATAGTGCAGTCTCTAGGACCCAACGTTGAGTTCAATAACTCTAACGTTTGATTCCATCTTTACATATTTCTACCCATCCCACATCCAGTCCTGTTATGACAGGTGTTTCTTTTAGCACAGTCACCACTTACATGTATTCCCAGGCCTATTATTACATTATCTGTGTTGCAATCAGTACAATTTACCCATTTTCTCCTACTCTTACCTCTTGTCACTTCCTAAGCTTTATTTCTGTCCTGGCTGCTATCCCTAATCTCTTGTTTACCTACCCCTTTCTCTCTCTGGGCTCTGTCTCCACCTATCCTCTCACCTGTCCCATTCCTCTCCCCTCCCACCTCCGGCTTTAGCCTATATACAATTGGTTCTGCTATAATGTGTGTTTCTTCAATGCGAATTGACTTTAACGCTATTGATGAATTTAGGCCACTATTTGTAGAATGCGAACTTTCCTTACCAGTATTGGTATAATGTGATTCAGCCCATTAGTTTAAATGGTGCCGCTAATGCACAATTTTCTTGTAACACAAGATCACATGAGAACAGACCTATCACGTTGTACTCAAACTGACTCTACCACCTTTTCCAAGCTACTAACCGTTCTGATGAAGGGTTGTTGGAAGAGTCACTTAAAACATTAACTCTGCTTTCTTACCACAAATGCTGCCAGACCTGCTGAGTTCCTCCAGCAATTTCTGTTTTTGTTTCACAATCCATTCAGTTTAGTGTCATCAACAAATTTGGAAGTGTCACATTTCATTTCCTCATCCAGGTTGTTTATAAATACTGTGCTTAGGCAGAGTCTAAGCACTGATCCTTGGATGCCCCTCTAGCCACTGCCTGAAAGGAAAGTACCCATTTATCCCTACACTTGGTTTCCTGTCTGATAATAATTACCCTCAACCGTGATTTCTTTCCCTTGCTATTCTTTATATCCTCCCAAACTGATTCCACATCTTGACCTATTGCACCTTTATCACTGCTCACCGCTGCACTGGTATCTTCCTTTATTAACAAAACTATCCTACCTGCTTTTCCTTTATGCCTATTATTTTGGAACATCAAATACCTCTGAATATTGAGTTCCTAGCCTTGGTCACCTTGCAACCATCTCTTTGCAATAGCTGTTAAATCATTCATCTATTTCCATCTATACTGTCAACTTATCTATCTTGTTACAAGCGTTGCATGCATTCAGATAAAAAAGCCTTAGGATTTGACTATTTACTATTATTACTGTGGTTCTAACTTCTGCTTCACTTATTAACATATATTTTTGACCTCTTCCTGTCACACTATCTGTCTCTTCATCACCTGAAACTCTACTCTGTCATTTTTCTTTGCCCTTCAATTGAACCATCCCCTACCTAATTAGGTTAAAACTTTACTACAACCCTATTTATATGATTCAGCAGGACCAAGTTGACAAATTGCTCACTTGGTAAAGTTCATATGCAACATTCAAAAACAAATCTGGGACAGTTCACAAGAGGCCTAGAGTGGCTGAAACTAAATGTATTTATTTGTTGTAGCTATATCCCCGTACATAAACTATCTGTTTCAACCCTGTCCTTAGAAAAGAGAGCAGACAGAAAGAATAGATATGTCACAAATTCCATGAACGCAAATGGGCATCAGTGCAGCTCAGCTGTAGGAACTGCAGATGCTGGAGAATCTGAGATAACAAGGTGTAGAGCTGGATGAACACAGCAGGCCAAGCAGCATCAGAGGAGCAGGAAGGTTGACGTTTCGGGCCTAGACCCTTCTTCAGAAAAAGGGCCCAGGCCCGAAACATCAGCCTTCCTGCTCCTCTGATGCTGCTTGGCCTGCTGAGTTCATCCAGCTCTATACCTTGTTGTCATCAATGCAGCTCAGCTGGTTAATTTAATAACAGTTCAATTGTGTGAATGCCACAGAGAGTTTGGACAAATAATGCACATGTTTTAACATTAACCTGTGTCAGTTGAACTTATGATTTAAGCAGAGGCTAGGTTAAGCTTAAGGATATGAGGTTAATTGTTTTGTAGTTGATAATATTACCATCACTCTGAAACAGTTCTGATTATTCTTGCTGCTGTCTTTCATTATCAGTGACAGAAACCTGTAACACATTTGTATCATATACCTAGGATTCTCATCGCATTGTGGTACTGTCCCTACTTTTGGTCCAGGAGACCCAGGTTCAAGTCCCAACTGCTCCAGAGGCTTCTCATAATATCTCTGAGCGGTTTGGTTAGGTAAAAATAATTGAGACATGTAGCTAGTAGTGGGGAGAGAAGGGAAAAAATATCAACAAGATGCATTCTTTAAAAAAAAAGTCCTCCCAATCCCAGAATTGTCACATTCATTTACCCCTGCAGTAAACTTGAAAACAACAGCTAAGCAAGGAAACAAAAAAGCAATGGAATCCCCTTTATTAATTCCACCTTTCATTGTTATATTTCTCTCTGTCCCTATATAAGTATCTGTCATTCCTTCTCTGAATGCTACGTTGAATTGAGCCCAAAATATTGACATTTTATTTAAAGATGCTGATAAGCAACTAATTTATTCATCATGTGACTCATTCATTCCAAGTCACAATTTTATTTAAAATAATTGTTTTCATTATGTCTCGTCTTGAACATTCTGGGGATGTTGCACAACACTTCGTAGCTGATAGATCGTTTTTCTTGCACAATTGAAGGTTCCACTAACAAGAAAGCGATATATGGGTTATTAATCTGTTTTAATTGAGCTTGTTAAGAAATCAACCTTGTTAGGAAGGCAATAATATTTCCTATTATGAGATATTCCTTTATCTTCAGCTGAGTTCTGCAGTAGTAATAAAGCTTTGGGGGTGGTGGTAATGGAGGAGAATTTAATTAGATTTCAAACTTTGTTTTCGTCCATGGAACTAAATCTGGATCCCGTGTTCCCAGTAATAAAACAATTGGAGGGAATGTGGATTGGAGAGAGGGTCGCAGCATCACAGGCCAGATGTTGTGATCACTGTTGTCCTTGAGCTTTAAACTGGGATTTTGACATATGACTTATGAGTTAGTATTAGAATATTACAACAAGGGCTCACGGCAAAAGTTGAATACAAGGGCAACATAAGTTACAGAACCAACACAATGACCAATGCCAATTTTTTTGTAAACACGGCAACTATAATTTGATCATTTTCCCAATCAGGACTTTGGTCAAAGAAGCTGAGTTCTCATATCTCTAGTATCATAATTAGCTATTTATGTCCTGTCTTACATTGAAATAATTTCTAACAAAAAAATTACTATTAAATAACATATAGTTGCTGTATAAGTTGCACTGATATCAATTAAAGGAAAAGTAATCTGAAAATTCTGTCCAGTCAAATAAAACAGAAATGGTGGATTTGCTGAACAGGTTCCTCTTTCAGATCAAAGAACTTTCTTCAAAACTTGGCGATTAAGGGTCTTACACCTAAGTTATTAGGCATTCTTTTCTCTTTCCAGCATTTCATATTTCTCCACTTTAAATTTTTGAGTTAATAGCTGCTGATTTCCCAGTCATTGGGAAAGAGACTGATTACTGTAGCGCAGTTCCTTTTTGACAGGTATATACTTTTATGGTGGTGAAAACAAGGTTAAAATCTGCAAAATATGTTTGGCAATTACTTCAATGCTGTGGGTGTTTCTTTGCCTTGAAAATGGCATCGGTAGTGCACATGCGCTCTTGTGATACTGGCTGTGTCAGATGCCTTTTTGGTGAGGCCATTGGTACCATGCACAGGAAGTGTACAAATAAGCACATTGTATTGCTAACCAGATTGTAACATGTTTTGACATCAGTGTTATGATTTTGGAGCTGAACATTTGTGCTAACACCCTCTTTTAATCCTGCATAGTTTAACACAAGTTTAACTGCAGGATTCCTGGCAGTACCAGTCAAAAGAACCATTGAATTTTTGGTTCAGATTATCTGCTGATTGATTTCTATTGCTATGATTGTTTCATAGAATCCTTACAGTGTGGAAACAGGCCCTTTGGCCCAACAATTCCACACCAACACCCAGAACATCCCACCCAGACCCATTCCCCTATAACCCACCTAATCTACACATCCCTGAACACTACAGGCAATTTAGCATGGCCACTCCACCTAGCCTGCACATCTTTGGAATGTGGGAGGAAACCAGAGTACCTGGAGGAAACCCACAGAAACATGGGGAGAATGTGCAAACTCCACACAGATGGTTGCCCAAGGCTAGAATTGTACCCAGGTCCCTGGTGCTGTGAGGCAGCAGTGCTAATCACTGAGCCACCGTGTGGTTCACAGTTATTTTAGAGAGTGTGGAGGAGCAAAAGGATTTTTTTCTGGCTTCAAGGATTTTATACAGATGACATGCTCCAAGAAGTGGATGTACTTCTGCATCCTTTTGACCAATAGGTTGACAGGGAGAATAAGCAGAGGTGGTACAGAGCAGAAAAAAACAGAAAAGAAACATTCCGTGATCAGTTTTCCTGCCCAACCTCAGTGGGAAACAGAGATAGTGGGAACTGCCAATGCTGAAGAATCTGAGATAATAAGGTGTAGAGCTGAATGAACACAGCAGGCCAAGCAGCATCAGAAGAGCAGGAAAGCTGACATTTCGGGTCTGGACCCTTCTTCAGAAAAAAG